>JACDJE010000024.1:4008088-4237095 GCA_016647715.1 Pavo muticus
GGCTGAGGGCCCTGATGCGGCTGCGGCCGCGGCCGCTCCGCCGCCGGGAGAGGCCCCGCCCCGCCGCCGGGCTCCATGTACCCCAGGTGAGCGGCGCTGGGGCTTAGGGGACTGGGGAGGTGCGCGAGCGGCTCGGGCCTGGCCCAGGAGAGGGGAACGGGAGTCCTTCGCTCGGCTCCTCCCGCGGGCCTCGGCCGCCCGGCCGGGATGCCAGCCGTGCAGCCCTGCCCCGCCGGCGACGGGGGGCTGTGGGACGGAGCGTCGCGCTGGAGGCGGGCTGAAGTGCGACGAATGTTGGCAGCCCTGTGTGCGGGGTCAGACCCGGGGCCTGCGTGAGCTGCGGGCGTTCTTCCCCGCTTCCAGGCCCGCGGTCCATCGCCCTCGCATAGCTGTGCTCGGGCGTGCTGTTTGCTGAGCCCGTGGGCGGGCGGCGGTGCCACGATGGGCAGAGCGAAGGCTCGTGGAGCTGCCCGCAGCTGGAGGCGACGACGGTGTCCCGGCATCCCTCGAGGACTGGTTTGGGCCACTTGTGCGGCATCACACCGCGGGGTGTGCCGTGTGACGGCTGGCTTCTCCCCAGCCTGGGGGTTTGGGTTGTTGGGTGGCCCCTGCCGTACAGCTGTTGGAGTGGCTCGGGAGGTGCAGCCACTCGGCCAGCAGTTGTGTCACCCGTGGTGCCAGTTTTCAATAAGATGAGAGCACGTACCATTTCAGAACTAGGCTGTTAAAGCTCTGTAAAATGGCTATTCTGCAGAGGTGGCTCATTTCACCATGGGCCAGGTTTGGATTGATGGTGAGTTGGGGATTTTGTGTCCATTACCAATTTTAAGCCATCTTTCCCCCTCCCCTCACCTGGTTTTAATCTTCAGATGTGGAGTACAGACGTAATGAAATACAAATTGGGTGATGTTGTCCAAGTAATTGTGACATTCAGCTTACAGATTGATCTGCGATCACAGTACTTTATTCACAGTGGCTTCAGCTGGAAGAAATGAGACTTTGTATTCGGGATAGAAAGCAAAGCGCTATGCTCTGATTTGTCTTTTTGATCTGGCTTTCTACTCTCGGTCATTGCTATCAAATGAGATCGGTATATCTTGGCCATGGCATGATCACAGTGTGAGTGGCTGATGTACTTTATGCTTTTTCTTCTAAGACAGACTTTTTACGTGTCAATACCTGATTTTGAGTTTGTGTTTGTTCAGCCCTTCTTCCACACAGTGCAGTCAGTACTCAGGAATGCTCTTTGTTTCTGTTTCTCTTTTTTTGACCTCCGCTCTCTGTCCCTTGCCCTCTAGAATGAATGAAATGAACCTGAGTCCTGTAGGGATGGACCAGCTGACCTCGTCCTCTGTCAGCAATGCCCTGCCTGTCTCAGGGAGTCACCTGGGATTGGCAGCATCACCCACTCACAATGCCATACCGGCACCAGGTAACGGGAGAAGCTCCCATTAAGGGTGTTGCAGCTGATGTTCTCCATTTTATTGTCTTGTGAAAATTTATAACTGGGTAGCAGTGCTTGCCTTGATAGCAAGTCATGTCTTTTGCAGGTAATTAGGAGATACAGAACTGTGGAAAGATAGACCATAAGCCAATTGCTTATGTGGGATGACAAGAGGGATGTGTGCTTACTAGGCTTATGCCTTAGTGGCAGTCTCATTTGGTTCCAGTGGGGTTTTTTTATATTGTGGATGGGTGTGTGGCTGCAGCGTCCTTTGAAATATGACCTGTCACTGCAAATCTGACTCCGTATCAGTCCATCTTTACTCAGGTGAAAATAATGGTCTTTTATCTGCAAAGCAAAACTGTTTTCCTAGGTGTTCATCCAGGGTACTGCACAGACAGAAGTCCATTACAATTGCAAAGTAGATTCAGATCCTACCTAATGTGTTCAAAGCAAGATCTAGCCACATACAGGCATGTCTCTCAGTCCTGTGATAACTGTGATCCTTTCTTTGAAGCCTGTCACCTTATGCTGACAGCACCATGTTTTACTTCTGCGGTGAGCTGATGAATTAGTAACCCCTTTGTTAGCTTGTTTGTCCATAAGCTCCAGTAGTTTCAGTGAATTTAAATGGGCATTTTCTTTCACAGGTTTGCCTGTTGCAATTCCAAACTTGGGCCCCTCCTTGAGTTCCTTGCCCTCCGCTCTGTCTCTGATGCTCCCAATGGGTATTGGGGATCGAGGAGTGATGTGTGGTATACCAGAGAGAAACTACACCCTACCTCCACCGCCATACCCTCACCTGGAGAGCAGCTACTTCAGACACATTCTACCTGGTGAGTGGTCTGCTGCTGATGGATGGAAACAAAGAGAAGTTGTTTTAAGAGCCCCTTGGTTTCTGTTCTGAAGCAGCTGAAACATTTTGCAGAACTTAAGTTTTCGTGTGGTCTGATGTGTCATTTACAGACCTTCACTTTCAGATCTCTGTTGTTGTATGTGTATATATGTATACGAAGAGAATTGTAGGAGATAAGCCACTTAAACTTATCTATAGATATTAGATATAATATTAAGAGGAGGTTTTTCACACAGAGGGTGGTGATGCACTGGAACAGGCTGCCCAAGGAGGTTGTGGATGCCCCATCCCTGGAGGCATTCAAGGCCAGGCTGGATGTGGCTCTGGGCAGCCTGGTCTAGTGGTTGGCGATCCTGCACATAGCAGGGGGGTTGAAACTAGGTGATCATTGTGGTCCTTTTCAACCCAGGCCATTCTATGATTCTAAACTGAACCTCTTACTGCTCCTGCTTTAAGATCAACGGAATGCAAGGAATGTCTTGTTCTGATGTCAAATATCTTGGTAGAGTTTGAAAACTGCTGCCGTCTTGTTGTTCTTGCTGTTGTTCTGTAGTCTGAAGTAGCACTTGATATGTGTGTAAAATGTTTATAGTACTTCAGTGCTCAGAAGGAGCAAGCCGACAGCTAAGGAGTGTGGTCTGTTTACCCCCCCCTTTAGTCCATGGTGTAATTTTTCTTCATTTTTGTTCAGGGTTGGTTGCCAAACATATTGATATCTGTCTATCTTGAATCCCTATTAGCATGCATATTAGAGTAAAAATGTAGAATTTTACATGTTACTATATCAAGACCCGGAAATCTGAGCTGTAAATGTAGACCTTGTTTTGTTTTGTAGCTAAGATTGACAGGGTGGAAGGGGTTAGATAAACTTCAAGGTCACCCTGTGAGTGTTGTTGGTTCAGCCTGGACGAGGAAAAGAAATACAGCAGCCCAGATCTCGTCTGGCTACATGACAACTCATGTCTGGATTTGCCAGCTGCTTAGCAGTAACCTTCCCTACTGCATTTACATGCCTGCCATTTTGTGGGCAAAGAGTAGAGGAGAAGGTAGTGCATCTGAGGGCCGGAGGTATTTGTCATCCTTCTGAGCTGGAATAATTCATGCAGAAATGTGTTCTGTTGGCGTTTTTTTAGCTTTTTTTTTTCCCCCTAGCCTACTTGATGTGTAGTCTGATGTTTTACAGAGCTCTTCTGTCACTCGTCTTGCTGCCTTCAAGAAGCCTCCTTGTTTGGGCGACAGGGCAGCATCACTTATAGAAATGTTTGATGCAGCTGATCAAATTAACCATCCATTTACTACTTTCTTCACTCAGCCATTTCTGGGGGGTTGTGTCGCAGAAAGAGTAACCATGATTGCATGCTTACAATACCAGATGTGTTGGAATGGAAAATTTTTACAGAACAAATGTCTCATAGGGTTCAAGGCTAAAAAGAAGCATGCTGACTCTGATCTTGCAGAATCTGCAAAATCTTTCTCTGTTTATACTGGAGGCACTGTTTACTTGATTGTGCCAATGAATTTCCTCCAAAGATTTTTCAGCTTTGATTAACTGAAGAAGTTGATACTATGTAAATATAGTAAATAGAGTAATTTCTTCAGCGTTTCTTCGTATCTTAAGTCTGGAGGTTATTTGATGTTGAGGAGCTTTCCGGGACTACCAGAAAAGATGTTAGGGTTTCTAATTTAAATTTAACCAGTCTGTTGTTTATAAAGAGAAACAGCATACTTCCTTTCTAAGGAAAGAGAGCGGGTGATGCAAGATACCTTTGGGAGACATTAGTCCCTCAGAAATGCAGTTGAAGAGCTCTGAGATGGGCAGAGGTGTCATTTAGTCGTAGAGGAACGAAGTAGTTATCGTTACAACTTCAGTACCCCAGCTAAAAAGGATGTATCTTGGAGAACTGTTTCTACTTCTAGCAAAGGCAAACCAGGGTTTAATCGAATATTAGATTCCATTAGAAATCCTTCATTGCTTCTGGTCTGGTTCTTAAGAATGAAAAACTATGCCTAAAATGCAAAGAGCCTTTTCTGATTCAATCCGTGTACTTGGGAGGCTAGAATAAATGCTGCCAGAAGCGTGGATCTTTGACAGATAGCTAAGAGACAAATCACTAGACTCTAATGGGGATAACCAGAGACTTACTCTGTTGGATGGAGGCTCCGTTTTTTTGTTGTCAAAAGATACTCTGGCAAGGAGCGGCAGGTTGGCATATGTTTGTGAGGCAGGTTTTTAACTGGGCATAATATAAAGAGTGTGTCTCCTCGTATTGGCAGGAGCTGAGCCAGAGCACGCTGGTAGGGATTTAGGTCTTAGTGTACTACACTGCAGTGATTGGGTATTTTTGCTTAAGATTTGAAAACTGCTGATCTCATCTCTTCTCCCTTCTCTTTCTACCAGGTATCTTATCTTACTTGGCTGACAGACCTCCGCCTCAGTACATCCATCCCAACACTATAAATGTTGATAGCAATCCAGCATTGTCAGTGCCCAACAATCCCTCAGCCCTTGACCCCTACCAGCCCAGTGGAACTGTGGGGCTGGAACCAGGGATTGTGCCCATGGACTCCCGCGCAGTCAATGCACATGGTGCTCAAAACATGCATCCTAGCGACAGCCACGAGGTAGCTCTGGATAGTACAATCACTATGGAGAGCGTTTCAAGGGTAACCAGCCCCATCTCCACAGATGGGATGACGGAGGAGCTCACAATGGATGACGTAGCTGGGGATCATTCGCAGATCCCAAATGGCTCCCGGAGCCATGAACCTTTGGCCGTAGACACGGTGGGAAGTAACTTGACGCCAGACTCAGTGGGGCACGGCGGTGTCATCCCTATTCACAGTAGCACTTTGGAACTCCCTGTCCCTGTCGTCATGGAGCCCGACCACATCGCTGGGCGGGTGGCAGGGATGTCAGCCAGCACACTAAATGACTCCATTCATACCGTGGCCATGAGCACCAACTCTGTGAGCGTGGCACTCTCTACCTCACACAACCTCGCTTCCCTGGACTCGGTAGCCTTGCACGAAGTGGGCCTCAGCCTTGAGCCAGTGGCGGTGTCTTCCATAAATCAGGAAGTAGCCATGGGGCCGGGTCATGTGGATGTGTCCGCAGACAATCTTGCCTTCGTACCGTCCTCTCTGCAAATGGAAGACTCCAATTCGAACAAAGAGAACATGGCAACCTTGTTTACCATATGTGAGTGTGCATTTGCTGCTTTCTTTGGGTGGGAGTTGTTTTGTAGCTGCTGTGGGGAGGGAGAACGTAACTCCTGTTGTCAGTCTTACGGATTTCTGGTGGAAGAAACAGCTATTTAACAAGTCCTCAGAAACTGGAATATTGACAGTGGTAGATTAACCTCCAACTGGTAGACACAGTAGAGTGTTTTAGCACTGTTCTCCTTGTATCACTTTCCCATGCTGCCTCGAGGTTGGAAGTTCAGCTCTTTATGATCATGCCTTTTATGGGTACACTGATGCTGTCCATTGCAAATGATACTCTTGTTTCTCAAAGCCACATCACAAATGACTCATTTTTCTCTGCTTAAAGAAGAAAACCAAGAATACGAGCTGTGCATTTCACCAAGTGGTACAGCTTGTTGAGTTTGATGTTGTGTCATTTAGTAAAATTGGTATTAAACTTTGAACAGTCACTGTGGAAATGTTCTCAACAGGATCTATTGGAAAAAAAAGAGCAGGAGGAGGGAGGGAAGTTTTTAATATTTCTAATTATTCTCATCAAAGGACTTCAGTACACAGGTTAGTTGATCTTTCAGGAAAAGAGAAGCAGAGGACATTGCACTCTCTTAATCGTCTCGTAGTTAAAGGAGTTGTGTTTGAGAACTGCCAAGTTCTCATTCGTGGGGGTGGAGATTTGAACTTCTACCCGCAACATAGCTGGCTTCCTGGCCCTGAAGCGTAAGGCCCGCGGTGTTTATGTTCAGTTCTGTCAGCTGTGGTAGCGCTGCTGCCCACCACTCTTGCACGTGAACTAAACTTGCAGCTGCTTGTCTTCTGACAAGGTTTGCTTGCGGAAAATTTTTAAGGGATTGAAAGAAATAGTGCCTGATCAGCAATGGGAGAGCTGCAGTTTAATGTGTAGTCTCCTGAGTCTAGTCAGGCACTTGAATTTCAATTTGTGTTCTTTGTAATAAGCTCTAACTTAAAATCAGATGGCTCTAGACTGTGGTAAAGCTGCAGCTCCTAGATGAGAAGTTTTGCCATTGATGCGCTCAGGATTTCCCGCTAACATCTGTTGCCTGTTGAAGACAAAATGATCACAATACTATCATACACAACGTGCTCACGATGAAGTCACTTATTTACACCGCTGAGAATCTTGTTATCACTCATGAGACCTAAGCTGTTTCCCAGCTGGTGCTCCTCATTGGTAGGATGTTGCAGTGGCTACTGCGTGCCATGTGATTTCATGTGATTTGAAATACAATCTTCGGCTTGGGAAGGTTTGCGTTGTAACTCGCTGTTCTTTTATAGCTTTTCCTAAATAAAACATGGCTTTGTGTCCAGGTGAGTGACAGTCAGGAAGAAGAGTTGTATCAGAACCTCTTGATGGTTTTTCATCACTGAGAAGGCAGAAATCAGGGCGTTTTTCAGAAAACTTTTTACACTGTTCCTAAGCAGGAAGAAAACAGTGTGCATTTGCTACAGTCCTAACTGATTGTGAAATGAAAGACTTCTTTAAAATCAATGGCGCGTGGTGGGCAAGGCTTAAACTAGTATTACAAATCGTATTTCTTGTTACTTGGGTCGGGTGTAGCTGTTGTACTCTTACCTGTCATCTGCATACATGAAGTAGTTCTATATAAGCTCTACTTACGATGATTTCCTGAGTGCCTTCCTAGCTGTAACTGTGTAGTTGCTCAAACTGTACTTTGTACAGAATCAGATTCTGGTGTGCTAACAACTTTCTCCCAAAACCTCTTCTAAAGACTTAATAATGGATCTATTGTTTATGCGTACTGAAGACCGCTTCTGTGATAAGGTATCTTGAACTGGACTTGGGCTGTCAAGGGGCTGAAGAAGGTCTTTGTGGAGATTTGGCTTTATCAGCTGAGCATCTTTACTTAGAAGATAAATGATTTATCAGGAGTGTGTTTACTGGGCTGCTCCATTCGTGGAGAATTAAAGTGATGTCCTTTTTTGAGGTGAGAGCATTTTATGATGTGCTTTTTCCTGAAGTTACTGGGCTAAGGACTTTCAACGCTTTGCTTTTTGGCATTACGTGTGCCAAATGATGCACTGGGAAGGGGGTGATGCTGACTCTTCTTGGACACTTGATTTATTCCATTCGGTAGCATCTTGTAAAGGTGTACTCTGTGAGTGTATTGCAGTGGGTCCTTCAAAAGAAACAGTGCACTGTCTGAATTTAAAGAGAAATAAGGGGGGTTGTGGGTTCAATTCAGAAAAACTTGAGGAAGACCCTCTACATGAATATCCTTGAGGTTCTGCGTGCCATAAAATTCTTCTGCTCCTGGTAAAGTCAAAAACCATGCTCAGTTAGAAAGCTTGTGGCTTGGCTTTTCCTACCTTCCTTTAAAGGTTGTGTCACTTGTGATCAGAGCGAACACGGCTCTTCTCCCACGAGCCTTACTGCCAGCTCTGAGGAAAACAGCCTCAGTTTTGCTGTAGTTTGGTGAAGAGGAAGGCAGGTGGGGATCTGCATGTTTGATCCGAATTTGATAGGATCAGTGATATGTATGTTGGTGCCTGCCTGACCGTAATAAAATTGCACGTAGTATGGGAGCTTCTGCTCACAAAAGCTGCTGAGTTAAACGAGATAGAAGCAGCCTTTGGCAGAAGCTGATCTATAACATATTGACAGGGAGCTGGTTGCAGTTCAGGGGCTGTTGCATCTTTTTAATACCTGTTGTCCTTTCCTCTCTCTGCAGGGTGCACACTGTGTGACAAGGCATATCCATCAGACTGCCCTGACCATGGACCTGTCACCTTTGTCCCGGACACCCCAATAGAGAGCCGAGCCAGGCTTTCTCTCCCTAAGCAGCTTGTCCTACGGCAGTCTCTCATGGGAGCTGAAGTGGGTAAGAATCAGATTACTGTGTGCTTCTGTGCAGCAGTTTAAAATATGCTCGCTGCCTGAAATGCAAAACTGTAGGGATTTTAATGTGGGGGAAAAAACACCGCAAGACAGGTGTTTTCTTCTATAATCACCCTGGCTTCTATCTATTGTTTTTGAATGTACAAGAGCTTCTTGTCCCCTGGTTACTTTTTAGACTTCAGCTAGACTGTAGGGGTGCTGCCACACAGCATTACTGTAACATTTGATAAGGTCAAGTGCAAGCAAGGTATGATGTTTATTTTTATCATGTGTTAAATCTCCTGGGCACAGCTTTGATAAGGAAAAAAACCACAGCAATTGCAGCTTGGGGGAAGATAACAAGTAGAAATAATGGAAGATATTTCTGTCTGCTGGTTTATCAGCTTGGTTTTGCTACCTGTGGGTCTTCTGGATGCTCTCATTGGAGAATTGATCAAGAGTGCCTTTTTTTTTTTTCCCCTCCCCTTCATCTACATTTGGCACGTAGACTGACCTTGTCATTGGATGTGGACCTTGTAACTGTATTACACACCATTGTCACCTGGAAATCGAAGAATACAGTGCAGTACCCTAAGGATCTGAAGGCTAGAGAAGAATGTGATTATTGGCTTGCTTAGCATTGCTGCTTGTTGAGAGTAGATTACATCTGTTTGTTTTCTTTTTCAAGCCCCGCTAGTTTCCAGTTTATTCCTGAAAGCTGTACAGTGTATTCATGTAGATCTATATATATAAATGTTTAATAATAAATAATATACATGCAGGAATCCCTCTGCCCATGACAGAAATACAGCTGCCTCTGGGGAGAAATGCAGAAGCTGCTTAACAATGCCCAGCAACAATTCTGGAAATTCCTGGGGATTAGGTAGGCGAAATGTAGTTACTGGAAGTAGTATTTTCTGCTTCTGCAGAAAGTGCCACGAAAGCTTTAATTGGTACAAGTGGCTAGGATCTTAGTTTTGTAGCTTACTAAAAAGTAAACTACTCGCTTTTGGCAAACACGTAAAGATTTGCAGATATAACAAAGCGGCTCCCGATAGTGTCATGTGGTGGTGGTGGTTCTCGTCTCTGCATTAGGTGTGCTCTACGTGTGAAGTAGAAGCTTTGATGATCTTATGCCTAGAAATTACCCTCGGAGCATTATCTCCTCAATCTCCCACCTTTTTGTTAAGCGTTCTTAGTTGTTTAAATCATTGATTTCTGAAGATGTTGGTCTTCTACTGATAGGTGTGTGGACACGAGAAACCATTCCTGTAAGGACTTGTTTTGGACCTCTGATCGGGCAGCAGAGCCATTCTCTGGAGGTGGCTGACTGGACAGACAAAGCAGCTAGTCACATCTGGAAGGTCAGTGGGTGCCTGGCTTGCAGACTGCTGCGTGCCTTTCTCTGATGAAAGACACCACATGACACAGCAGCTTGTGCATTATCGTCCTTGCCAAAACCTGAAACTAATGCAGTTTGATTGCTTAACGCTTAGTATCAGCATATCACAGCTCTGTGTCATGTAGTATTCTGGTAATCAGTCCTGATAACAGAACTTCTTTAATGCCTTTTCTTTTACAGGGCTGCGTGTGGTTTCCCATATCAGAGATCGTATATTCCTAGGCAGCACTTGATTGTTTTGTATTGTTGTTTATTGAAAGTTTCCACAGGTGACAAATAATTTGTTGTAGGAAGGCTGCTTCAAAGCTTTCTTTGCCACATCATTTCATACTGAGAAAATAAAATTGATCTTTGTAAGTAAAGCAGGTATTGTTTGCCCAGACAGTATTATTCACAAGATTTGGCTCGTAAGAAAAATAACCAGGTGCGTTTCTGCTGGGAGCTGAAGGTGGTGAGTGGGAAAGATGCTGATAAATAATTTTTCTAGTCTCCTGGATAGCAGAGATGTCAAGATTTCTGTGTGAAGGGGAAATAAGGAATAAAAACAGGGCTTGTGGCCTTGACAGTGGCAATAGAGACCTCCTGGCATGCCCTAGGTAAACATGTCCTCTCTTAGAGAAAGCAAACAACACAGTGAAAGAGCTTCTATGTTTTATCCTAAGATTGCCTTTGTGGGTTTTTTTTTTTTTTTTTTCTGATAGATCTATCACAGTGGTGTCCTGGAGTTCTGCATCATTACGACTGATGAAACTGAATGTAACTGGATGATGTTTGTACGCAAAGCCAGGTGAGAGCCATCTGTACCATGCTAAGTGTCTTCGAATCTGGGCTTATAGGAAGCTGTGCTGGAGGTCACGCAGCCTGTCGTGCTGACTGCCCAGATAGATCATGAACTCAGGCTCAGGGGACCTACAGGAAGCATCTAGGCATCTTGGACTGGGTGAAAAACAGTGGGGAAAAAAAGTACCCAATGGAGAATGTTCTGGGGAAGCCAATACACATGCTGTGGTAAAACCTAATGCTTTAAACCAGATTCTTTTTTATATTAGTTTGCTGTGTATTAGCTTGTATTAGTCTCCCCTTTGTCCCATTCCTTTTGGATATATCTGTGAAGACAGTGTTGATTTACTTATTTATTTTCATGGAATCATAGAATGACATGGGTTGGAAGGGACCTCAAAGCCACCCAATTCCAACCCCCTCCCGTGGGCAGAGTTGCTACCTACCAGGACAGGCTGCCCAGGGCTCCATCCAGCCTGGCCTGGAACACCTCCTAGGGATGGCTCCCTTCTTCAAGCAGCTTGTTCCAGTTCTTCACCACTCTCTGAACAAATAATTTCCTCCTAACGTCTAATCTACCAATGACTGAAGTGACAGACTTTTTTAACGTGTTGGCAAGCACTGAGGTTCCCTCATTACTTATTTATAGGATTTTTTTTTTGAGTATCCCTGGAGCACTTTTTTTCATCACTCTCCATATTGCTGTAGGAACCGGGAGGAGCAGAATCTGGTGGCTTATCCTCACGATGGAAAAATTTACTTTTGCACCTCTCGGGACATCCCACCTGAGCACGAGCTTTTCTTTTATTACAGCCGGGACTACGCGCGACAGCTTGGTAAGTAAGCACTCGCCCTCATTGGCCTTGCAGGGACTACCCAGCATGAATTCCTTTTAGTGCCACCTCTGGGTACTGTGACTTGGGAGCGCTTAGTGTTCCTTGTCGGTGGTGTGCATCATAGTTTCCATTTCATTACAAAGGGAGTACCATCACTTAGAAGAAATACTTAATTATCTAATTCCACTGATCAGGAGCACAAGATTGGAGCTTTGTAGAAAAAGGGCTGATTTTTTTTTTTTTTTTTTTGTTCGTCTATCTGATGTTAAGAGAGTCTTGTTCACTGAAAGGCATTCCCGCTCTCCCCCACTTTTGGTTGTGTTAATTTAGGCTCAGTGGTGCTCCAAGCCATCCAAAGCTTACCCCCCTCGAGCAGTGGAAATGGCCTATATAAAAAGAGCTGGAAAGCAAACATCAGAGCTGAAGGGAGCCGGATTGAAGATCTCTTCAGCTGGTTTTACTACCATAAGGTGTTAATATGGATCGTGTTCGTTGTCCAATTAGGCCTTGCTGTGCCTCACTAAAAGCAATGTTTTTGTGCCCAAAGGTGTCCCTGAACATCCAGATGTGCACATCTGCCACTGTGGAAAGGAATGTGCTTCCTATGCGGACTTCAAGGCCCATTTGAGCAGCCATATTCACAGCCACCTCCCCAGCCAGGGCCACAGCAGCAGCCACGGGCCAGGCCATGGCAAGGAAAGGAAATGGAAGTGCTCCATGTGCCCCCAGGCTTTCATCTCCCCTTCCAAGCTCCACGTCCACTTCATGGGGCACATGGGCATGAAGCCACACAAGTGCGATTTCTGTAGCAAAGCTTTCAGTGATCCTAGCAACTTACGCACGCACCTCAAGATACACACAGGTGAGGGCTGGGGACTTCATGGGTATCCTCTGAAGGGGAAACACTCAGGCAGGACCTGTTCTCTGATCCCTGGACCAGCTTGCAGGGCATAGCCCATGTCCGTAAAGCCGAGCTCTTGCCCCCTTTCTAAGATTAGCAGCATCCTGAGTGTTGGTAGGAATGATCTCTGGTCTGTGCTGAGCTCAGCTAATGGCCAGGCATCATCTAAGAGTGCTGACCAGCGTGGGATAGGACTGAGATGGATTCAGTGCTCGTAGGACAGTATTTAGCCCTGTGTTCTGCCTGATTGTGCCATGCTTAAAAGAGCATTTGATGAGCTGCAGTACGTTACAGTTGGGAAGAACTGTGAGGCTTCATTTGCAAGACAGAAACCCCTTGTTCTATCATAGCTGCCAACAGCAGAGCTGCTGTGAGGGAACAAGTGTTCCCTTCTGCTTAAGAGGAAAAAGCCAACTGGGTTTAAGAGCTTGTAATGTGGACAGTTGCCCACTTAAATGTGGGGCTGAGATGTTTCCCCTCATTCTTACTCATTTTTCATCTGAAGCAAATGGCACAAGACTGAAATTGGTGACTATGGGGTCAGACTGAAGTGGATAAGACTCAGCTCTTTCACTCATCAAAACTCACCAAGTCTGAACATGCTGATGGCCTCTGTGTGCATTTGGATATCACCAGGGTCTTCGGAGATAAAGGAAGAATTGCCAGAAGATTGGTGAATGAAAAAAGAGAAAAATAAAAAGGGAGATTTTTCAGCTCTGTAGGAAGATGACAGGGAGTAAGAAAGAGTATTTAACTCAGGGTGAGGAGAGGGGAGAGGATGTAGATAAGTACAGTCCAGCAAGAGGTAGTGTGGATATTTTTGCCTGTTTTTTCGGTACGATTGAAATAGCAATTGGAAATCAAGGAGTGCAAATCACAAAGCTGGAGGGGGGAGTAAAACTCTTGAGTTCAGTGCACTTGAATCAAGCATAGGAAGCTACGAGCTTGGTGGTGAACGGATGGAGTGTAAGTATTGTGTATGTGATCACAGAACGCTCATCAAGATAAGGACAAACTTAGTGAACTTTGTACATGGGTGCTACATGAGAGCTAGATTTTTCTTTCTTCAGACAGAGAATGAGGTGCATCAAATGCATGTGTTTGGGCTTGAGTAAGGTATCAGATGGAGGCATTCAAGGCCAGGCTGGATGTGGCTCTGGGCAGCCTGGTCTGGTGGTTGGCGACCCTGCACAGAGCAGGGGGGATGAAACTAGGTGATCTTTGTGGTCCTTTTCAACCCAGGCCATTCTATGATTCTATGATACAGCTCCTGAGGGAAATGAGTGGAGAAGGGAATGTACTAACATGCAGTAACTAGGTGGTTGCTATTAAAAAGGAGATACTATTATTTTTATTCAAGAATTTACCTCGGATAACCCTCATCTTCTTTCTTTGCTGGAAAATTTCCTAGTATATTGGTGATGCTTTAATGCCTAAACCAGGGAGTTGGTGTCGACAAGCAGTGGAAAGAAAGTCCTGTGGAAAAGACTGACTGATTGGCTGCAAGCACTGCAAGAACAGGATTATGGTTATTAGAAGAGACCAAGCGCAGTGCTCCACACCACATGAAGGGTTCAGTGCCTGGAAACAGTAGCATGAAGTGCATTTTTTTGACTTGGGGTGGAAGGTGAAATGCTTTGGGAATGATGAAGTGAAGTCAGGTGCCTGTTTGGCACCAGTTAATGGTGAGGTCTTGATGCACGGCCTGAAAGAACTGCAGGAGGGAAAACAAGCCCTGTTCACAAAGAATCTGCCTTTCTTCAGGGTAAAACTTCTATTTTAGCCCTGCAGATAAGGATCTGGGGGTCCTGATGGATGAAAAACTTAACATGAGCCAGCAGTGTGCTCTTGCAGATCGGAAAGCAAATGGTATCCTGGGTTCCATCAGAAAAGGGGTGGCCAGCAGGGACAGGGAGGTGATTGTCCCTCTCTACTCTGCCCTTGTGAGGCCCCATCTGGAGTACCGTGTCCAGGACTGGAGCCCCCAGTACAAGAAAGAAAGAGTCCTGTTGGAGAGGGTCCAGAGGAAGGCCATGAAGATGATCAGGGGGCTGGAGCACCTTCCTTATGAAGACAGGCTGAGGGAGCTGGGCTTGTTCAGCCTGGAGAAAAGAAGGCTGCGGGGTGACCTCATTGCAGCCTTTCAGTACCTAATGGGAGCCTACAAACAGGAGTGGAGTCAACTCTTTGAAAGGGTAGATAACAGCAGGACAAGGGGAAATGGTTTTAAGTTGAAGGAGGGAAGATTTAGGTTGGATGTCAGGGGGAAGTTCTTTACTATGAGTGGTGAGGAGCTGGAACAGGCTGCCCAGAGAGGTTGTGGATGCCCCATCCCTGGAGGTGTTCAAGGCCAGACTGGATGGGGCCCTGGGCAGCCTGGTCTAGTATTAAATGGGGAGGTTGGTGGCCCTGCCTGTGGCAGGGGGGTTGGAGATTCATGATCCTCGAGGTCGCTTCCAACCCGGGCCATTCTGTGATTGTGTGTGTGATTCTATGCTGTTTTTCAGGAGTGGTCGGGATTGATTGCTTACTGTTCTTCTTGGCATGCTGACTGGGTATACGTATGTAATCGTAGGTCAGAAGAACTATCGGTGTACCCTCTGTGACAAATCCTTCACCCAGAAGGCTCACTTGGAGTCACACATGGTCATCCACACCGGGGAGAAGAATCTGAAGTGTGATTACTGTGAAAAGCTGTTCATGCGGAGGCAGGACCTCAAGCAGCACGTACTTACCCACACACAGTAAGTGAGCTCTGCAGATGTGCTGGGCTGAAGTCAGTAACGAAGCTCAATGGCCTGAGAATTCAATGTGCAAATACTTTGGCCTAGGGAGCACAGGTTCACCTTCTAAAATAAGGGAGAAATCAGTCTGGACAAATGCCTTGTTACCAGCCTGCTGCTGCTGTTGGACTATTCTGGTGTTTGTTTGCAATTTTTTAATGACAAGGGAAATTCCAGGCATGCATCCTGTCTTGTGAAATAGCATTCTGGAGCACTCATCACTACAGCTGATTTATGTTTAGTTCTCTGCTGAGAACTGTTTCCAAGTCACAACATGAGTCCTTAATACTGTCATTCTTACGTTTTAGTTAATTCTCTTACTCAGTTTGCACCTGGGCAGTGCATCTGTTGCCAGCTGTTTCTCTCCACCCACCATTTCCCCCCTCAACTCTCATTCATGCACGTGTCTCTGCTGTGCAGGGAGATGCCACCTCCAGGCCCTCCTCCATTTCTCTGGAGGTCTCACCCACTCCCTCAGCCCTGCCAGGCCAGATCTTTCCCTTTGCTCTGCGAATTTTCTCCATCCTGTTTGGAATTACTCCCAGTCCCGAGTCCCTCCTTTAAAGGCTGCTTGCCCAAATCTAATCCCTCTGCTTGTTTTCATTTTCAGCATCTGGTTCTTGTATGCACTTGGAATCAGATTGCTGCTGCTTTCCTGCTGCCTAGGAGACAGCATAGTGCAGCAAGCATGAGAGAGACGAAGAGATTTCCTTTGCTGCTTGTTCTTACGGCCAGAGCTAAGAGCACCACTGGTGGGAGGCATTTTGCACAGTCATGTGCAATTTGACTGTTGCAGTCTGGTAAGCCTCAGCTTAGCATTTACATCTGAGGTTTGTTAACATTCAGCAGCTTTGTTCTTTTTTTTCTTCTTCCCTTCCTGTTTGTGCAGGGTGGAAAGAAGGGGGAGGCTCACCCTTCCACCATGGCAACACCTCTATCCTGCCAAAACATGGAGCTTAACCAGAGGTTGGTCCCACTTAAAAGGCAAACAAACAAAAAAAAACTTGTAGAATTCCTTTTTTTTTCTCTGATTTATCATCAGGAAAGATAAATGGTTGGTTGCAGGCTAGGAGTTGATCCAGAAAGTTTGACTTTTGCCAGGGGCATGGGGAGAGCAGAGAAGAGCTGTGTGAACATGCTGCTTTTTGAGAGCAAGCAGCATTTACATGTCAGCGTTGTGGTAATGCTGTTATTTCTGCTCCAGGTGCATTGGAACCAAGATTTAGGAACAAGACTGACTGCCACTTGCACTGTCGCCCACCTCCCTACTATTTAATACATCAGCTGCCCTTCTGCAGAAGCAAACTAACTTTTTTCTCTTGCAGAGAACGGCAGATCAAGTGCCCCAAGTGTGACAAGCTGTTTCTGAGGACAAATCATCTGAAGAAGCATCTCAACTCACATGAAGGAAAGAGGGACTATGTCTGTGAAAAATGCACCAAGGCTTATCTAACCAAATATCACCTCACTCGCCACTTAAAAATATGTAAAGGCCCCACATCCGGTCTGTCAGCCCCAGAGGAGGAAGAGGAGGATTCCGAGGAGGAACTGATAGACTCCATGAGGACTGAGGACTGTAGGATTAACAATGGAGTCTACTCAACTGGCGATGCCCTCACTGGACACAAATGAAGAAAAGGGAGAGGGAAATCTTTGTGGATGTTAAAACGGGGGAAGGAAGAAACTACAGAACTCTTCCTTGTTTTCCCAGACAACAGCATATGTCAAATGAGGAGTATTCCTTTTGTTCTGGTCTCCCCACTACCACCACTTACTTAATAAACTCTGTAGCCAAAACACTGAATGAGAACGGATCATGCGCTTAAGAATGAACAGTTGCTAGAAAGGAAATAAGAGGAACAGAGATTTTTCACACATGCTGTGCATACTCAGATAACCCACCCAGTGCTAGGATACATAACACACCTTGCATTGTCCTTTGAGGGAAGAGCCACAACCCAGAGATGTAGTTGAGTCATTGCCATGACCTGTAAGCCATCTTGTCCTTAACTGCCACAGCCCTGACAGCAAGAAAAACAAACAAGAAAGACAAAAAATGGCGGTAGCAGTTAGTTAGCTGTATTTATCTTTTTAATACTTGTTAACTGAAGGATGTGGTTTGGCATAGAGCAAAGAATGTCAGTGCTCAGAGCTCCTTCTAAAAAAAATAATGCTTTGGTTTGGAGGCAGTGGAAGCAACAGTTAGTTGTAGATAGATAAAGCAATTATCCACTACAGCAGTGTTCAGAAAACCAAAAATTGGCTATTAGTTATTACCTTCTCTCACTCCCCTTCGTGAGAGCATGTTGTGAACAGGTAAGAACTGTACAGATCAGTAAGGAAGAAGCTTACAGGTGATCAGACAGCGTTTACAGTAAGTCTGTGTGTGCTGTAAACCTTTTACCGCTTAGAGTGATGGGAGGGTTTGCTGCTAATACTATTTATGGAATGAAGATGTATTTCATTCACTTGTTTTCTTTCTGGAAAAAAAAAAAATTAAACGTGGCTCTTTTCTAATGTTCTTCCTAAATATTTAAGCATTCTGAAAACAAACAACAAACCAGCACTTTTTTTTTTTTCATCATCTATCTGTCTCTCCCAAGCATTCCTGGGACAAGGCAGGGGCAGGAAAGCCTCCATGAAGAGAGAAGACTAACAACTTGTCTCTAAGCCTTGTAGGTTGGTTTTGTGGCTTGTCTGTCTCTGCTGTGAGAGGACAGTGAGCTGAGCTCTTCCTTGACAAGGTACTTGGTTACCCTCGTTAGATTCTTGCCATAAACAGCCTCATTTCAGTTGTACCTCTCCCTCTACAGTGTATTGCCTGGTTTCTTTAAAGTCTCTGTGTGGTTTGAGCTTCCTGCTTCAAACCCAAAAGTACCGTGCTTGCCCTCAGAGATCAGTGAGTGAGACAGGGTGAGAGATGATGATGTTTGGTTAAGGGAGAGCTGGGAGAAGAGGTGCCTATTTGCAGGGACACAATTTCTCACTAGGACAAAAAGCAGCTGCTACAGCCAGTAATTACAGAGGCAAAGAAACAATTACCCTCAATAAGCTTAACACGAAGCATTTATTTCAAATGAAAGCTCGGAAAAGCTTGCAGCTTTTCAGTGCAGAGCACATGACCAGAGGTGGTTCTGGTGCTTTCACCTTCTTCAGATTCACAAACCCATTCACTGGGGCCTGGCAGAGTCGGGCAGGGCTCCTGGCACATGCAAGAATTGTTTGTTGGTTCCTGCAGAGCCGTTCTGAACACCTGGCACCAGCCTGGGAACAACTGAACTGGCATCACGGAATTGTTTATGTTGGAAAGAGCCTTTTGAAGCTGGAGTTAGAAGCAGGCACTTATTTCAAGGGTTGGGACAGAAACCTACAGCACTACCTTTTCCCCAGGGCCATGTATGCCCATCATTTGTCTGCTAATGACCAGAGGAAGTTACAATGAGCTAGGGTGGAAAGCAGCAGTAACAGCTTGTGAACTGTGTGCACTGACCCCACTGTCTGTGAGAGCAGTTAGTTGTTTTAATACCTAAGAGTTTTGCAGCAGTAGGGCTTTAATAGACACCTTTAATAAACACCTTCCAATACGTGGCAAGGGAAGCACCTCACAAGAGTTAAGAGTATCCATTTAACAACTTCTGGTCTACAGTAAGGCACCTGGTGCTCATTTTAAACGTGAGGAGCCTTAATGAGGTTTCTGCTGCTATAAATCAACTGATTGTCAGCCTAACCACTGACTTCAATGGAACCAGGGGAAAGAAACCATTGGTGATGGTGGGACAGAGCGGAGATGTTTCTGGTTTGATTTTGGTGATCTCAAGTGATACATTTCAGGACTGTACTCAAGGACTCAGATTTACCCAAGAAATACTCTTAAGATTAANTCACAGTGGTGTCCTGGAGTTCTGCATCATTACGACTGATGAAACTGAATGTAACTGGATGATGTTTGTACGCAAAGCCAGGTGAGAGCCATCTGTACCATGCTAAGTGTCTTCGAATCTGGGCTTATAGGAAGCTGTGCTGGAGGTCACGCAGCCTGTCGTGCTGACTGCCCAGATAGATCATGAACTCAGGCTCAGGGGACCTACAGGAAGCATCTAGGCATCTTGGACTGGGTGAAAAACAGTGGGGAAAAAAAGTACCCAATGGAGAATGTTCTGGGGAAGCCAATACACATGCTGTGGTAAAACCTAATGCTTTAAACCAGATTCTTTTTTATATTAGTTTGCTGTGTATTAGCTTGTATTAGTCTCCCCTTTGTCCCATTCCTTTTGGATATATCTGTGAAGACAGTGTTGATTTACTTATTTATTTTCATGGAATCATAGAATGACATGGGTTGGAAGGGACCTCAAAGCCACCCAATTCCAACCCCCTCCCGTGGGCAGAGTTGCTACCTACCAGGACAGGCTGCCCAGGGCTCCATCCAGCCTGGCCTGGAACACCTCCTAGGGATGGCTCCCTTCTTCAAGCAGCTTGTTCCAGTTCTTCACCACTCTCTGAACAAATAATTTCCTCCTAACGTCTAATCTACCAATGACTGAAGTGACAGACTTTTTTAACGTGTTGGCAAGCACTGAGGTTCCCTCATTACTTATTTATAGGATTTTTTTTTTGAGTATCCCTGGAGCACTTTTTTTCATCACTCTCCATATTGCTGTAGGAACCGGGAGGAGCAGAATCTGGTGGCTTATCCTCACGATGGAAAAATTTACTTTTGCACCTCTCGGGACATCCCACCTGAGCACGAGCTTTTCTTTTATTACAGCCGGGACTACGCGCGACAGCTTGGTAAGTAAGCACTCGCCCTCATTGGCCTTGCAGGGACTACCCAGCATGAATTCCTTTTAGTGCCACCTCTGGGTACTGTGACTTGGGAGCGCTTAGTGTTCCTTGTCGGTGGTGTGCATCATAGTTTCCATTTCATTACAAAGGGAGTACCATCACTTAGAAGAAATACTTAATTATCTAATTCCACTGATCAGGAGCACAAGATTGGAGCTTTGTAGAAAAAGGGCTGATTTTTTTTTTTTTTTTNAAAAAACAACAACAAAAAAACCCAAAACTTAAATATGAAAAAGCTTAAAACCTGTATTAGAATTTTAGTCAATCCAGTCTCAAATTAAGGATAAATTATCTGACTATTTACAGCTGCCGCTTCACCCAGCATCTGTCTGACATTACACAACTGTTGGCTGACGTGTTGTTCCTTAACACCATTAGGAGATATTTACCTTCTTTGCAGTATTTGACAAACCTCTGACAGCAGCAGAATGCTTCTCTGGTGACGATTTCATCTTGTATATCAACTCTACACCCAGCAGCCCCTAATTCAGGGATTGTAAACTCAAGCATATGGAAGTGATTCAGTCTTTTGAAGCTGGTGAGAGAGGCAGAACTCGCAGCTACAGATTTGGGAGCTGACCCACGTGTCCATGTTTCTTTGAGATAAAGCAGCCTGCAGTTTGCACAACGTGAGTCACTTCCACGAACACTCTCCAAACAGGGGAACTGGCAGAATACACCTGAGCTGCAGTCCCTTCAGTTACTTCGATTTTGTGGGGTTTGGTCCATCATGATTCCATCGCCGTCTCTGAACTGTTGCTGCTACTACCGGCCAAGGAGCTGCAAGCCGCAGAGTTTGCACCAGCCAGAACAAGTCTCTCTCTGTTTCCAAAAACTTCATTCACTGCAACACAGGTAAGGGATTGCTTACATGTTACTTTCCCAGAGACAAGCGCACTGCGGCAAGTACAGAAGGCAAATATAACAGAATGGAAATCCTCACCTGATGCAGTTTCAAAGCCTTCCCCATTACCCAGAGCGGGGAGTTGTAAGCTTACATGTCAGAACAATCTGTTTCCCCAAGCATGATAATTGAATTACAAGTCACGGTATTTCTCCCCCAGAGAATCTCTAGATGTTTCCCTGTGTGTAATTCCCTTACTGAAGCACTGTGAAATGGATGAGTTTTGTAGAGCAAAACAGTTTAAATTATTTATTTCTGGTTTTAGTCTCTCTGGGTTCCATCAAGCTCTTAAAAGCCTCAAAAAATTCACACCATTTAGCTACATGCAACTGAGACAACTGATCAAAACCAGTCCTCACTTCTATGCAGCGCTTGTTTACACCAGGAACATCAAGAAAAAAGGAAGACTATGAGAAATGAGGTATTATATTTCAGTTACAAGAAGACAAATTGTGGCAAATACAGCTCTCCAAGATGAAAAAAAAAAAGATACTGTTAAGCTGGTAGTGTGAAAACATTCAGTCTTTGGGTACTTCTTTAAAAGCGTCACACTCAGAGCCACAATGCATTAGTGAACATACAGATACACCCTGGGGCAGAGCCTCGAGATCCCAGAAAATGAGAATGTTACCTGCAGAAATGCTGCTTATATCCCAGACACGCAGCCCTTCTCGCTCTCCTCCAAAGGCAAAAACAAATGGGAAGTCAGGGCAGCAAGCTACACAGAAGAGAACACCCTGGGAAGGAGGGAGAAAGATTTTTGTATATTTTTTCCTAAACATCATCTTAAAATGACTTTATCATCTAAAAATACTTTTGCCAGGCAAGTTATAACAAATATAAGCTCTTTGTTTCTTGAAACTTGACTTCGTGTCCTTACAAAATCATTGTAAGAGCTGTTAATTACATTTAGTAAATCACATATTCATTCTGAAGCTCAAAGACGCCTGCTGGAGAACTAACAGTTCTACTGCAGAACATTGTATCTGACATTCAGATCCAAGGCTTCAAAGCAGTCTGCCAATTATGTCTTGAACTGAATACTGCGCTGTAATGAGGAATGTTTTACCCAGAGTACACAGGTGTGGGGTTTTTATTGTTGTTTCTTTAAGACATCACACAAAACAAGATTTAAATTAGAAAACAGATTCAGCAGTTATATATACACCTTCTTGGAAGCAAGAAATGAACATTACCATTTTCATATCCCTGGAATGGATTAAACTTGGTTTGCCTCCCAGGATATCCCAAATTTTCACGTATTTGTCAGCAGATGATGTCACAAGGCACCCTTTGACCTGACTGCTTAGTTGTAGCCCTGGAAGATACGAACACATCAGTGTAAGAGCATCAATCAATCACTGCTTCAGAGATGAGGATACATTTAGAGTGAAAGCAGAACAAACCTAATATTCTTCACACGCTAAACTCAGTTCCAGCAAAACAAAGCAAAAAGTTAATGACAGTTTTGTGCTACCACTGCTCCCTACAGCAACAGAAGAACCTTTTGAGAGCAAACTTCACGTAGGCCTATTTTGTCTCTCAGTGTAATGACAGTAACAAGGCAGAGCTGCTGCTGTTGTGCTTCTCACTTGACATAATCTGGCTTCCCCAAGTAGTTTTCTTCATTCAAGTCCATGTCTTTAGAGATCTGAGATGATGGGACATATTGGCATCTCATTTTGAGCACCTAATCAGGTACTTCCTCCAAGTTGCTTTTTAGAAGTTTCTACCCTGGTCAAATAATTTAAGGAGTCTAAAGCAGAGAGTGTGAAAACCTTCCCATGTGCCATATCTAAGTCACCATCAGAGTGAAATGCCAATATAAAACATTACAGATACAGAAGTTCTAGTTCATGGTCCTGGACCAGACTCCATAGTTTCTGTCCCTTCTCACCCCAAAACGCAAAGGGAGCATATCCCAGATGAACAAATCTGTTTTGATATGCTTATTCTTCACGATATTTGCTGAGACAAGTTCACTGCTGTTAAAATACTTTGCTTACATTGGTTTTAAACAAAAAGAGTAGAGGTTTAGATATTAGGAAATGTTTCACTCAGAGGGAGATGAGGCACTGGCACAGGATACCCAGAGAAGCTGTGGGTGCTCCATCCCTGGAGGCTCAAGGCCAGGTTGAATGGGGCCCTGGGCAGCCTGAGCTGGTGGGGGGCAGCCCTGCCCATGGCAGGGGGTGGGACTGAGTGGGCTTTAAGGTCCCCACCAACTCAAGCCATCCTGGGATTCTGTGGTTCTCAGCAGAGATTGTTTCATGGACCAGCTACTCACTATTACTAATGTACTAGTGGGTTTTTTTTGTTAAGCAAGGAATCACCCCCACCTCAGTCATATCAGCTGAAGACGTCTTCCAGATAAGCCTTACCACTGGGGTAAACACAACACACACGTAATTTACCTGATACTTCCTCGTCATGAGCCTTCAGAGTAAACAGCGGCTTATCAGAACGAGCATCCAGGCAGTACACAAAGCCATCCTCTGTGCTTGCCTAAGGAAACCGCAATACTTTGAAAACAAACAGCTGTAGTCATTTGTTTAAAAATGTTCTATGGAGGAACATCCATTCTCTATTAAATCCCTGTCATCTGAGACAGACTTACACTGCTTCTTAGCAAGACATGTTCCCCTGCACACAGTTCTTCACCTCCAAAGTCAGACTTCATATACCTGGAGCTTGAACTATTCTGTGTACATAAACTAAGCTGCAGTGACATATGTGGAAATCTTAATCGTATACAAATTTCTTTAACTGTATTTTGTATTGAATACGGCTGCACTACTGAGCTCAGACCTTATGCTCAGCACTGAAATACTGAGCTTTTCATCTCTAAACTCAGTGCAAACTTTGGAGCCATCTAACAGCTGCCTCACAGACCTACACAAAGTTAAGTGTAATCATACTGAGAGAAAATAGAAAAACACAGGTTAAATGAAGCAGCCGACAGGCCAGGAAGAGAAAAGCATATACTCACTAAGAAATTACAAGGTGAAAAATGATTCCAAGTTACTCTTTCAACCTGACCACTAAACCGCCAGATTCGATGGTTATCTTGTGGGCTTCTGCAATCGTACAGCACAGCTGATCTGTGGGAAAACAGACAGGAAAGGAAAAAAAGCAAAATCACAACAGAACTCTGTGAAGTTCATTTTACCACTGACACCTACAGAAGGTCCTCGGATGCTTTACAGAGGGAACCCACAAAGACAGGTCTACAGACAGCGTACTGGTATGGTCTGCTGGTCTACAGACAGTGCTGGTCTACAGACAGTGTACTGGAATGTAGGCGGCCAGGGGGTCAAAAGGAGAGCTAACAATGAATCAGGATGCTGGTCTGAGTGCTTAGAGATTTCTTCTTATTTTTACAGAAGGAATACAGGGGAGGAAAGTGGGCAGAATCCAGCTCCCAACAACCCGGGGTTCTTCTCCAACGTAGCAAGTGCATAACACAAGCCAGACAACATTAAAGCCCAGCCTAATCTTATAGCTTGGAAAAGTCCAGAGAAGTTTACACGGGGATAGAGGTACATTTAGCAGAGGTACATTTCTACTGCAGAAAAGACATAAAGACAAATTAAGAAATAAACTCAGTTTGGAGCAGATGCCTGGCACAGAAAGTTTCAGTCCAGATGGTTAAAATATTTGGCTAAGATGAGAAAGAGGGAAGGAAAGCTGTATTTTGGCCACGTACAAACCTGGCTACCTTACTGGAAAGAAACAACCTTACTCAAATCTGGCACTCATAAAAGCAAATTGAAAGAAAACCTGAGGCAAATTAATGGGCTTAAGATGGGCATTAATACTGGGCTAAGTGTAACATTTAAAAACGTTACCCTGACATACTTATCGTAAGATCCGGAAATAAGGGTCTGAGTTTCAAAGGGATGAAACTGCAACGTCTGGACCTAGGTGACAGGAGATTTTATTAAATAAGCACTGAGACAGAATCATAGAATCACCACGGTTGGAAAAGACCTCTAAGATCATCCCGTCCAATTGTCTACCTATCACCAGTATCTCCCACTAAACCATGTCCCTCAGTGCAACATCTAAATGTTTCTTGAAGACAGAAGGCATACACAGGGACTTGCTTTGAATAAACACTGCACACAATAAAAGCCCCAAAATAAACAAGCAAAAAACCCACAACACCTTCCCCAAAGAACTCCTATTAAGCGTTCTGATATTCAGACTTCTCATAAGTGAACTGAATCACATACCTCCATTCTGCCCCAAGTATTAAAAATGTAAGATGAAGAGGTGAACAACAACAAAATTACGAGTTTGTCAAAGGCAGTGACTTTGCTAACAGCAAAATGAAGTTATAGCTATGAATAACTACAACTTCCACATTCTAATTACAAGATTAACTCATTTCCCAAATATCCATCACTGTGGAATTTTGGTATCGCTTATTTTAAACCTTTCTTACCTAGAAGAAACTCTAGGCAACACTCGTTGTTTCCTTAAGGAAAGCTTACAGTTTGATCTATGCTCAGAGACCTGTTTTTTCAAGCTTCATAGCAGCACTACTAGATTCCCAACCTCCTGGGCTTTTATACAAAAGGCATTAAAAAACAACAACAAAGCAGGAAATTGCTGTAAGTCTCTCATGATTTTCTAATGGATAAGTTAATTAACACTTTTGAAACCAAACAGTGTTGTCTGTAAAAGCAACCGATTCAGAAATGTAAAGAATTCTGCACAGTTGGTTGGAAAACTACAGAGTGTTCAGTACTGAGCAGCTACACAAAAACTGCGGTATTTTTTTCTCTGTGCATTACACTGAAATAAACACATTAATTATTACGTACCTTGTCTGTGTGTAGTGTCAGGCTGGCTGCTGGTTTGCCCACAGACATATCCCACAAAATCACAGTGCTGTCAGCAGAAGCACTTGCCAAAACATTCCTGATAATAAGCCAAAAGATAAGGTTTAAAAAAATCTTACAGAGACAAAACCTAATAATGGTCAGAAATCCTAAATACACAGAGAATCTGATTTGGACATCAACTATCATAGAATCATGGAATGACTGGGGCTGGAAAGGACATAAAAGCCCACCCAGTCCCATCCCCTGACATGGGCAGGGCTGCCCCCCATCAGCTCAGACTGCCCAGGGCCCCATCCAGGGATGGGGCACCCACAAGTACCCTGGTCTATACAGTTACAAGTAAAGATCTGCTTGCATTTTCTCCCCACAGCCCTTAAGAATATAATTTACTGGAAGACTTTCTGAGTAAAACAAAGTGAGAAAGGCTTTAAGCACTTCCCTCCATTTGACATAAAGATGGTACTTTTCAGCATTAATGCAAATTCAGTCTGTAAGCGTATGCTTGCAGCCAAGAGCCAGACAAATCTATTTCTAACAAAAAACTTAGCTCTCCAGTATCTGAGCATTTATATAACTAACAAAGACCCAACACCATACACCCTTTATTTCCTGAAAGCTTTACCAGCATCATGGAGTTCATAACCCAGTATATTACTGCATTGTACATTCCAGACACTTTAACTCTAGTAGCTGTAATTTTGTGACTTATCTCTGTCACAAGACAATCATTTCTAAGTAATATGGAAGTTACGTTTGAGTTGGTCTGATGGAATGATACCACACTGTGTGTGTGTATAATTTAAGATCAACAGACAACACACTGTAAGAGCACAACTTCTGCACGTTTATTGAATATCTGTGAGGGTGCTTCCTCCTTTGGTGCCTAGATAACAAGGAGCTTTAAGTAAAGGCTGACACCTGCTGATCAGAGAATGTAGAATTGCTTGTGTGCCTCTTCAGAGATATCAATCACTGGGACAGTTTCAAGGCCCATCCTAAGAATCCTTTAACAGTTGTTTCATTAAAAACTACCTAAGCAATAACGAGTGGCTTCTTTATTCCAGCCTGCACATCATCCTTAGCCTCTCCCCCTAGATGTGCCTGCTTTGCACTCCTCCAACAGCGCTACTTTATTGCTAACTCGCTCAGGCAACAGGTAATTCCCACAGGTCAGAGGTGTGTCTATAGCAGTGCTATGAGGGCTTTTACAGTCTTTTCTCTTCACAGCTCTAGGGGAAAAGCCAGAGGAAAATAATACACAGCAAGGACCACCTTCTATAAAGATACCTCCATCCGCTGAAATGCTGCTTTAGGTCACTGGCAGACTAGCCCAGACCTTGTGCTACTCCAGTTTGTTCATCTGGCTTAAATGCAGCTGCTTTATTGAACGGCTTGGAACCACCTTAGCCCTGCCCTCATCTGGACAACTTGGAAATAAAAGCTATCTGCAGCAGTATATAAATATTTATTTTAAAAATAAAGAAGAAATCTGGTGTCCTTGTTTTGTTTAGTTTTTTAAAGGGGCAAATATTTTTGAGAACTGATTCATTTTAGAACTGCCTTCAAGTTCAGAACGACACTTCATAAGGTTCTGAATTAGTGAAAAAGGCATGCCTAACTAACTGTGCCAATGTGTACCCAAGCACTGTCGTTCAAATACTCCTTTACCTGCTTTGTTTATTCCATGAGAGATCAAGCACAGCATCAGCGTGTCCTTCCACCGTCCCTTCCTGAGATGAACCCTGCATAGGCAGATACAGCACAGGCAGACTTCAGAACGTTACAGCTTCAATGGAAATAAAGCAGCACAGCACACTAGTATGAACTCCTTAATGCCTTCACAAACAACTACACTTTTAAAATCATTCTTACTAGCTGCAACAAGGCTTTTGGTAGCACCTTCTCTTACCCCAGCTCTCAGACTGCTCCATTCACAGCAGAAGAGCTCACAGAACCAGTTACTCCCTTCAGGCTACAGAAGAAGAAACTTCATTTCCACCACATAATGTGCAGCTTTTTCAGCTTCCTTCTAAACTCTCCTGGCATTTCCTTCTTTTCCCCATCAACTGCACTTTTAGTCCTTTAATTACCAGCTCCTACAAATTCTAATTTTAAATGGTTAAGCTTTGAAGGATTTTTCTAGGAGAACAATTGGAAGGGGCCCCTAAGTTATCCCACTCTTTCTCTGCTCTTTCCTCCAGGCTTTAACTATCCCTGCACAGAGCAGCGAGTGTTTCAAGCTGAAGTAACATTTACGAATGGTTATCTTTAATAGCAATTCTGATACCTCAGTCACTCTCTGGGCATGCCTGTATGTACCCACACTGTATTATCTTGATGACTACTTTAAACATGCTTCAATTTCAGACGGATAAAGCTGACAGAGGTGAATCCGGAATAGTTGTGTTTTATTAGAGTAAACCTTGTCCTTTATTGCTCAATGCCTTTTCAAATCCCTGAGTCACAGGCAAATAGCACTTTCAGCCCCCTGTATACAACCAGGACATTATCTTCCGTAACCTGTCTAGACAGCATCCTTCAACACAACAGAGGGAATTAAACCAGACTCCCTACAGTTTTATTTTTTCCATTGCAGGAAAGAAGTAAGAACATCATCCTTGCTCTAAGTTTCCTCCATTCAACCAATACTTACTTTCTTCCCTTTCTTTTTCTTCTTCTTCTCTTTCTTGCTCCCAAGAGAAAAGACAGGTTCTAAGCAGTCCACTATATCAAGGTCCCAAACATCAATAACTGGGGTCATGTTACCCACCGCAACATAATTTCCTGCACACACACACAAAAACAAACCAACAACAAATGCAATCACGTTCAGAGTTATAAAACAGCATATCTGGCAACCCAGCTGCTGCGTATTTCTTCAAGTAAAATTTCTATTTATGTGCCAGAATTTTCTATCTGAACATTTCTGATTATTATAACTGACAAGGACGAGTTTAAAACTGCTGAAAGCAGATGCTGCCAGAAAAATAACTGACGTGCTCTTTAGTACACTTCCCCTTCAGTACTCATAACTGCTCAAGTGAGCCCTATTAAACCACCACAGGAAAAATGTTACTAAAAACATAAATATATATAAATGTTGCAACCATGCTGTGCCATAATGAATTTGAAACCTTTCACTTGCAAACGTCAAAAAACAGATTAGAGTTTGCTTTGTTCTACTAATTAACAATAACTTAACTATTTCTAATTAAGCCAATATTTAAGCCAATATTTAAGCCAACTTATCACCAAATGAGGAAAAAAAAAAGATCTTCAGTTTTTGCCTCTTAACACCTTGGGTTTATTTCTTAAGTTTCAGTGGAGGAAACTACTTAATAACAACATTATATTTACATACTTTTCAAGTACAAATACTTTTATTGGACAATTACAGTATCCTTTGTCATTTACCTGATGACTCCTCAGGATTAGGATCAAAATTCAACCACTCCAAACTTAGAGGATAAGCAGGCAAGATGATATCATGATGTACATAAAATGAGTCCTCTTCATGATTATAAACTGAAAAAGATGTATGTGACATCAGTGAAGAGGAAAATCAAGCAACCAAAATCAGCTCACCTCTGCAGAAAGACATGGCAAACACTAAATTCCAAAGGAGATCTGGAATGCTAATTTCCAGTATGTTCAGAGCTTCCAAGTAGAAGTCATAGCCTCAAAGTACTGTTGCAGCTCACAAAATACTACAGAGCTAACACTGTCCTGTGTACTTTCGAGACAAAGTGAAAAGTTAGCAAAATTCAGACATTACAATGTGCGTGACTTTGTTTAAAGAATCACTTCAATATAAATACTCTGTACCCATGATCTCAATTTTCTACACCAGGAGACACTAACGAAGGTTGAAACATTCATTTCATAGAAACAGTAACTAAGAGAAAGAAATAAAGTCCAGATTCAGTAACATGGGAATTTAGGTAACAGATGAACAGTTTTCACAGGAGGAAGCCGGAGACTCCAAAAAACCACCTCATCTTCTACACAGCCACATGGAAAAAAACCAACAGCTTTCTCTGTAAGGCACAAATCCTACGTTACTTACCATGGACCTCCAAACTACAGTAGTCTTTATCGACTCTGCCACAAAGGACAAGATTGTCATTGGGCTTAATCAAAAAGTCCTCCTGTTCGTATTGATCCTGAACAGTGAAAAGGAGAGGCCAACACATGTTAAGCGAAGAACACACACACACAGAACTGCACGAGTTCTAAAGGCTGAATCTGTAACAGTTTTTAACCGTTACAGAAAACAACCAACACCCTGCAGCCCACCCACCCAAAAGCATGGTATAGTGGTAAATGCAGAAAGGCAGAACCAGGTTCTGTCATGGGGAGGCTGAATGTACCTCTGAATACTACAGAGATGGCGTTCATGTAGATGTAGTTGGATTTAGAGAAATGTTTCTTCATTACCACACATGAAACCATCTTTTGAGGTAACCAAGATGCAACGCGTCACTGAGAAGAAAATCACCACCAGGATCCCACATTTGTAGCTTATCTCCCTTTGTCTCTCATGCCTTGAGCATTTACATCACACAACAACGGTTTGCACAATAAGTACGCTGAGGCGCTGCTCCTCACAGGCAGGAAGCAATTCCCAGAGCATTAAAACATTGTCCACATTCTGGAAAATAGTTCCAGAGAAGTACTGCCTGCAGCTATACTGGCATTCAGCTGTACCAGAACAGATGTAGCCTCCATCCAGTTCTCATTGTTACCAAGGAATGGAAGGCATTCAGAGAACTTTTGTTAGTGGAAAACTAAGAACTGCACATTAAAGTCAGCAGTCTTACACAGACTGCCATCCTTCAAATAAACAATGCATAGGAGACCTTTTGGGCATCACGTTGCAAGCTTTCAATAATTTCTTTTTCATTCACTCCAAGTATTTTTTGGTATTTGCATTCTATACTGTACAGTACTTAGCTCTTCAACAGTGGGGGTAGTAAACACCAAGAACAACAAAATGCATGCTGGAGCACCAAAAAGTATCCTTAATAAACACGGATGTACTTCTTCAAGCCACAGCGCTGATTTGACATGATTACTTTGCATTTTAGTTGTTTTCTAAACTAGCCTGAGTTCATCTGGCTGGAAGGAACATGTAGGAGTCTTGCAGTCTGGGAAGCTGTCTTCTTAGGGTCATTAATGACCTGAGATTCGTTATTTCTTCAAGCATTTTCTGTGTCCTATTAGCTAGCTCACAAGCCACCTCCACATACAGAAGTACATGTCTTAAATCATGAGTCAGTTCACCTCAACACTTAACTTAAACATAAAAAGCACACATAAAGGGGACTGCACAAGGCAATCTTAAAAGAAAAGAGTTCTGTCTGAGCACAAATCTGGCAAACTTTTTAAAGGACTGCAAGCACCCTAAGGCAGCCTGGGAGGGTGCAAAATCTAAATGAATTCTAAGATATTTCAGATATTTAACATTTTTACAGTACTTACAGTGTTTTTCAGAGTGATATAAGGATCCTGATCATTGCTCCCATACACTGCCAGACCAGCCAAAGTCTCTCCAAGTTTGGTATCACCTACATGGGAATTTCAGAATATTTCTCATATGTGTCAATGACCACCCAGTCAGAAACTCCTGCACCACTCCATGCATTGAAAAATATCAGGAGTGGGTTACATGAACTTCCAAGTTTCAAACACGAGAACCTCAGCCAGCTCCACTGTTCAGTGCTGCTCTGCTCCAACACAACAGCAGGGGGAGCAACAGCCCTTCCAACACCACCCAGTACTAGCATAGCAAGAAGCAGGACATGGAGTTATTTCATCCATTAAATCACTTTCTAAATTCAGACAAGCAAAGAATTCAAAATGCGAATTTCCAGCACTGTAAACTAAGCACTAAGTGGTTTTAAGATACTTATGTCCTAAGCACAAAAAGAAGTGAAGAAAGTTCTTAGCTTACAACACGTTATCTGACATTTCAGTTTCTCTTACCTCCTTCTTCCTCTTCATCATACTTGTCTAAATCATACTCAGCCAGTTCATCATCAGTCAGCTTTTCAGCACTTTCCTCCTGCTCTTCATTGTCAGGAGGCGACTCAGCCCTGTCAGCAATGGCAACATCCATGCCATCTGCTGGCTGGCCCTGATCATCTTCATCGCTGCCATCAGAGCCCTCCCTGTTTAAAGACACATCCACTGAGAAACCCAGAGAGAATGTTTCTGGGAGACCGACCAGCAGCCTGCTAGCAAGGCTTCAGCACACAGAGTCCTGGCTGTTCACATAGATTGTATTACAAACTTTATGCCAATCATTTGGAAATCTACCCACTCCCTTCCTACCTCTCCCCGAAATACAAGTCACTGCTCTCTCAGGCTGCCTGAGAATTGTGATGAAGTTTCTTTCTCATATATTTTTCTGACAACTATTAGCAAGCATCCAGAGGAGGGCTGACAAAGATGGTGAAGGGTCTGGAGGGCAAGGTGTACGAGGAGCAGCTGAGCTCCCCGGGTTTGCTCAGCACAGAGCAGAGGAGCTGAGGGGAGGCCTCATGGCAGCTGCAGCTCCTCACAGGGAGCGGCGGGGCAGCGCTGAGCTCTGCTCTCTGTGACAGCAACAGGGCCTGAGGGAACGGCATGGAGCTGTGTCAGGGGAGGGGCAGCTGGCGGTTAGGGACAGGGTCTGCACCAGAGGGCGGTGGGCATGGCACTGAGTGCTGGAGTTCAAGGAGTGTCTGGGCAGTGTTCTCAGGCACAGGGTTTGGCTGTTGTGTGGTGCTGTGTGGAGGCAGGATCTGGACTCTGATGATGCTTGTGGTCCCTTCCAACTCAGGATATTCTGTTATTCTGTGACAATGCGTGACTTCAAATGAGCTCCACCAAACAAAATTTAAGTGTGTCTAAATCATTTATCTCACCCTCTTCTTGTGAATGCAATTTTTTCAACCTCTACTCTGTATGTTTGCAGGTGTCTAATTTCTCCCTTCCCTTTTCTTCCCCCCACCCATAGGCCCTGTCATGGGTAATAACATTTTTATTTCCTCAAGATTTTTAAGACTACGTTTCCTCATACTTCTCATACTTCTATTAGAAGATAATAAAACATAAAGCTCACTGTGCAGGGGCATGTTGCAGGTCACTTCTTACGGAGCAAAGTTTGCAACATCTCAAGAACTCTGAACTTTCATGGAAATGGTTCAGTCCGCAGATTGGATATTAGAAAAATGTCTTCAGCAAAAGAATGGTGCTGCAGTGGCACAGGCTGCCCAGGAAGGTGGTGGAGTCACCATCCCTGGAGGTGTTCCAGAACCGTGTGGATGTGGCACTGAGGGACATGGTCAGTGGGCATGGTGGGGGTGGGCTGATGGTTGGATTAGGTGATCTAAGAGGTCTTCTCCAACCTTAACAACGCTATGACTCCGAGAAACCAGCATAAGGGAAGCCTCTCCCAAACGCTTAAGATGATTTCGGAACGCTCACCTCCTCCTGGCCCCCCCAGCGCCCAGGGCTGCCCGCCTCCCAGCCACCAGCCGCCCCCCGCCCCGAGGTCCCCGCTCACTGCAGCCTGCCGCGGGCCTCCCCAACGAGCCGCCTCAACTCCTCCCGGCTGAGCTGCACCTGCGGGCGGACAAACAGCGCCGTGAGGAGAGGGGGAGACCGAGGATCCCTCAGGGGGTCCCTCAACCCAACCCCACCCCACCTTGTCCGGCGTCTCCTTAGCAACGCCGCGGCGCACCCAGGCGGCGCACGTCACCGGGCAGCTCATGGCGGCGACACGTGCGCAGGGATGCGGCGCACGCCGAGTGACGTCAGAAGGAGGGGCTCCGCCTGCAGAGCCTGTGGGAAGAGGGAGAGGGAGGGGACTTGTGTTAACGTCACATCTAAGCGCCGGAAGTGGCCGGAAGTGTGTGTTGGGGGGGGTGGCTGGTTGCCTGTGGGGGGTGTAGGTAGGAAAATGACAGTAGTTCGCAGGGGGCGGTCCTTTGGGGCCGGGCTTTGGTAGCGCCCCGGTGCCCGCTCGGCAACAGTAAAGTGTGTTGTCTCTTGTGCAGTTGCCCATTGTGTTTCCCCGTGGTGTTGTGCTTCGGCGCTGAAGTATTCTAGTGGTAATCCCCTCCGATTAGAGCCAACAAAACAACAAAACCCCCAAGCTGCAGTAATAGAGCACAAGGATCTTTGTATCAGCATCCATACGTGCCCTGAGCTCTGTGCAGCACGCTGACTGCAAGCTTCTAGCTCACTGTGTGTTAGGGCGAATATGTAGGTTGCTCTGAAGTAATGCCTCCTGTTTATTTCCATGGGAATTGCAACAGCTACAAAGAGCACAATAACACTAGTTGATAGAGCAAATTCTCAGTTGTTAAACACTTTTTCAACATAGTCACCACCAGTGGCTATGCATTTTTGCCAGCAATGAACAAGAGCCTGCATGCTGCGCATAAAAACATCTGTGTGGCCAGCTGGAATGTGGCTTGTCTTTCATGTAGCTGTCGCCAATGTTGAAACACAACACTGTGCTCACATCCGCTGTTTGGTCTCCATCAATGTTCAGCAAGTGTCAGTGAATATCAGTGGGTGCCATTTTTCCATATGGAATCAATCATAGAATGGTTTGGGTTGGAAGAGACATTTAAGATCATGTAGGTCCAACCCCCCGGCTATAGGCAGGGACACCTTCCTCTAGACCAGGTTGCTCAAATCCCAATCCAGCCTGGCCTTGAATGCCTCCAGGGTGGGGGCATCCACACCTCGTTGGGCAACCTGTTCCAGTGTCCAGGTACCCAGGGTTAGGGGAATGATCATTTCTTGTGGTAAGACTCAAGGACTTGGCATCTGAATTTCAGCTTGGCCAATAGAGTGGCCATGTCTCTTAATCCATGGCCCTAGACAGCGCCACTGTCACATTTTCTTCAGTTTGATTCTTCTGTGGTTCTGGCATGAGAGAAAAATAATTATCAAAATCTTGCTGCCTGCCTTGATTCATTTCACCCATTTGCTATATTTTGTCTTAATGTAGAAGCAAAATATTGATATATTTTTGATTTTTGATTGATATTTGATCAAGGCAAAAGCTGTATCTGGCTATTAGTTCCTCATAGCGTGTGCATCTTCATCCAGCCTGGAGTCTGTGGTAGGGACTGACAGATACTTACCAGCCTTGAGTTTTGGTATGCTTTCCTTTTTTTGCTGTTATTATTTGTTTTGCTAGTCAAGTCTTAACAGTGTTCAAGAAATCCTGCTTGTCCTCCCACACATGGCTTGGCTACAGTTTCACTGTCAGTATTCCAGATTCCGAGGCACAAGCCAGTGGTATCCCCAAAGGACAGGCAGAAGGAAGTGCTAAGCAGCCAAAGAAGAAAGGTTACTTTCAGTGAATGCGGCTCCTGAATATGTTTTTTTGCAGATATGTTCATTTACACTGTGCATGGTTGCACAGCAAACCCTCGAGCCAGAGCTGTTTTTACCAAAGCAATACCCAGAGGGGGCACACATGCTCTATCTTCCCTCTCAGCACAAACGTAATTACAAAACAGCAGTATTCTGTGGTGATACTTAGCAACAGAAGTATCAGAAAAGAGATCTAAAGAAGGAGGTGGGAAGGAAAATAGGTAACAAATCTGCGTATGGATTACAGATAACAAAACTACAGTTAATAGTAAATAATTTTTCTTATTTGAGAGCCAGTCCATAAAAACTGAATTATTCCAACACTTCCTTCCATTACATGGTTACTGGAGATGTGGAGCTGGTCCTCTGTCTTCTTAAGAGCAGAAAGACCAGTGGGCTGATTTTTGCATGCATCATTGTTTCACAGTGCCTTGGCAATTACAGAGATGGAGTTGAAAGTGTGCTGCCCCAGGCAGGAAGCTCCCTGCAGTCACTTGGGACAGTGACTGAGCTCTAGTGCGATACGGCCCACACACCCCAAGAAGCAGCCAGACTGTCTCAGGCTATAACACTCCAGTAAAAATGGTCTTCTTGTTATCTAGTGTCCAAAGGTGGCTTGGCCACAGAGGTGTGAGGCTTAAGGGAGAAAACAGATGTTTATTTCTTAAGTTTGGATGGAATTCTGACACAACCATTGGGGGAACTTTGGGATGAACCTAAAAAGTTGTCTCAACTAGGAAGAATGATACATAGCTGTCAGAAGTCTGAATCGCTGCTGGGTGCAGGAAATGGCCTTGAAGTCTGGTACATACAACAGGAGACAAGGGCTCCAATGGCTGTCCCAGGAAGCATGCAAGGATCAAGTTCAGGTCCCATGTCAATGAGAGCTCTCTAACAAGAATGTTCACCAAACATTCCTATGCTACAGTGTGTTCTGGGCAGGCCTTTCCTAAACCTGGGCTTCTAAAACTTAAAGGCTTCCCCCTGCATCAGTGATCAATCAGACATAGCAGTATGTCTCCCCCAGAGCTGATTTGTACCTGAAATCTGTCTTAGACCCATTTGTTAACCTTGCATGAGCAGAGATGAGTTTCATTTTCTGCTGAGAGATCTCTGCAAAGTAAAGCAAGACTTGATAGTGATGAGCTTCACTGCCTCAGTTTAGTCACCTCTTCTGGTGTCGGCACCTCCTGCCTCTCTGAAGTGAAAAGCACTAAAGCACTGTCCCTATTTCTGGATCTGCTTATGCAGAATTTGAGGCACTTGACCCACCCCAACCTTCTGCTTTTCATCTGAGGAGGAAAGCGCCAGATAGTTCTCATCAATAGGAAATGTGTGTGTGTCTTGTTCCGGGTGGCATCAAAAACATTCAGAAAAGTTCAACTGGGTGATAGAACCCAGCTAAGCAGAAGGACCTTTTGTTCTGGCATGGATTTACCAGGTCAAGAAAAATGGTATCAGTCAGGAAAATCAGTGGGTCCTCTGAAGCCTCTTTTTTGGGGGATGTGTCAAGGAGCCCAGAGAGCTACAGTATTACTCTTCACACTAAGTAAGGGTGGGGGAGAGAAGAGAGCTGGTTGGTGAAGAAGTGATGCAGAAGCCACTGGTGCCAGCAGGCTTTCCAGGAGTGATTTGAAAATTGCAGAGAGGGTGCTCCAGTGTCCAAGACTCTGCAAAGGTCTTGAAATACCTTGAATTGTGAAACTGCCAGAAACACTGTAAGCATTTCTAATATGACAGCTGGAAGGTACTATGAGGCCATTAAATGGTGCATACTGCAAATCATGGCTGAGAGCAAGAAAACAAAGGGAATTTTCTATGTTTTGAGAAGTTATGCTGTAGGTTTATGGCTGTGGTTCAGCTGACCTCTTCAGATAAGAAGAGGGTAAAGGGACTGATAAACTAAGCATGCCACCTCACTCAGAAAGAAATCTCTTTTCTCAAATGAGCTGCAAAATACGTGTTGCAGTCCCAGGTATGCTGAACAGCTAAAAGCAAAGTCACAACATCAAGAAATACTCTAACTTAAGACAGACATAAAGAGCTACTTACAAGTGGCTTTGAAACACCAAGGGTAGCCACAGAAGTCCTCAAGGTTACCTTTTGATTCTCTATTTGCATTCCCTGGGTGTTTCCATGAGATAAAGAGCATGAATTTGGAGGAAACCAAAGGAAGATCAGATCTCAAAAGGGCAGCATCTTGTCAGGGGAGAGAAGTACACTGCTTGCACATAGCAGCATAGCCTGGAGGGAAAAACTCTTGAACTGATAGCTAGGCATAAAGTTTTCAGGTAGTTGAAACAGAGCTGCTTTGTTGGTTTTTTTCATTCACCTTCTCCTCAAAGAGTTGTCTGGGAGATCACCAACCTCCTCACATTAGAAGATAAAGCATTGTTAGTGAAAGGTTTTTTCTCCCCAATCTTAGATTTGCTTACCTTCATGAAATAGACTAGATCCGTTCCTTATCAATTAACTATGTCTAGCAATAAGTATGATCTCAGTGTGAGCCAGATACACATAAAAGACATTAAATGCTTATTGGAACAGTGAATATTTTATATGAGAAGTATTGCTTATGGAGCATCTGTTTTCCCAAATTGTGTGCTGAGAGTTTAGATGTAAGAATCCCATAATCCCAGCAATAACTGCTGTAAGATACTGCTGGAGTCCACATGAAGAGAGAAATGCAGTCAGTGCTCCCTCAGCAAGCTGGAGGTAGGCATGCCAGCTGTGGAGAACTGTCATGTTTGCCACCCAGTTGAGAACAATGACTTTAAATATATTGGTAGAAGTCCAGTAGGGAGGAAAAGATGAGTGTGGGAGAGGAAGAACCGAGAAGTACATGAAGGTGGACACAGTCAAGGCATGCCATTCTTGGCCAACTCACAGAGAATGAATAATGTTGAAAATAAGGATAGAATGATACAACATGCTAAGGATTCATTAGTAAATGAAAGTCAGCAAACATATGGGTATGGGAAAACCCAACTGGCAGTGCTCCAAGTGCTGAGGCTCTGCCTAGTTTTGCAAGTTTTACACTATAATCATTCTCACAGACAGTGGGGAGTTGGGCCTGCGTGCCTATGTTTCAGTGTACATGTGAGTGAGCACTTGGCAAGGAAGGGGCACATGCAAGCATGTCAGGACAACATCACATCTCCACGGGCAGATGCACTTGTGAAGACACAAAAAGAATCCCACCTCTCCAGCTGTGCTGCACCATGGGAGCAATGGGAGATACAGGACAAGCGTTTGTCTCTGTGGTTGGACACAATACTTCAGCATCTAAGTATATATCATTACTGGTTGCTTCAAATACCCATGCTTTCAGGCAGAGATCCTAGATCCTTACACAAACCTCTGGGCTTGTAGAGCAGATGGGCTAAGAAGCTCTAGAGAGGCAGTGGGGCTGTGCTACGTACGGCAGCTTCCTGAGCTCCAAAGGTGTGTGCTCATGGACATCATTTGTCTTGCAGGCCTAGATCTTCGTAACAAAGCTCAGATAGCCAGCCCAAACTTGTATTCTGCAACATCTCCCTTGAAACATGCATTAGAAAAAACGAAAGTCATTGCAAAAGCTTTCATTAAAGTATAAAGCTCTGTTGACATGGAAATGTTTGGCTGATACTGCTACACACCTAGAAATATGCCTGTACAAGCCACTGTGCAGACTTTTAAAACTGTGTTTTCTGAGTAGTTCAGATGTTATTGTCTGAATGATCTAACTTAAACTACTTAAACTGAGACATATAATGAGCTTTTTTTTTTTTAATTGAAGTTACACAGAGCTGATGATTACTCAGCAGATTACTGCTGATGCCACTCGTAGGCCTCCATCAGTCACTTTGGACAGCGGTCCCTTGTCTGGAGTATACCTGAGGCTCCTCTCAGGTAAGCCACAGTATTAAGTTCTTTACTATGAAAGTGGTGAGGTGCTGGAACAGGCTGCCCAGAGAGGTTGTGGATGCCCCGTCCCTGGAGGTGTTCAAGGCCAGGTTGGATGGGGCCCTGGGCAGCCTGGTCTAGTATTAAATGTGGAGGTTGGTGGCCCTGCCTGTGGCAGGGGGATTGGAGATTCATGATCCTTGAGGTCCCTTCCAACCAGGGCCATTCTGTGATTCTGTGATTCTGTGATGTGGCAGTGGTGGTTTAAGACTTTGCTGCCTACTTCTGCCTTATAGAGGTGGAAACATGGTAGTGGGCAAGACAGTCCTAAACCTCAATTAGTTCTGTGAGTTCTTGCCAAAGCCCTCCGTCTCTATGTGTTATGATTGCCCACAAACCCTCCAAAAATGTGAACTGACCGTAACAAAAACACAGATGAATTTGCAGAGAACCCAGAGCAATGTTATTAGAGGGTACGTCTGAACTTACCTATTTTCTCAGCGAAGGGTTAGCTCAGATGCTCAGAAATGTTGAACTGCTCCAGTATCAATATTCTTCTTAGAAAAGGAGACAGCTCAGTTTGCTACAAGTTAAATTTGTGATAGGCGTTTGCCACTTACTTGTCTGCGCTTGCAGCAATATTGTGTAACAAAGCCAGCTCCCAGATTTTTGGGTCTTCATGAACCCAAACTGATTGGCTACCATACATCTGCAGATGCTTAATTTTAAGCACCATGACACTCTGTTATGTGAGTCTTACGTGCATGTTTTTTGACAGATTAGGTCTCAGGCAATTTTTGGGTATAGCCTCTTTGTCACTTCTTCGCAAGCACTGCAGCCATACTGACAGCAATGAGTGGGAGCACCAAATCTTCCAGATGTGAAACACCGAACACAGGCGGTTTCTGGGAGATGTTTCCTTGGGATAGCCCCGTTCTGCTGTCTGAAGCACATGGAGAAACACCTGAGCAGGAGAAGGAACAACAAAAACACTCACAGCAGCCATCGCCTAGGCTAGAAAACAGTGGAATTTTTATTGAACAGAGATGGCTCATTATCATGCTCCAGAGAATTCCACCTGCTGTTCAGCAATATTTGTTGCCATCTGATAGTAACCTATGGGGTTAGCTGTATAAAATAGGAATAAAATACCAAATCGCTATATTCATTAATAAGTTTGCCTTCCAAATACAGAACCATATGTAATTTAAAGTCTGAAAATAGACTACAGTTGTTAGCGTTTAAACCAAACCTTTATGATAACAAATATACAAAAAGGCAGTCAATATATTAAACATTTAAATCAACAGCATACATTTCTCAGAGGTAAACATTGAGCAAACAAAGCCACCAATGATGTTCAGAAGGCAGGTAGAAGTTTTAAGGTCAAGCTCCAAATGCTGTTGCTTTCCTAAAGCCGTAGTGGTATTACACTTTTATCTAGCCCCTACATTGAAAACTACGTAGCACGGACATTTGAAATTATTATAACATTTGCTATCCAACAGGAAATTGGAAGTTTCTTTGATCCTCATTGTACCTCACTGTATGTATGTTAAAGCACCTGCAGAGACAGAGGGCAGTAGGAATTAAGCACTTGGCTTTGCTAGGTTGGGGTTTTACTTCTGTTAAAGGTGAGGGCGACAGCATCCTCCTACTGACACAAACTCCAGCACTGACAAAAGAGAAGTCTTGGCCTGACAGACAGACTTTGTGAACAATCAGCCTTGCAACAGGCATGAAACAGCATGGGATTAGCATACCTGCCTATTTACTGTAAGTCTGCGCTACTTCTACTGCACAGAAAAGTCTCCTTCGCTGGTTGATCTAATGCCTGAGTTTGAAAGCTTGGGATGCAAACATACGCTCAAAAATAATGTGACAAATTTACTATCAATAAAAACATGTTTTAATGCCAACAACTAATAAAAGTTCATATTGCAATACTGCTCACAACATAAATGTACAATTTGCACAAAACATTGCTCTTCAACATGAATATTTTGCAAGCTACAATATATATATATAATATGTATAACCTTTTCTTAAAGAATTATATGCTGGAGTGCATGCAAAGAATTTCAAAGCAGTAACACAACAGGAGCAATCACTTGTTTACAGGTTACTGAAACCATTCAATACAGAAACACCGGGATATTAGATAGACAGACAGACAGATACGTAGATGTATGTACACACTGCTTTTTCATGGGCCTTCCTTTCCATGGTACACGAGCAGCGTGGGTTCCATATAAGCCCAGGTCCCTACGAAAGACTGATTCAAACAGGGCTCTGAATGTTCTCCACACCATCTGAAACCATAAATCACTTGTGCTGGAGATGATGGTGGAGGAAGCACTTGTCCTTTAGCCAGGAGTGGAGGCAAGCAATCTTCTCCATAGCCAACGCCTATTCCAATCCTACTCCTAGGTTCACAAGCAGTGAGTGGTGAGCATCTATCCATCCTGTGTTTTGGCTGGTTCCAAGCAGTCTCCTGCAGCCTTTACAGTTGGAAACCCAAGAAGGGAGAACTTGAATCTCCTAAACAGCAGTGCACAGCACTGCCCCCGTTCTAGTCAGGTATGTACAAGGAATGATACGTCTCCTCTGGTTAAAAATTTACATAGAATATATACAAATAAAGCTATTCTATCAAGGTGCAAGTTTATTATTCTCTGGTGTGTTCCAGTGAAGATTTCTTACAAACCTTTATACAAACTCATCAGAAGAGTTTACACAAAGTTGACATATTGTCATAGCTCACTATGTAGTCTTTGTTCTGCAAGCTTTGAAATGGAAACTCCCATTACTTTCCCTTGGAGTTCTCCCTACACACGAGACTGGATTTGGCAGACTACAATCACATCTAATATATATTTTTTGTCTTCAATACATTTTAGATGGGATGAATTGGCAACATGTGTTGTTTTTTTTTTCTCCAGGAAGTCATCAATCTCTATGAAATGAAGCAGGATGGAAATGAAGCAACTGGACATCACAGAGGTTGCAGTTCATGTGCCCAGTTCAGTTTTCCTTGCTTTGGATGGGACTATCTGTGGCATGTGAAGCTACGCAGTTTGGCCCTAAGGGTATGTTTGTAAGTCCTTGGCACTATTTTACACCAAGCTGATGGCAGGCAATGCCCTCAAAGAACATTAGGAAAAAAAAAAAAAGATCAAATGTAATTTACTGAACACAAAACAGTAACCATCAGACTGATCCACTAAGCAGATGGATATGGAATGCAAATCGTCTAAAATTAGAATGGTTGATGTTTTCTCAGGCAGGTCTAAATTTGTAACAATCTTTCCCACCCCAGAAAGGCCTCATTCTGCACCATGTAAATATAAGATGCTTCAATAAAGTCATTGGAAATGCAAAGACTGTGATCAATGAGCACAAGGAAAGCCTACCCTCTCCCATTTCTGTTCAGCAGAAACCTCAAAATTGTGCAGCTAACGAATGTAACTTAAGTGCGCGCCTGTGATCCCTGCTGAAGTAGGGCTGTTCTGTGGCAGCAGGATTTGGCCTTCAGCCTTTATGGTGTACCAACCACAACTGTGTGGATGACTGGGTGGGAAATTCTATCCACCAGTGCATTAAAAAGCCTTGCAACCTTGCTGTATTCCCACTGACTTCATGAGAGAGACTTTTGCCAAGTGTGTGTTCGGCACCACTGGAGGTAAGCTTTTCAAAGATCTCTTCCTAACACCATTTTCCTCCATTTTGTAGCTCAATGTTAACAAGACATTCAAAGCAGAGGTTTTGCACGTGTACTCTGAAGCTACAGGGAGCATTTTACACTAGAAGCAAAGATCTGATTAGTTTTTCTCTTTTTTTTTCAGAGTAATACAATAACAAAAAAGAGCTTGCTACTTTCATCTGCCTTCCTGCATTTGTACAGCATTAAGAACATGACATTCAGCAATGACAAATGAATCTTAATCTCATTGGAGATTTTAAAAGGATTAGCATCAGACCAAATGGGGTTTAAAAGAACATGAGGTGGACAAAAACACTCCTTCAGAGTTCTTCCAACATTTATGCTAAAGACCATATTACGTGATAGAACATGTAAAGCTTTCTGATCCAGCTGACTGAAGGCATTATACTCAAGGGAAAAACATGTTTGTATTAAAATAAAAATTGAAAAAAAAAATCAAGAGAAATATAATAATAAAAACAATTTAAACCAACGTTAAAGTTGTGGACGTGGTGGACAAAACTACCATTTCAAGTTACGGCTGAGCTCCTCTATTTTTATACATTTCCTCCTGCCTTGTTTCCAAGTGCCCTACGTTTTCAGTGGAACAGTTTGCTCAGGAGCATTAGTAGTGCCAAGCAGGGGATTTTCAGAAGCATCCAGCAGACTTCAGAGACTGACATCTTTGAATGAGCTACAGATGTCTGTCTGTCTTTTTGCGGTGAAATGTTTGCTTCCAGGAACATTTTTCTTAGCTAAACTCTTGGTCTACTGACAAACATCTGCCATCTGACTTCTATCCTCTGACTCTGTGGCGTTTTGGAAGTTGAACATTCAGAAAAGGATACGGAAAGGGGAGGAAAGTTTCACCTGTGCCGTTAGTTGTAAATGACCTCAGGCACGTCTGTGAAGCCACAAGCCAGCGCTCAAGCTGCATTTGCGGGCTGGAGGACAATAGCTTTTTGTTGGCAGTTACTGCTGGGTTGTGTGATCTTTCATTTGTTTCTAAATAGAAAGTGAAGAGAAACCTTCCCATAAAACCCCAACAATGGATGGCAGCAAACAAAACTACTCTGTTAAGATTAAAAAGAAAAAAAAAACAACAACCACGAAACCCAACAACATTCATAGCAATCATAACAAATGCAAAACAATCATAACCATTCCTGGTTTTTATATTACACAAATTAAGAGTCTTCCCAACAGCTGTATATAAAAAAATAATAAATAAATCAAGATTCACTTGATGGTTCTGCACCATTCCAGAAACCGTCTTATTTCTAGCACATCCGTTCCTCTGGCTTTCATCTTTCTCTTCTATCTGTAACATCAAAGACATCTCAGAGACAAGTGGGAGTGGATGTGAAGAGGGATGAAGGAAGCAAAGAGTTGTCACAGGGATGGTGCTAGCTCTTCTCTCTTTTCAGGACGCTTGCACCAGGGTTTTCCCACTCAGCTGTTGTTTTCAATAGTAAAAATAAAGACACAAAACCAGTCCTTCAGAATTAGAAGACAGAGGAAGAACCTCTTCCTCATTTAAGGATCTGATTACAGATATGTATTTGGCTTGGGAAGCATGAGATGCAAGAAGACTTCAAAGGTGACACAGTATGAAAGAGAGATAGAAAACAGACCTAATCCAGAGACTAGAAAAAAATCAATGAAAAGGCTTCCAGCAATTTTAATGGGGCAAATTTCATCACGCTTTCATGTTTGGTTTGTGAATGAGGTTATAGTAGAATCTTAACTTGTATTTTCCCTAGAACATTCATATATCCTTCATTTAACATGTAAATTACTTTCTGAACCTTGTATCAAATATTTATAAATGCTAAACAAGGTAAAATGTGAAACCCTTTTGGGAAAGTGGAGTGGAGGGAGGTTTAGCTGCACTAATGGATATTGCATTAATGCTTAGCATCAAGGAAGCCTCACTGCCATTAACAAGAAATCTCATTACAAACATGATTTCACGCCTCATAACATATCCTGTGGATCTATTTACTGTCCATCTCTCTCTCTTGAACATACAAACACATGAAGATAACTGTGGATGAGAAGTCCGAAATATATTTCATATCCTTAACCTTTTTTTTTTTCCCCACATAGTAATAAACAAATTAAAATGAAAGCAGCAGAAAATTCACAGCTTGGACAATATAGAACAAATTCCTTTACAATGCCACAGGAAGTGTGGGATAGATGAGCAAACAGTGGGGTGGATTGAGAACTGGCTGACTGGAAGAGCTCAGAGGGTTATGATCAGTGGTGCAGAGTCTATCTGCAGGTCTGTAGCTAGCAGTGTTCCCCTGGGGTTGATACGGAGTCCATTCTTGTTCAACATCTTCATCAGTGACCTGGATGAGGGGATACAGTGCACCCTCAGCAAGTTTGATTCTGAAACAAAGCTGGGAGGACTGGCTGACACACCAGAAGGCTGTGCTACCATTCAGCAAGAGCTGGACAGGATGGAGAGTTGGACAGAGAGGAACCTGATGAGGTTCAACAAGAGCAAGTGTAGAGTCCTGCACTTGGGGATGAATAACTGCATGCATCAGTACAGGTGAGGGGCTGACCTGCTGGGAGGGAGCTCTGTGGAGAAGGACCTGGGTGTCCTGGTGGGCAACAGGTTGGCCATGAGCCAGCAGTGTAACCTTGTGGCCCAGAAGGCCAATGGCATCCTGGGGTGCATTACAAAGAGTGTGGTCAGCAGGTCAAGGGAGGTGATCCTCCCCCTCTTCTCTGCTCTGCTGAGGCCACATCTGGAGTGCTGTGTCCAGGTCTGGGCTCCCTGTTTCAAGAAAGAGATCTTCAGGAGAGCCCAGCAAAGGGCCACCAAGATGATGAGGGGCCTGGAGCATCTCCCTTATGAGGACAGCCTGAGAGCCATGGGACTGTTGAGCTTGGACAGCAGAAGGCTGAGAGGGGATATTATCAATGTTTATAAATATCTGATGGAGGGGAATCAAGTGGATGGGGCCAGGCTCTTTTCAGTGGTGCCCAGTGACAGAACAAGGGGCAGTGGGCAAAAACTGGAACACAGGAAGTTCCATACAGACATGAGGAAGAACTTTCTACACTTTGAGGGTGACAGAGCACTGGAACAGGCTGCCCAGAGAGGTTGTGGAGTCTCCTTCTCTGGAGATATTTAAAACCCACCTGGATGTTTTCTTGTGTAATCTACTGTCTGTGAGGAACAAGCCTTAGCGGAGGGTTGGATTAGATGATCTCCAGAATTTCCTTCCAACCTCTACGATTCTGTCATTCTGCATGATTCATTGGATAACCATGAACTCACATCTCAAAGAAGACTGAGCGCTTTACCATGTCGCCAAGTGGCATATCAGTCACTGGTGCAATCATCAAAAGCCAAAGATAACTTCCGAAGCTACTGGAGACTGTCCCAAACTCGTTTATTGGTAGTTTACCCAGGTTTCATGGGGTCAAGCAAGGTGCCTGATCGGGTGAACACTGACAGTAGGGAAGTAGCTTGTACTGTGAGGAGACCTTGGGGGCTTCCCACCGCTCCTACCTCCTGCCACCTCAGCCCACAGATGTGCTGCGGGCTCTCCAAAAGCCACAAAGCACAGTGAACCAGACTTCTGAAAGTCTCATTTGAAAGCGTCTCACGCAGTACACCACAAGGCAGTCAATTTGTCCACTGCTGGGAAGGGGAAAGGGCAAGGCGGTTTGGCTTGAACCTGCGGCTTGAACAAGTCCAGATGTTCTGAATCTCAATAATCCATCCCTGCCAAAATATCAGAGGTGTGAAGGCTGTGACCTTAATTAATTAAAATGACCTCCTAACGGACTGGCTTTTCTAATGTGTCTTTTTTTTTTTTTTTCTTTTTTTTTTTTTTTTGTCTGAGCATCTCCATTTTCTGATGTAGCTTATTTTAAACCATGAATGATTTCTGATTGGGTATTTCAGGGAGTTATTCTCCCTTTCTTTCTTTGCTTCAGAAAGGCAGTAAGAAAGAAGATTGCTTCTCACTGCGCTAGGCAAAGCTGGGTAATGGAAGTTTTAATGAAAACACAGCAGCAGAGATGATGGGAAGACCAAAGTTAACCACACACGAAAGAGTACAGGCAAATTCACTCTTGCAGCTGCAGCAGTGGAGATATTTATAAGGCCAAAAAAAAAAAAAACAGTACCAATTGCTAGAGCTCCACAGCCACATCTGAGCAGTGTGACTGAGCAAACCCTGAGCACTGAAAAAACCAGAGCCAAAGCGGTTGGCTGGGAATACTGGGTGAGGGATTGAAGATGGGGCTGCTCTCCTCTCCCCTTTGGCTGCATGGAAATTCTGAGCTGGAAACCAAATGATGCAGGACAGAGAGATCTCCATAACTTGAAAACTCAAGGCAAAGACCGGGGGTTAGGCATTTAAATTCTTGGACCCCATCCTTTTCCCTTACTAAGACCTTTTCATTAGCATGCTGTCCAACCCAGACAGAAACCTGCGCCTGCTCTAAGCACACCTACTCACACAGCACCATCACCTCCACAGGACGAGAGGTAAAAAAATAAACCTATGAGCCCAAAGAAGGAAGAAGAATGCCTCCCAAAGGAAAACAAACACCAGAACTGCTGTTCCAGCACATCACATACAATCAGGTAGACAGGTGTAGACTACAGCACAGCCCACAAAGCCACAAGATGTTCACAGAAATTAACCTATGGAACCAATGCAACCCCTCCTGCAAGTTTTTGCCACATTTCCCAGCTGTTCCAATGACAAGCAAGCCCTGCAAAGCATAGAAGCCAATCAAGGCTACGCTAACCTGAGGAAAACAAGAACTGCCACATTTAGAACCCTCTGTGTGAAACAGTGCAAGATAAGCCAGGCCATCCACAGCTGATCCATGCAAGAAGTCTCGAACCAAGCTAAAAGCAAGACAATTTAAAGGCAACAACAACAAAAAATCCAATACCCCCCCTCCAAAGCTTACTTCTCCAGCTTTTAAGCTCACTGAAGACAGCTGACAAATGCTTACTATCTTTGGCACATTTCCAGATTTTCCTTCAGCTCTGGGCGCTGTATTCGTAATGCTTTCAGCAGTGGTCTCACAGCTCATCGGCTCCCAGCCCAAGACTCAGCTTCGCTACTTTTTGCCCTTGGAGGGCAGTTAGAAGCTGTAGGTCAGGTGTGAGTCTACTGAAACACAGAAACTGGCTCAGAGCTGGCAGCCCATTTGCACCCACTGAAGACAACAAAACTCGCCTCATAATAGGATGTTAAAGAGTAAGCACCGTTTGTTTTGTTATACATGCATGGAAGACGTGACTGGAAGTGCTAGGAGTTAGAGATACAGAAGTGCTTATCTGCGAGCATCTAAAATTAGTGATGTACTCATCGATGGGGTTTCAGATATTATTTGACTGCTGTTTCAAAGCGAACTTTCTGAAAGCTGGTTTATTAAATATTAGGACAAATCCTAAGCAGCCTTTTTAATGCTTATGTATCTCAGCAGACCTACATCTCTGGGCTAGGGGATGAAAGCAATGTCAGGCACTTCATTTCTGCAAAGCGCTTGCTTCCTCACATGAAAGACACTTTGTCAAACAAACTAACTTCAAGTCTTTGACTTCAGGTAACCGTCGTTCATCAAAAAAAGAAATCATCCACTGACTTCAGAGCAGCTCTAGTGAATGCGGGCTTCAGGATGTCACCTTTCTGGAACAGCTTATAAACACAGAGCCAGCTCCCAAGGGGCAGCAAATACCCGCAGCCGACTTCTAGGAGCTTTGCAGGACCTCTGCCGCTTCTGGGATTTAGCCCATGGACAACAGCATTAGGAACGGCCTTTTTCTTAAGATGGCCGAGTCTTGCCTTGAGGATATAGATGTGTGAACTCCAACACCTCTATTTCTTTTGAACATTAAAAAAATAAAGCCCTTAAATAGCATCCCACACACCTGAGTCCCCGTGGGCTTAGCGGCAATCTGCAATAGCAGAACCTTCCTCTGATGTGGGGCATGTCTAGGATGAAGAAGAGGTGCCCATTCTTTCTTCTCACCATACCACCTTGCCGCAGTACGAGGATTTTTTTTTTCCTTTTAAGCTCCACAAGGCAGCACATCGTGTCCCCCAAAGCCTCCAGCAGACCACACGCTGCACCCAAGACATGTACACCACTTGGTATGGAGCCGGTGGCCAGTGGCTATTCAATACAGGAGGCTCAGTGTCAAAAGCAGCACGTGGACGTTCAGCAAGCAGCTCTCACTGTGCCAATAGCAGACTGGCTACTAAGCTCCCACACCTCTTTAAGAATGTTTCCTCTGTCTTTTAACAGACGTTTGCATAAATCGACTCAGAAACTGAGTCCAGGCAGGCAAAGCTTTAGCTGGGAAAAAGCCTTGTCGTTACAAAGCTGGCCCTGCTCCAGGATGGAGAGCATCTGGCTGCCAGCTGTGCTAAGAGGACAGCGGGCTTAAGGAACAGAGCAGGGAAAAACTGAGAAAGGAGCAGAGAGTGCTGAAATCTGTCCTGAAAAGAATACCAGCCTTCCTCTCTGATGTCCAAAACCTTTGCCCTCATACATTCCCCATCCTCTTCCCAGCTCTGAAGCTTACTCTTGGGAAATGGCCCATTCGGGAGAACGCAGCTAACATCTCTGGGCTTGGGAAGGGATCCAGCGGGGCTCCAGAGTAACAGACGGTGAAGTCTGGAAACTGGCAGCACGTGAGGCAAAGTGGAAATGTGAGGAAGTTCTGGAAGCAGAAGGGAGGACCCTGTGGAGAGGCAGAAGGAAAGATCTGCAGAGGGGCAGGGGCAGGATGCCTGCAAGTCTCGAAGAATACAGCATGGGGCTTGTATAAAAAAGGCACACGGAAAGAACGAAAACAGCCCTTCACCCCTGTAGGCTGGGAAATTATGATTAAAAAAGGAAAAAAATCGCGAGTTTTTCTAAGGAGTTTGTATTTTTTTCCATTTTACCTAGAGCGGCTGGAGAAGATTCGAGGCCACATTTTCCCCTCAAAATTTGGAACTCATAGCAACTTGTGCAAAGACTAAAGAAGCAGAAGGCTATTTATTTTCTAAAGTGATAATACCATCTCTCTAAAAATTCCTAATGAAACGCTCTGATGGAAAGAGCTGTATCCGATAGGGACGGTGGTCACAGGCACCCACTGAAACTCACACTGCTTTTTAGATTACATTTACAATAGAGCCCTTCCCCCAGCCCCAGATTAATGGAATGGAGAATCCATGCATGAAGCCACATATCACAAAACCAGGAGATTATCAGGCCAGGAGACGGGATCGGAATTGAAATTGATTTTGATGAACTGGGGAAATTGCCCCTATTAAACCAGAACAAATTTAATAAAGACAAGTTGAAACTGTTAAAACTTTGGCAGGTGGAGTAAACAAACGCACACATAAAAATGGGAACTCCTGGGACAGCAGCTGTAAGTTACCCAGGAATTGTAATGCAAGGTAGATTAGATGAAAGTCTAAAAGCTATGTAGAAAATATTCTGGGATATATTTTCTGATATGCTCTACGTAAAACTCATGAGACAGCCACTGAGCCTTGCTTGTTGCTGTATAAATCCCCCACAGGAGCAGAACATTCTGGGAAGCTTGGAAGACATAAGGGAAAAGACAGCAAAAATCAGAGGCTTAGAAAATATCACCGAAAGGACTAAGGAAGACTGAAACTAGTGAGGGAGGTATGATAATTCCTCTCATACACAGAATAATTTCATAAAAAGGCCGTGAATTATCCGTTCTTCCTGTTGACTGAGGCTGGAAGGAAAAGTGTTTTGATTTGCAGCAAAGAATTTCTGAACAGTCTATCGGGAAACCTTTCTGATGAAGGGTTTGGTGGAGATGGTGGATCCTGTAACAGCTCTGAATGACAGGTTATTTGGGGTCCTTTGCTCCTGCTGTTTGCTACAGATCAGCAAAGCAGATCTGGTGGTGGCAGCGGGTGCCACGCTTTCTGTCATACCCCAGACTCACAAGCCTGCAGAGGAGCACAGAGACACAGCAACATGTGGACCAGAAGCACTGCACACAGACACCGCAGTGTGTGCCTGGAGATGGGCACTGTGCTGCTACAGCAAAACCTCTTGTTTTCCCTTGGAGGACCCAAACATAACGACCATGCAGTTCATGTACAGGCACCAAAGAACATAGTAAGCCCTTCATCTCTAAAAGAAAAAACAGTGAATATTACCACAGACATTCTCGATACAACTTATCAGGAGAACAACTAGCACAGTTATCAGTATTTCCTTCTTGGTAAGTCCAAGGCAGGTTCCTACTCATGCTCAAAAACCATCACCTTCCAGGAGCAGCTATGCACACAGGACACTATCCCCTTAGCAAACAGTATGAATATTTGAGCTGGAAACAGAGGCACGACGCTTCTGGCTGCCATTATAACATCCAACACCGGACTGCCTATCCAAAGGTACACCTATGTGCTTGTTTCCAAGAAAAAGATATTCTGCCTATGGATATATGCGTGTGCAACTCTTGATGACTTCATTGGACACCACACATGCACCCAAGGGAAAAAATTTAATATCATGATTATTGTCTGAAAAACTTTCCTACTTTGAAGCATGAAGCTGTGGGATGAGGTCTGCTCCTGCCTTGCTATCATTAGCACAAAAGATGGCTTTCCTTGGATGAGGTGGCACAGTGAATGACAACAAGCACTCCGCGTGTTGTTGCTCCATCAGACACAGTCAAGTTTCTCCACAATCACAAAAAGCTGTCGTTACCTGAATGTTCTCGACAACATCCTGTGTGAACATTTGCTAGGCAGGAAAACAAAAGGTCTAACTGACTGACGTGCCACGTCTCTAAGACATTAGCATCAGTTAAGACATTTTTTGTACTTTCTTGCAGAGACTGTATAGGCATTAAAAGACCGAGCACACAGGACGCTTTACACCTCAAGTCATAATACAGCCTCCTACCATGTAGATAACTAAAGCCAAAACTGTGCTCTCTGAGCATGCCCAAAACCGTCAACATGGAAGAGCACCCGATGTAGATACTTCAACTGAAGAACAAGAGGCTACCATGCACCATCAAAATAAAACTACTAGAGTCTATGAGCTGGGCACAGTTTCTGAACAGCATGCTAGAAAATGAATACATTAATGTCACTTTGCCACGGAAAAGGCAATCTCTTTGCTTGCATCTTGCTGTGGTCTTCTCCATGTTTTAAATCAAACGATTCATGAAAAGCATTATTCGAAGACAGAGCATCAGGAATGTTGTGGCACGCAGCAGATCTGTCTTGCTAGCAACAGGCTGCAAAACAAATGAAGTTCGGACATTAAATCGCACCCCCCATCCCACCCCACCCAAACCCTGCACTGTAGATAACCTATACGTTCTCAGGATACAGTGAGAAATCATTCTATAGTACATATTTAATTATAATTTAAAAAAGTCTAACTCGGACACAATCTCTGGTCAGTAGCAAAGTATCGGCACATCACTAGAGGAAAGATCTGTTATTATCCCTTCACTGTAACAAACAGAAATCAGCATCTCGAGAAGGTCTCTGGGGGTATCATATCACAACCAACTGCACTGAGTAAAATAATAGCTGATTTTACAAATGGAGTTTGACAAGAAGTAACATTGCATTTGTCTTGGCAAAACGAAGCACGAACAAAACATTTCACTGGTACAGTTACCATGCAAATGCATGTTGAGTTTGTCATTGTTTTTAACCCCAAATCACAAGAAGCATGCAGTTTTCCTGCCCCCCCCCCAACTACTGTATTAGAGATAGCCTGGGTAATGTACCTCTTTGGTGTAACCATAGCCTGTCAGGCAAGATTATACCACTTTAGGAAAGAATACAAGCAAAACTCGATCATATGTGTGTTTACACAATGTACATTTTAACCATTTAAAAAACAAAACATGTTACATAGATTCTCAAACACAGCTCTGTCGAAAATGAAATTTTAAGCTTAAGAAATAGTTTTTAAACTACAAGGCCACCCCATTATTTTTATGAACAATTTAAAAAGTTCCCACCCCTAAAAATCTGCCAGTATGTATATTTCCTCAGTTGTAACAGTCTTACCCACTCTCTTAACACAATCGATCTTTGCTCAACAGCAACAACAGTTCTTACATTTTTTAAGTGTATAATGGACTCCGGGATAGGTATAGTTCTTAAATGTGAAACGATGGAACATTCGCCTTAAACGTGTAATTGGTCAGTTCAGGTGTTTCATGGCACCACCGCTCAGGCAGGGGCTGCTGCTGTTCACTGATGTGAGTTCTGGCTTTTGTTGGCATCTAGCTCCACGACCACACTTTCGTGTTCAGAACTTGAGTACAACACCGATGCACTGGACGCTCTTGTAGGCCTGTTGCTCAGAAGCATACAGGAGCTATGTTTTCCGTATTCTCTCATCCAAACGAGGCGGAGGCCTCAGCGCAGCACCTTTGGCCAACACATAACTAGTGGGTTGTGAAGTAGAATCTATTTTGTGTGTATTCGTTTAAGCAACTGCAACAGGAGACTTAACTTGCAGGGTCTTTATTAGAGCGTTACCGTCTTCCTCAGCTTTATACAATGGAGCCCTTTGAAGAAGACAAATGAATTGACTGAATCCTTGTGGCCAACGTCCTCTGTAAGTCCTGAAGTACATTCTGACCGGACGTTTCTCCATTCTTGTCATACAACAGCTGCTTGAAAGCTTCGTTTTCAATGAGGACCATCATATTTTTTAGAAAGTAGCCTTCGCAATAGGAGGATAGTTCTGTGACTCCGAGAAACTACAAGAAGTAAAATTAGAGAAAGATAACCATTCTGATAAAAGCTGGTCAGCAAGAACAGTGCATAAAAGTTGCACACAAACAAATGCACAAGCCAAACCTTTCAGACTGGCCCAGTTAACACTCACAGATATAAAGGTTGCAGGGGCATGAGTTAATCAAACAGTATTTTATACCAGTGATTCTGGTTACAAGTTCAATGTTAAGGGGCTGAAGCTTTGGGCCCTTAGAAATTGCTAGGAGTTTTACCACTGAGTTTACCAGACCCATGATTTCAAGTTAGTAGCCACATCCTAAGCCCGTTAAGTCTGGGAAGAACTACAAGAGACCTTCAATTTTCATAAACTCTATCCTTAGCAAGAGTGGGATTCTTGACTGCAGAAGCCTGCCATGCAAAGTAACAGCTCTGAGGGATCTCTGGAGGAGGAATGGAGGCTAAGTGTGAGCAACCCTTGGACGTGTGAGCTCAACTGTGTGAGCAAACCAAAATGACCTATACTGTCCATTTGATGGGTGACTCATAGTGGCCATCACCCACTGGTTAGCTCCTTCAGTCACACAAGCAGTACAGAAGTGATACATAGGAATTTAAGCTATGTGAGTGTACAGAGCAGAGCTCAGCACATCCTCCTGCGCAGGTAAGCTCCTGCTGAGTCTGAGCTCTGAAAAAGGCATGAATCTTTGGCTCTGGGGTGCATCTGTGAGGCTAGGACTGCTGGGAAATTTCATAACTTTGGGTCCAGACTGGAACAACTGCACAGCACTGTTATCCTACACCACCTTAACATTATGTTTGGAGCTAAGAATGGAAACTGCTAAAAAATAAGACAACAAATACATATTAGGACAAGGTAGGTTCTATCATCTTCCAGAGGAAAATTCAATTTCAAACCATGCAGGTTTTCAACAAATTATGAGTGCGTTATTTTGCACCTGGGTGTGACAGCATATGTTTGAATCTGTATTCTTCTCTGCAACACTATTCATCTCTATTCATTATTTTAATATATCCACAGTATTGAGAAAATGCTGTATTTTTCTTTTTTTTTTTTTTTTTTTTTGTCAGGCTTGTTTTGAGGCTCAGCTTGCAAGCTGTGCAAGCAATGAGTGTTTTGGACAAGTATGTGACACTCCAATTGATTTTGCTGGGACTTTGAGTAAAAAACAACTGGTATCTGGTGGTAACTGATCAGTCACCATTATAAATCCTATTTTCCTGGAGACTTCATCTTTTTCTGGAGGTAACATATAAATGAAGCCCTGAAAGCAATGCTGATGAAAAGACTGCCTTTGTAGATGTTGCAATCCTATGAACAGAAAACCACAGATGATTTGATATTTTCCATTCAGTTTTTAAATCACAAGTGAGACAAAATAACCCACATTCTCTCACCTTCCTAGCTGTACTTCATCTCCTTAACCCACGGCCCTAAACTCTCCTTCCTACAGCTCTCCATCCTGATAAACACTCCTCTCCTATAACATATGCCCCTACCACTGACAGTGTTCCAAATCTGTGCTCGCTTCACCCTATGCTTCCACCGAATTAGGTCTTAATCATGATGAGAAAGAATGTGCTCCCTGTGTCCAGGTCCTGTACTTGCTTGCACAGAAGCAAGGACTAGAAATTGTACCTACAAAATGGAAAGGCAGACGGTTCGCTGGCAAGCAGCGTCTGAACTGTCTGTGAGCTCCCCTGGCTCATGAGGACATCTGGTCTCTTCTGCCATGTGCCGTTCACATAAACAAGAAATGAAGCTGCAGTGTGGTGGGAGCATTCTGAGCAGAATGAACCGGGCTCAGTTTAGTAAGCTGCACAACACACAGACCAGAAGCAAAAAGATGGAGAAGTCTACTCTTCAGACAGCATGGCGGAGAGGTATTTGAACTAGCTTTATATGCATTAGTTCACGTTCTAAAAACCTAGCTATAGCACAATGAAGCTTAGCCCTGGTAATTTACTGGAAGCAAGGTCAATTAGCCCACGAAGAGCTCTGAAGTCATGTAGTTTAACCAATTCCAGAAGTCAGGATTTCATTCGCAGCTAGCTTAGCTATCTCTGTGATGTGCTACATGTCAACGCAAACGTGACCCTGGCCTTAAAAACCTCTCAAGTAGACCATTTGCACTGACTCTACTGAGAGATGAAGGCACAGGAAACTTGCAGGCTGAAGCCCTTACTGGAAAAAGGGAACCAAATTTAGCCATGAACACTAGGTTTCTTCAGTCCCAGCAGTGGCAGCGCAGAAGTCCCTCAGACAAGTCTAAAGCTTGGTATAAGAATGTTCTTCAATGATTATACAACCATATTTCACAATCCAAAGAAAGCATGTGATTTTAAAACAAAATTGTTCCATTTACTTTTGGTAACAGTAACGTAAATTGAAAAGTTCCCACGTGAACTTGAAGATAAATGAAGTATTTTTCAAGAGTACTGCACTGGTGATTTTATTTCCTATTACAATAAATGGTCCTGCAAATACACCTCATTTTTTATTCATTTAAAGTGGAACTTTATGCTGTATCAAACACTGATTGCAAGGTATCTGTACACTGAGATCTAACATTACTACTCAATGTAGGAAATACCTGATTGGAATGGAGGTCAGATCTGCAGGGGCTTGGAGCAATCTGCAAGATTACTCTGTTCAGTCAAACCTCAGTACCACACTACAACATTTTCATGTAGCCCATGTGAGGAAAATCATTCAACGATTGCTTTAAAATTATTTATTGCAACTATTTTTGCATCATTTCCATCTTCCAAGACTTCCAAGCAAATGAGGAGGGGAAAAACTGAAATTCATCCATGTGGCTATCACCTTCATCAGTGACTTAAAACAGGTTTTCTAGGTCAAAACATGCCACACTTTTATGCCTGATGGCCTCCATACAAGCTAAGTAAATGATTTAATTCCAGTCTCTCCTCTCTAAGACAAAATTCTCACTACTGTGCTTGCATGGCTGTGAGACACTACACTTTGACAATGTGGCATTTTCATATATTGAAAAGCTGTCACCAGCACTGTGGGGTTTAGGCAGGAGGCAACAGGAACTTTAATAGGAAAATGCAGCCTGGAAGGTAAAAAGGAGATATCTTATTCAGTTAGGTGATTCCTGTTGAGTAACTTAGCAATTTGGGTCGCTGTGATAAGATACAGATCTGCCACAAAAAGAGTTTGAACCATAGGAGGATAGTAGGAGGGTGAGAAGTTGCCACAGACGTTCTTAGACGTGATTAAGGACTGTCACTCTCCCAGGTACCTTTTACAGCCCCAGTACATGAATGACAAATACTAAAAATGCAACAAACATACTAAGCACATGACATATGCATTACTACTTATCGTAAAAGTGACCTACGAGCATAAGGACAGACTAGTAACATGCATGTGTGGTTATTTTTACCTTGGCATGATTATAAATATCCACGCAGTTTTCTGTATTAATGCTTTTTGCACAAATGATCTCACAGTGTCGTTGTAAAGCTTCAAGCTGGAAAAATTTAGCAGCAGAGAGAAGCTAAAAAAATAGGAAAGAAAGGAAAAAATAGTCAAAACTGCTGAGCAGTACACATTCAGAGCTTGATTCTTTACTGCTTCATTATAATTTTTCTCTGCCCCTGCTTCAGTCTGAGTTAAAGCACTGACCCCTCACAGTCAGTCAGAATGAGAGGGTTGCTGTAGTCTCCTCTAGATCACACTGTGGGAAGATGGACATGGAGGGACCAGCACAGCCTGTTCAGGTCCATATGCTGACCTTAGGATAGGGATCTCTGTGTGTGTCAAGAAGTGGCAGACTGGAGAGTCCTTGGTCACTTTGCAAATATGCAAGGAAGAATCTGAAGCTACATTCCAGGAAAAGAAGGTTTGGATTCAACTGTTCCTCAAGATGTGGCTGAAACAGAACACCTGGGTTTGATGTGGGGATGTCAGCAGAAGGGCCAGGACCATGAGTATAGAAGAATTCAAACCAGATGACAATAACCACCCTAGGTAGTCTTAAAAACCTCGAGAGGCAATAAACTTCAAACCTCTCACCTCAGCAGGCTCAAGGAAATGGAGTCAGGTCTCCACATGCTCCTTGCTTTATTTCATCAGCAGCAGTAAGGTTACATCTAGGCCATGGGCACTGAAATGCTGCCTGGCTCCAAATGACTGTGAACCAGCTTGATAAGAGGCAGCATCTAGCGCCACTAACATGAGGGTAATGTGTCGCTGCACTAACAAACAGCTCTTGTGCCATGAGGACTCACACTGACGTCTCTCTTCGGTCCCGTACCCACCCAGGATAGGCAGCCTGGACTAGCACTGCTCTGGGGATCTCTGCATGGAACCATGCATAGTGAACATAACCTGAAGCCTGCAGCACAAAAACCTGGCTTAAACTGTGCCTTCTCCAGCTGATTTCAGTACTGCTTGGATTGCCCCTTTTGCTCCTTTTCCGTCCTTTTACAGCTGGGGGAGTGAGCTTCATTTTCTGCCTTTCCACAGTCCATCATCACCTCTGGCTCTTTGCTCTGGTTTAGAAAGCAGATTGAGCTACCTCACTGCTATACACCTTGCTCTAACCCAGGAAGGTCCCTTCAGGCTGAGCTAGTCACATGTTCTGGCATTTATAAGGGCCTTATCAACACAGACCTCAGGACACAGAGTCTACTCATGATTCCCAAAACGGCCCTTATGCTACTAGGTAGGAGCGCTGGGGAACAGAACCCTGAAACTGCCATAACATTATTCTGACTTCTCCTATGCAGTCCGCTCAAGTTCTGCTTTAGTCCCATAAATAAATCCAAGTGCTGGAAATCTGCAGCGCTGATGTGATAGCAGCCAGCTGGCCTCAATTATGAATTGCAGCAAAGATTTCTGTGGAGTATTTCTGGTGCTTCTTGTTATCATATTTGTAATAAGGCAAGTTGCTAAATGCAGTTTTGAAAGATAAAGCTAAATCCTATTCCAGCTGCCTCTGTGGCAAGCAGTCACGTGCTGGTTTGTAATTACTTTAAACTGTGAGGAACCGTAGCCAGATCTGTTATCAACAGATCAATCAATCAGCCATACATTCTGGAGTCACAGAAGTTTTGAGATGCCACAAAAGTAGAGCAAGCAGCCAGCTGAACTGCAGCACAAACTTTTTAACAACCTAGGTGATTATGTATGCATTACTACAAAGCCATTGCGCTGTCTAGTCTGAAAGTCTCCTTATTTCAGAAAGGGCAAGGAATTTAAGGAGCTTCTTTCAAATCTGTGAATGAGAGAACCAGTGACCTCCTGTAAAACTCAGAAAGTCAGTGTGGTTCCACCGTCTGCAATGGACAGGGATGATCTCAGTCCTGACTAGTTCCATTCTCTGGTTGCCAGCAGGATTCATACATATGCCCCTGTACCTATCATAATTGCTTCATTTTGGCCACTTTGTACCCCAAAGAAAAACTGTTCCCAATTTATAGTTAGCGGTACTTTGGTAAGAGTCAAACCCCACATGGGTGCTCTGGACAGTAGTGTCATAGAGAGATCTGGGACTCTTCAGCCTGGAGAAGAGAAGGCTCTGGAGAGACCTTATAGCGGCCATCCAGTACCTGAAGGGGACCTACAGGAAAGCTGGGGAGGGACTTTTTGTAAGGGCACGTAGTGACAGGATGAGGGGAAATGGTTTTAAACTGGAAGAGGGCAGATGTAGACTAGATATTAGCAAGAAATTCTTCACTGTGAGGGTGGTGAGACACTGGAACAGGCTGCCCACTGAGGTTGTGGATGCCCCCACCATGGAGGCATTCAAGGCCAGGCTGGATGGGGCTCTGAGCAACGTGGTCTAGTGGGAAGTGTCCCTGCCTATAGCTGGGGGGGTGGAACTAGATGGTCTTCAAGGTCCCTCCAACACAAACCATTCTACGATTCTATGATAGGGACAGATTAACTCATGTAGGCAATAATAAAAGATCATGGGGGCAGTAGCTCTTATTTTAGCACATATTGTCCTGAATCCCTTTTGGCTACCACTAGTTAATTATCAACAGGAAAGCTCCTGAGTGACTATCACAAATTTGCTCTAACGTATCTTAGTTCTGCTGAATTGGAACTGTTAGATTGATCAGAGATGGTAATGACAGTGCACAGTATCTGGAAGAGAAGGACCTAACATCCATACAGGTTATGGATTTGTGACTATGCTGAAGGTTCAATCAATTTCAGAGGGCTTAGTGTGGGTATTGCAAATGGGCACAATGGCAATGGACTTTAACACCCAGTAAGAAAGTGGCAAATAATTATCTCAGGGAGCAACTTAAGGTTTTATTCAGAAGACGAGACAGCCATATGCTTGAAATGGAGCTGAACTCCAGTAGGATTTCTTCTGTGATTAAAATCGGTTGCATGCCCAAAAATTCTCCAGAGTGACTGAAACAAATTGGATGCTTTAAAGCTGCTGAGAAAGGTATGGACATGTAAGCTTGGGCTAATAAGCCAAAAGTAAGAGTGCTGTAGAGAAGCTCACTGGCCCAACTCAACAGAGCACCTCACCTACCAGGCTGAGAGACAGAGAAGACAACGTATTATGCTGCTGGGAGCTGTTTCCAGATATGCTGCCGGGAATTGTTTCCAGATACTGGTAACACCTGCTTTGCATTTCCTTGAAAGAGCATCACAAATCATCTCAGTAGATATTTTTATTTCAGACAAACTATTTTGTTTGGTGATCATGGTTTTTCTACCTGGGCACTCTGGGCACTCAGCGGGAGGCAGTGATGTCTCTTACAGGAGTGCTCATGTCTTGCCCAGTTGTCACGTACCCTTGCGTGAACACTAAACAGATCATTTAGCATTGTTCCCCCTGAAATTAACATAAATGTATCTTACCTCCATAATTTCATTATTTTTAATCAGGAGTGACTCTGCACCTCCATAGTAAAGATACTGCATAACCAGCTGTAATAAAACAAAGGGAGTTTTTATAAAAAACAATCAAAGACAAAGGAAGCAAGGAATGATGTAGAGATTGCAGATAACACCAGAGGCTCTCCAACATCACTAAGGATTCGTAGATAAAACTGGCCAAATCCTCCTCATTTTGAGATATGTTTGGTTATTCTCTCTCTCTCTCTGCACAGTTCAATAGCTCCTTCTCATGGGTAGTCTTAACCCTCGCCAGCCATGTTGTCCACGCTTTCTCTTGATGCCCAAACATTGTGCAGGAAGCTGATTAATTCATTCTGCGTTTTCAATGTCTTTTCCAATATGTACAGTGCATCATTTATTCAGGATAACATAGCATATATAATGGTTATTCCTTTATTCCCCCCTTGGCAATGGGACCAACACCTCCACTCAGCTGTGTGAGGGCATGCATGGATGACAATAAATAATTGTGGAGGCTTTGCACTGTAATATAAGACAACTAAGATCTCTCTGCAGTGAGCTTCCAGCAAGTCACTGTAGTGAGCTGGTAAATATCTTCATCTATAACAGTCAATACATGGAACTGCCTGGGCTCTGACTCAAGGGAAGGGAAGCATATACAAGTATATGCTACAGAAAATACTCCGTATTTTCATGGCAAAAAAAATTGATTGAACAACATTGCTAAAGAAGCAAATGAACTGTGTCTGGAAGCCTGTCCATTAAATACAGAAAAAGTCAGCCAGAGAAAAAGGAATCAAGTACCTCCCAATGACATGCTCTGCTTTATCTGCATACCCAGTATAAGTGAAATGTATGCTATTGAATCTGGTTGGGCATGACATTTGCAATCAATAGCACTATGCAGCTTAGTGTATGCAAGGAGATGGATTCTGTGCTCATGAAACCACTACTCTGAGCTATATGCTTATCAAATACACATGTATTACTTTGGACAGGGCATGTACAATGTTTCTATGTTCCATTCAAATTCAATGTGAGAACTGACTTTACCTGAAAGATGGGGTACTTCACATAGTTGATCTCAATACAAGTACTATCAGTTGAGGGCTTGCTAGACAGCAATGCTTTAAACCTAAATAGAAAGGAGCAAGATTGAAATACCAGCCCAATTATCTACGTGGAAAACTATGGCAAAGTGGAAGGACAGCATCAGCTCTTGCAAAAACAGTACACTGAAATGAATGGATTTGTCACTGAAATGCATCAGGATTCAGACAGCTACACAAAATACAGTTCAAATTGAAAGGAAGAAACCTCTCTTTTAGGAGATTTCAATTTGGAATTTTGGAAAAATCCTTCTGATACCACAATAGAAAAAATACATACAGGAGATTCAGGTACCGGAAAGATGCATATCACAAAATCAAACTTCTTTCTTTCTTTCTTTCTTTTTTATTTTTCCTTGAAGGAAGCATGGTTGTTTAGGAAGTTGCAGTATTTAAAAACTGTGCACTTACTTTATTTGAAGATCAATTTTAGCCTATTTCTATTATGTTGCTGCAAAAATGTTTTGAACAAAACACTAAAACAACTATATTAAAGTTACTGCTTTACACAGGCTTGATACAATTGTATAAGAGGAGGCAAGAGAGAAAACTGGGCGTGCTACTTCTTCTGATCATCAAAACCTGAAATTCAGACATAGGTTTCAAGATAAAAACACTTTTAAAGTTAATTATTGCTAGATATTCTCATTTGATTAGAAGGTGAGTGCACCGTCAGAAACATCTGCCCTCGTACCTTCTCTTGTCAGTAATTCATCTGACCTTCTAGAGGCAGTGCAGAATTTAGTTTATCTATCAAGACCAGCATTTGCTGGATGGTAACCTCTTCCATACCATGACTGCATTTTAATTAAAATATGGGTAACAATTGATTTGATCTTATTAGTGTCAAACTCTATTTTGAAGGCAATTTAATAAGCTTAGAGCTGAAGTTTGGATTGTGCTTGCACATCCTTAATTATGAAGTTGTGTACAAATACCGTTTGTGATCAATGTAAAAAAAAGAATGCTCTTGAAGGCTGAGTTGAGCTGGGTGATCCACATCCAGCCTTCTGAGCACAGGGAAGAAATCATAAGTACTGCCTTTTGATACAGCATGACGTTTCGTATGCATCTAATTTTATTCAAAAAAATCCCCAGTGAATCGAGTGATAGTAACTTGTTTCTCCTAGACACTGTGTACATGGATGCAAGACAAGATTTAGCTGCTCATGGGATAAATGACTATTAAGAAGCAAACTATTAAGACTACTCTATGTTTAAGGGCTGGATGCAGCGATGAGCTCCATGCAAATGTGCCTTGGTGGAATGAAGTCAGCTGCACGGCCAGAAGCGTGGAGCATTTACAGGGTGGGAATCTAGTGATGGGAGCGCATGTTAATACCCTGCAGATCAATCAGAAATAGGCTGCTGAGATTTGCTGCTTAGGAAAAACTTGAAGATTGAGCCATTAACCCTCAAAGAATCTTAACAACAACAACAACAAAAATACAAAAACACAAAATCAATTTCTATTTTTGCTAAGAAACGCAAACGTCTCTACATCTTACCGTGGTGATGCAGTAAATAGCAGCACTCTGTGTGCATAAAATGGTCTTCCTTCCACCAGAAATGTAACATCTGACATCTCTTTGTTGTTAAGAAAATGGGGATCTAGAATTACAGAAAGGAAAAAAAAGAAACAAACCACCAATAAATTTGGTTTGGAAGAGTTCATGAATGTACATAATATTTTCCTGTTTTGACAAAAGAAGACAATGGTGTAAAAGGATATTGTTTATAATGAGTAAAGCCCATCAAGCTATTTTGGACAGTCTGAGACAGGAGACCCACAGACAGGCACACGGAATTCAGACTAAGGAAATTCAAAGCTTTGAAATCCGTGTCGACCTTTGCTGAGATGATGGCCAGCCAGCCCTGCCACAGGGAGCTGGCACAGCTTCCCAGCTCTGTTCCACAAAGCAAACTGCAGAGAGATACCCTCAGACCATACCCTCACCCTCTCCCTGGGCAGGTAAGCCTTTGTGCCAAGGGGAAAAGCATCCTGGATATTAGCTCACTTCTTTTCTAGGTCACATTAAACCAACTTGGGCTCTGCCAGCAGGGCTGGGAGGGCCACGCCACCACAATGTCACCCACAGCCAACCACAGTGGTTTGATATATGGACAGATATTTGGCCTCAGGCCCTAAGCTGTGATTTCAGCCTCATTAGCAACTCAGATCTTTGCAGATTTACAGTCCCACTCTAGTATCTGATGGTCCTACTGATTTCAGTGGGAGTTTAGGACAGGCTAAGTTCAGGGCCTCTCACTGTTCTAGTCCTGCCTTCCAAGCTCACATTTTCTCTGACTTGTACACTCAGCCTGCAATGCGGATTTCCCATAGCTCTCCTTAAAGAACCAAAGAGCATCTTCAAGTCATGCTTACCTAAGCGAGAGGTCTGCTTGCGCTTAATTTCAACAAGCTTTGGAATGGGGTAGGGTCCGTAGCAATGAGTGAAAATGACAGATAGCTGCTGACTTATCACTTCGTTCTAAGCAAAAGGAAACAAATACAAGCAACATAAACTTAGTATTCAAAGGGAGACATTACATTATCCTCAAGAGCTGTTTGTTTTGAAGCTGAAAAATGTGATTGCTGAAACTTTATTAAAAAACCAGAACTTCAGTATTTGTTACAAACTACTTGTTTGTTACACCTCCTGTAGGAAGCAGGTAAAATGGAACATCCTCTCCTTGGACCTTATTTTCCCAAGAAATTCAACAGCCAGCATCCCTTCCAAATAAGCCATGCTCCTTTACGATAGCCATTTCATTTTATTTTCAAACTTACTTCAATGTAAAATACCTTTTTGTTGCTCTTTGGAAAATGGTCATCGCTCATGTTTTAGAAAACCAGGGTTACCAAACAGACAGAGCTGCACAGCCAGCGTATATTTCTAAGCACAACATCCTCACAAACAGCCCCTCCTTTACAGAATGACAGAAGCATCGCAGCATGCCACTGAAGCTCCTCATTTAACCCCAAACATGTGGTTAATACGATCTTATACCTCTGGCATTGGTTTTGGCACCACTTCACTGAGGAGACCACCAGAACCTCACAGAACCAGGTCCCCGGCTCTACCCAGACTAAGCTTCAGTGATAGTGGAATGGATTAAGTGCTTAACCACCTGAGTCACATCTCAAAGCAGGATTTAAGAGTTTTTGCAGATTTTATCCCAGTCTTTGCTGGTAACTGGAACTTATGAAATTCAATGGAGCCATACAGCTAATTCCTGAAAATGAAGTATCTTGACTTTCAGCTACCACGTTGGTTGGCAATTCCCTTCCATGCTGGGACACCACGAAAAAATGAGATGCTCAGACAGTCCAAGACCAAGGAAGTAAGCAGGTAAGGGAGTAAAATCGTAACAATAAAAACAATGGAGGAGTTTAGATGTTATACTAAAAACATCTTCAGGCTTATTAAGGAGAAATTGAAGTCTTACTTCTCTGAGCACATTTCAACTCAGTTCTAAAAGTAGAAATTCCTTAAATCCCACAAGGGATGAGGAGGAGTGGCAGAGATACTGTAATAACTCTTGCACCATATCTAATTAAACAGGGTGGGAAAAGGAAACGAGCTGTGCCTTCATAGGCACACGCTGATGTCAAAGGAAATTACATGTACTCGCCTGCAGGCAGAAGTTGGCTCCTATTACTACATCAGACATAATATTGAAAGAAATATTGGGATAAGAGAGATACTAAGAAATACTGATACCAAGAGAGGCCATTCAGCATGGCATGGGAGCAGCCACCAGTGAGGGCTCACTGTTGTGGCTCTGGGAAACGTGGATGCAGTGCTCCAGGAGCATCTCTGTTCAGCGCTGGCAAAGCTGGAGCTCTGCAAATCGCTTCACAAAGGGAGTGAATCACAGGGCAAAAAGAAAAGGAAGATTTAAAGCCAGATTTACAGAAGGAAGTGACTCAGCCATTGGGAGGGATGGGGGGGAAAGCTCTAGACAGACAGGGCAGAAAGAGCAATTGCTTCTCTGCTCGGAAAGGCTGTGCAGAAGCGGTGCTGGCTGAGTCAGCCAGGGAGGAGCATGTCCGGGGGGATGCCGATTACCAGCAGGGTAGCTCCAAACTGGAGGCGGCAGACACTAAGATGTCAATAAATACAACACAGGATGAGGCTAATACCGTATTTTGGAGTGGAGGGAAGCTTCTGGAGAGGAGAGGTATAAGAGCAGTGCCTACCTACACATACTTATACGTCAAAAAAGACAAAGCATCTCCTCCTCCCTCGGGTGCCTGCGGGAATGCACTGATAATAAAGCAGGTATCAACCTCTCAGTGCCTCATTAGGAGCCAGATGTCTCGCCCACTGCACACCAGGAAGTCCAGGTGCACTGAGACTGGGAAGGAACGAACCAGCCACAGCCATGCAGGGGTGGGAAGAGGATCCACACTTGTAACTTGAACTGGCATGATGGACGAGTCACACGCCAACAAGCGTGGGGAGCCTGTCAGTTTCCTCAGCATGAAATGGGTGATGAGCCCTGCCACAGCATGCGGACCCCAGCCCATTATACAGCCACCTTGCCACTGACTGCCCACAACCCCGTTGAAAACTGGTGTAGATTAAGCTCTATTTAACTCAAAATGGGATACGCTCACATAAAAGAGGCTTTAGAACACTACGGTGCAGAACAAAGATGGGACAAAGGGAAAAATGACAAAAGAAAGGGAGACTTTAGGATCAATGAGTCAAAGAAGGCGAGGCTATCAAGCAGACAGAGACACTATGCATCATGGACTTTCAGAGCTCTCACACAGGACGCTGCTTTCATTTGGCAGACAAGAGGTTGGAGACCTTTGGCTTCTGCTGATAGCTTTAAGAAACGCCCTCGGCTAGAAAGATGAAGCATTTAGAGTCATCACTAACAAAATATAGCAAGTTTTCTTCCAAAAAGACATAGAAAAGAAAAGATTTGCTCCCCATGCAAATCTGCACACAGCCAGGCCTCCCAGGGCCCTGGGCCTGGCCCTGCTCCCCGCAGCCTACTGGCATCTCCAATAAAGCAGGCAGAAAGAAGCAGCAAAGAGGAGAGATAAAAGGGATGCTTCGTCAAAGGTACAGTCTGCAACTGGATTGCTGGGGAAAAATACTGTTGCTTTTTCAGAAGCCCAATGTTTCTCTTGGAGCAAGTGAGCTTGGCTGCCTGTGAAGCAAATGGAAACAACTACAGGAGACCACAACCTGGTACATCAGAATTGCTCCAGCAAAAAAGAGACATTTCACCGTATGTGCACCAATGTCAAGAAGCTCCAAAGCTGCCCAACTCACTTAAGCTCTGAGCATTATTCTTTCCTGCTTATCCATCACCCTACCAGCTGATTGTGTAAGAACAGCTGTAGGAGCTCTCTGCAGCAGTTGTGGGTGGTGATATCAACACCAGAGAAGCAAACCCGTTTGTTTTCTTGCCACGGTTTGAAGTTGGAAAACATTCTGCCTTGATGCTTGATGTTGAGATCCAGAACAAGGCCGGCTTCCTCTCAGATATGAGAGGTGCATTTGCAGTCAAAGGGAGCTCCGTGTGCATCTGCTTTTATGGGAGGGGGAAGAAAGCTTGGCATAGGATATAATGAAAATATTTACCTAGCCACGGGGTAGTTTACAAATAGGCTAAAGGGAACAGGGAACAACAGTGAATCTTCTTAAGGAGACGATGCTTCCAGCAGAGAGTTGGTTGGTGAGCAAGCAACTTTGCTTTGTAGATACATGTGGCCTCCTGACTTAAAAGCATTCTTCAGAGGAGATCTAACGGAATTCCCCACACTTGAACTGTGAGAAGAATTCATAAATTCTTTTGAAGCAAAGCTAAAGGTTTTCAAGTTGCCAGAGCAGAGATGACCGAATGATCTGAGAGGAGGTGAAGAACTGGGTGGGGTATCTTTTCCTGAACGCCTTTCTGATGATGAAGGTCTGCAGCACAACTCAGGAAAGGCTCCTCAAAACCTAGGCACAACCCATGGAAGAGTCTGCTTCATTTCTTCTAACTGGGTTCAACCTGGCCTAGCCATTCTGGAATGTCCTACAAGGTACTGGACACAGCTGGGACATACCAAGCCAGTTTTCTCCAGTACCTGTGGAAGATAAGTGTCATCTTGGTGGCTCATGCTCCAAAATCTCAAGAAGAAAACCTAGGCTGGATTCAGAAGTTAGACTAAGGTCTTGCCATTTGCTTTTCCACCGAGATCACTTTGCTTTAGTTGCCTCCTCTTCACAGGTTTCCCCACTGACTCTCCCTGGATCACTCTAACCCCAGTGGCTAGGAATCCTGACTGGTCTAAGACACCCTGCCACCTCCACCTCATTGCCTTCTAAAGCGGTAACAATTTAGGCTGCTTTTCTTTGCCAACTTAGCCCAAGAGTGCCAGACCCTTGAATTCCTCTACCGCAAAGCCACAAAAACAAACACAGTGTTAAGCTGAAAAATAACACTCTCATTCTGGGTTCAGTGTTTGTCATTTAATACATATCTGCCCTGCAAGTAGAGAAACCACACTGCTCAGGGCACAGGAGTGCTGGCAAAGGTAACTTTTCTCTCGCTGGTCCTGAGGATGCTGGGAGGACCCAGCACTCTGCTAAACACAGAGAAGCAGAAGTGCTGCTTCCAGTCACCTGTTCTGCATGTGGTCCCCAGATACTGCTCCAGCAGTGAAGTCTCAAGATGCCTCAGATCCACTGTGGAGTCATGCATGAACTTCCTTCCATAACAGGCTGGGATGCCCTTTGAATTATTCCTCTACTTATCCTCCCCTCTTCCCAAAAAGAGTCAATAAGTGCTAAGGCAATAGAGAGGGCTTTTCGTAGACCTCCCAAGCTCAAGCACACAAACTCTGCTATGAGACTTTCTTTGCCATCTCTCTGAATCTTTGTCATCCTTCCCTGGGTGTTTCCGCTATAGTCCTCAAGCATAATTCATTTTTGACCAGCTGCATCCAAACTGATTAAATGCCGCTTTAGAGGGTCACTCCTAGATGATTAAGCAGCACACACATAATTAATATTAGTCAACAGCTGCAAAGGTAGGGAAGCCCCAGAGGTTGAAGACACAGTTAGAGGCAGTGAACTGCATAACAAAATGGGTTTTGTTAGTGCCGGGCTCAAGTCATTCCACTGCAAATACAAACGGAAAGGAATTAATCACAGGTAAGGCACAAATGGACCCTTCAGCTAGCTCTGGGAAAGCTGCCAAGTCTTCCTTTCAAAAGACTCTTTATATCACAGCTGTGCATTGTATGTAAAAAGCTGAGATCCCCGGGCACGGTCTAATCCCTGGGTGAGAGCCCATAAAAGGGCAGGTGTCACATCCATGGCAGTTATTTATTGTCAATGAAGAAACGGCTCCTGCCTCTGGCAGGGAAACATTTTAGAAGGCAGATGGAGAGGAGGAAAAAAAAAAATCAAACCTGTGTTAGTATGAAGCTGAATTTGTGTTATGAAAACACAATACAGGGTTAATAGTTGGTTATTAAAATGCCACTTGGTACCTGGCGTTCACATCTCACACGGAGAATGCATGATGTACACGTGTGGATAACTTGCGTCCTGGTTATTCTGAACTGTTTAGACACAGAAGTACTACGAATGACAATGGGCAACATCACAGACCACTGCAATTTTTCAACTTGCTTCAAGAAATCAAAGTCTCAGCCAGAGATCAATCACTGAGCTCAGGCTGAGCATTAGCTAACACACAGGAGGGTATTAGCCACTCCATGTAAGCAGGCATTTTAGGATTGTGGAGGTCTTCAGGGCTATTTCTACTACTGATTTTGTTGTGTCTGTCTCCTCTGTGTAAAGTCTACATTTTTCTTCACTTAAAATATTCCAATTCTTGGCCAAAATATTCAATTTCCAGGTTTTCATTTTTTCAAGAGAAGTGAAATATTACCTGGAGAACAAATATACTAAAAGGGTACCTCTCCCCTATAACCTAAGCCCTTCCTGCAGAAGAGGACAGTCTGGCTTCACATAGCAAACCCAACTACATTAAGCCCACCTTAATTAATAGTCATTTCAACCCACTGTGATGCAAGGAACACGAAGGAGAATTTTCTAGCTCCTTCATTTTCCAGTGCCATGTTGCAAGTCATGTGCAGGCCTCTAGGGAAGGATGATGTTTGCTGACCACTGTGCCTGGACTTTGTAGAACAAAAGCACAAACTGAGTCTCTTGACATTACTCTGAGAAACCTTTTCTGGTATTTGTTTTAGAGGAACTAAAACTAGAAAGACCACAGCAATAAAGAAACAGGACATCCATCTGAAGCTTCAGCTTCTAAACACTGCTGCAACTGAGCAGGCAGGTGTTGTAGGCTTTCCTACTGCTTTTTGTTTGCTGGAGCCATCAACATTTTTTTTTCCAATAGTTAATGCACTTGTGACAGAGTCTACATGTCGCTATTTCTGAAAGGATATATTAAATAAATACTTAACTTTCTAGGAGATTTTGGATTACATGCGGCAAAGTCACTGGCTAGAGATTACTTTGGCTTTTAAATTAAATAGGCCAGAGTTTCTCAAGATACCTACACGCCTGGATCCTTTTGGAATTAAAAAAAACCTGGCTATTGTTTTAAATTGTTCATTCTAAATAACTGTCAACATGGTATTGATGGCTGTTTTTCACACAGTTCAACTTTCCAAATAACTCTGTGCATTCCTGCGGGTTTCTTCAGCTGCCTACAGATGCATATGGAGCGTGTGTGAAACTCAGCAGGAATTTTAAATTCTGAGGAAACACCTTTGCAAACAGTTTCCTGCATCTTTCATCAAGTCTTAATGGGCAGTGTAATCAACACCTCGCTAATGGGCCATTTTTCAAAATAAACTACTGACAGAACCTGATGGGAAGGATGAACGCTACAGAGCAAGGGCAGTGAAGGACCTCCCACGATTTTTCAAGTTGGTTTTGCCCTGGGCAATACACTAGCAGGAATACTCATAATCCTAAGCCAAGGTTTCCTGGTGTAAAGCACTTCCAGTGCCAGGCAGGGCTTCATACAACATTTCAGCATGTGCACTTAACGTACACATGGACTAAGGCACAAACTTTGCCAATATGGCCCCACGAAGTATTCGAAGCAACGGCAAGTAGCAGCTCCATGCCCATAACATGGGTGGGAGGGAGAAGGCTATGCCTTCTATGCCTAAGAGATCACTTGAAATTAAAAGATTCTTTTCTTTCTCCAAGAACTAGGCCATAGAAAATCTGATCAAAATTGCTGCATACAGAAAAAGCAGTGGACAAAACTGGCTCACCACCCAGTACTGCTGGTGATGGAGCTGGCTCATCTGCATGGATGGAGCTGGCTGATTTTAATGACAATGCAAGCTCACACTGAGCCTCAGAGTGGAAATCTAAAACCAACCTCTTCCAAATGCTGACGGTTGGACTAGATGATCTGAGAAGTCTTTTCCAACCTTAGTTATTCTATGATTCTGTATGCATGTGGATGTGCTCAGGACAGCCGCAGGTTTTCTTCCCTTTGACTGCTGCCCACCATCACACGAGAATGGCTATGAGCTATTATCACATGTGGTTAGCCTACTCCGTGCTTGAGGGTAAGACCTGAGATCCCTATGCCCGTTCTCCCTGATGGCTGCAGCTGACCTGCCGGCCCCACCTCAGGCACTACAAGTCCATAAATCTGGGTGCTTCCTCCACCTCCTCCACCACACTCTTCTTAAATTCTCATTTGAGGGGCCCAAACTCAGTGCTGCCGCCAGCCCACAATTACAGTCACTAGTCAAGCAGATATGAGGCACCATGACATGGGGCAAGATGTCAACTCAGCTCAGAGACAAGCTCAGGCAATGCAAACATCAGTCTTGGCTATAGGCAAACAAGAGGGCCCAGTAAGAAGTTCGGAGGGATTCCTCAGGCCATGAAGAGTGTGACACAGATACTGACAGGCAGCAATTCAGTTGCATCTTCTTGTTTTCTTCTTTCACAAGATCTCTAATGTCATCTTAGCTTTGAGGGACTCAATCCTGCCCTGTACAGCAGCCCAAGTTTAGCTCAGGGCTACTTGCTCCCAGAAGTCTCTCTCCAGCTTTTGTCACATGCAGCCCTGTGCAAACTACTTTAAGCAGACTGTCTGGGAGCTCTCCCTCAGAGATTCAGTCAGTCCCAAAATCAGAGAGCCTTTCTTCCTCATCTGGTGGCCCAAATCCCCTTAGTGAACCACACAGCTTCACTGGAAGTTCTAGGTCTGAATTTTGCCTTCTCTTAGGGAAGTGCCCTAAACAAGTCTCTCCACATCCCTTCCATCACCACCGCCTCCTCTGGAGCACCTTGCCTGGTCTTTGGTTTGGCAGGGATCTGGGCTGACTGCAGGACAGCAGTGGGGGCAAAGCCATCTGCCTGTTCTTGTAGCTTTGCCTCAGCTGCATGGAAATACTTAATTCCTCCACTCTCAATTCAATTCTGAGCAGTGCAGCTGATAAAAACATTTAAAGGCATGAAAGGAAATGAAAGTGCTCAGTCCTACTGGCAGCCACCAGGAGGCTGGGTACCAAATCCTCATTTGTGCCTTTGGAAGTCTTTCCCCAGGGCTTCAGTGCAGTGGTGACTGACCAAAATGCAATTTATTAACTGTTCTTCCCCTCCTATTTCACAGCTTTAGGAGAGGCAGTAACTCTAGAAACTACAGCTCGGGCAGTTTTGCCTGATTTGCTAATGCTTGTTACCACTCTGTGCTCCAGCATCAGAGCTTCAGAAAATGTTATTTTTGTTTTCCTTTCCATCATTGGTGTCCTGTCATATGAATGCCAACCTACTGGGCTCCAGGACACTCACATCAGCGGTGGTGGCAGAGATCCCATGCAAGCTCTCACATTTGGACCCTGAGACCCTCTAGGTATGGGTATTTAAAAAAGAATAAATCTGTAAGACAAAAGGCATTCCTTATATCTGGTCACATCCTTGTAGATAGTACTTAGTTTTTCTTAGCCTTTTCATTTTTACAGTACCTGCCCTTTCTGCATATCCTGGGAACCAGTAAGAACATATTGCCCTACAGTGCAAGTGGAAGCTGGGGTAGAAGGCACATTTCCTACTCAGAGATCTGACCTACGTTTCTGTGCAATTTCTGGAGAGTCTCTCAAGCCAATTACTCAAATTATAAACTGACGTCTGGCTTAGCCAGGTTGTCACAGCTTCTGAAGCTCAGAGTGCAACTCTGTAAGGCATTGAAAATCTGCCTGTTTAATTACCTTCGTTTCCTTGTTCGGAAAAGGAGGCTAAGATCTTCTTCCATATCTCAACTCATTAATATTTGCAAATTGTTCTGAGACTGCAGGATAGTTGGGACTACTTATAGGACTGCGAAATGCCATTTCAATTAGGAACAAGTTGCCATGCAATTAAAATATACTGAGCATCACAATATGTAGCAAATGGGACATCTTGTTTTACATCAGCCAAGGAGCACTAAGTGGCTTTGTGCTTTCTAGTTGCATATTTTATACTTTTTGCCCTGAAAAACTCATTAAGGAAATGTATTGGGACAGACTGTGATGTTCAGTGAGAGTTGTAATCTCAAAGTTCCCGGCCCATGGGAAAAAGGATGCCCACATGGACAAATCAAACTCCTCTCCTGACAACTCCACAAAATGCATAACTTTACAATTCACTGCAGAAACAGAGGGATATGAACCAGAGCTACAGCCCTTCTGTACCCTTTCAAGGAGATTTCCATTCTGTGGATATATACAAAGAACAGTATCTGCTCTCAGCATTCCTAGAGAAGTGGGTCCTCAGAATCTCCTTCTCTGACTTACATGGAGTGACCAGGGAGAACTTTTATTGTCTCTTTCTACTGCCAATGAATTTATTTTGATTCCTTCGAAAGAGCTGATCAAAGTCTGCCCTCATTTCTGTCTGTAGGAGCTTTGTGGGAGACTGGGCAAGACTGTGGCAAGAACTCTAGCCATTTACAGACAATCTGTAAGCCCTTACAGTGTCCCCAAATGATTCATTATTTTTCTAAGAATATGAAGCACTGTATGTGCATGTGGTTGTGAATATGCATGCTCATGAAGAGTGAAGATGAGCAGCTCCTCTAGGCCCAGAGGCAGGAACAACGATCAGCACAGATTTTTTATCATACTTTTTCTGTGTGTGTGATATATCAGTTGCTTTACTCCTCCACACGTTAGCTTTTAAGTGAACCCAAAGCAGAAGGTAGCAGTCTCATTGGCTGCCATGTCTCATAGAGGACACTCCGGATGACCCAATCTAACGTCTCCAAAAGGTATGATCCTATGTAAATAACTTATTCTAATGACAATCATCTATAAACCAATCAGCTTTGTCTTCAGCCACCCAGGAGAACCGCAGCTAAAGCCATCCCTCATCCTAGATTACAGGGCCTAAACTTAATCTCCATTAGGTTTTCCAATACGATTAGTTTTATATCAGCTTTCAAAACAAACAGCACCTTGCTGTTAGTTATTGGATGAACATGGATTAACCCAAGGCAGTTCAGACTACAAATCTAAGGATTTGGAATGATTTCCTGAAACATATCTCTAAATATTCTCCATAAATACCCATGCAATACAAACCAACCCCAAACTATCCCCAAAGGAGAAATTCATGGGAGCAGAAATCAGAACAATTGCTGGGATAAATGTTCAGCACTTGCTCAGGACTGTACTCCAAGCCCTCTTTTGCATCAGTATACAATAAATCCATGTAGGCTTTCACTAACTATACTGTGCCTGGAATCCTTTAGTACTGAGTCTCTGTACCAGAGCTCTCTTCTTTTCACATTATTTAGGTTATTGCTGTAGATGCTAAAAATACTTGCTCCTTGCTGTTGCCTGTGGAGTTGGGTGAGAAATGTTACTTCCCAGTTCAACAAATAGAAAACTGTACCAACATGTACTGTAACGCATAAGAAAAAAAACAACCTTCACTCTCCTTCCTGCTCAATGATCATCTCTTCTTTGCTGTTTTACTCACATACCTAATTGGTACCTTCCTCCCTCCAAAGGTTTTGTTAGTCTGATGTATCTGGCTAAGACAGTGTCAACTGAAAGAACAAATCTGGGGAGGCTGCAAGTACAAACACACACAGGATTTTAAAAAATCATTCTGCATGTGTTCTCAATAGAAACCAATCTCCTCACAAGTTTAGAAGTCACAATCCCACATGAAGGGAGAGAAAATCATGAGAAGTTAAATAAATCCAAAGCAAACATGAGCATTAGCCTTGTTGCATGGTGCTGTAAAACAAGCTGGGTAAAGTTAGTCTCTGGGTTGGTTTGCTTATCAGCATCTCTTGTTGTGCAGCAGTGACCCTTGTGATTTTAATTTCACCACTATGTATTAGCTCCTGTTGTCTCCTCAGTTCATTGTTAGCATCAGTATTAAGCTGTTGTAGTGGGAGATGTAATTAGCTTGTGTGTTTTTAACCCATGATTCCACAGTAAAGAAAAATGAGATACACGGTACAAAAGTAATAATCCTATACAGCTCTAAACAAGCTTTGGGACTGCTGTGCAAAAACATTATTACAGTTTCTGTTGTACAGAATCAGAATGAGGCTGATTTCTTTAGAATACATAATTTATCCTACCTTGCTGGCTTTTAGTATCTCAAACATCAGAGGCAGCCCCTGTGTGATGAGCTCTTCTGTGTACTCTTCCTCTTGAATGGACTTGAATTCCTTTAGCAAGCACTGGATGAGGGGTCGTCTGTGCTGCTGGAAGGACGTTCGCAAGGACTCCAGCCACGTGTGCAGTGTCCAGGGAACACCTATAGACAGAGGACAGAGCTCACTCCCAGCTCCAGAGAAAGATGTGCCCTTCTACTATTTCCATCTTCACTTGTATTAATCTTCAGATTTTAAGCAAAAGCTGCCAAATAACCCTAGAAATAAAATTCCTATTTGCCCACAGCTGAGAAGGCGGGTGGTTATCAAGACATCCCAGACCTAATACACAGAGGCTCTCCTCCAAGTGCTAAGAGAAGATTGTGGTCTCTTTGCTCATCTAGCCCTCAGCTTCTCTGCTGAGGTATTTGAGGTAATTGTTGTGGTGCTCTGCAGCGCAAAAACCTTTTGGAAACTAGATTTACAAGAGCTCATTTGTTTGAATGTGGCCCTGGAGAGCCCTTGAATGGAAAAAAAAGATTTTGGTCACTACCTACCTGTATTCAAACTGGTGGTCTACAGATTACAACTTTCTGTAAGCCCTACCTCATGTCCTCTACAGATCATTACTATTTCCCCTAAACAGCACTGGGTGAGTTAAGGAGATTAGCCTTTTCAAATAGCTGTTTGTCATGGCAGAACCACTCTCTAGGAACTTAAAGGGAAATGTTCCCCTGCACTGAATGAGAAAACACACAAAATTAATATAGTACTCCAAACATCAGGCTGGACGTGACCTAGTTTCTGTTCTTGCAGAAGAGTGGGAGGAAACACAAGCCTGGGGTTTGGCAACAAAAGGACTTCTCTTCCATTTCAGCAATGCCCAGCACCTTGAGAGCAGCCCTGGTTCTCTCCTCTCACTCAGCACCTTGAGCTCTGCCTGCCCAGTGCACCTGGCAAGCCTGACACATGCAAGAGGTCCCCAGGGCTGGGGTGCTGCACTGCATGGAGGCACACCAGGCGCGCTGGCCTCTCTATGGGGAAAGATTAATGGAGATCGGGCACAGAATAATGGACATACAGTCCAGATTTATTCCCTTCTGTGCTCCTGACTACTCTTGCTATGAGAAGAAGCAGACTCCAAACAGGCTGCTACAATGCTCAAGCCCCATGCTGGCACAGTTAGCACACTGAGAAGCCAGTTCACTGCTCTTCCCCTCAAAGGCTCATAAACCTTGGAAAAGAAAGATGTTTAAACTGCGGATTGCACTATGGCAGAGTGCAAAAGAGAAGCTGTTGGAAGCAGCAGACAAACACTGCCCCAGAGACTTAGCTAACGCTCTGCCAAGCAGCAGTGAAGATGGCTGCTGGTAGAAACTACGCTGTCCTGCAGAGCAGGATATGCTGTGGAGCTAAAATGGCCCCAGAACCTGCAGGATCCCCTTTCACGTTCCAGATGAAGGATGGAAAATAAAGGACTGCTCTTAGAGTGTATCTAGCACACACGATTTGACATAAAAAGCAGCTGCCCTATTTTGCAGTTGCTTAGGCACTGGGAATCTTAACTGGCTTCAGAGAAGCTCTGAGAGCCTTGGCTTTAAGCCTGGGCTGACTTGAACTTACCTTCCCCATCCTCACCCGCAAACCTGCTGGGAAACCCCCTGCAACCACCACCTCCACAGCAGTTCAGGAGGCTCAGCTGCAGTCAGTTTAAGCAGCAGCACATGAAAGACAAGTTTCTTACAGTGGTGTCTCTGATGAGGCAGAGAAGCAAGGGCGCCAGCACTGACCTATACTCCGTATGTCAATGGTCACATCCACATATCCATGCTCAGCACTGTGGTACATGGCCTCCTTCAGGGCTTTCAGTTTGGCCTTGCTGTTGCGGCTGGCACAAAGCGGAGCTGCTGCAGAGTCAGGTAAGTCTGTCCCCTCGGCCAGTATCTCCTCCAGCGACAGGATATCACTCTTCTCCTTCTCTGGCTGAGCAAGGAGCTTACGGAAGACATTCCTGGCAATTACAGCATGACACAGAGAGGGAGGCAGGGAGAGAGAGAGCAGGAGAGTAGTTAGTGGTGATGATACTTGGTGCAGGACACCTATCCAGCAGGCAGGTCAGAAATTACTCCAATTAATGGAATAGTTTACAGCAGTCCTAAAGCAAGCACACTCCTGTTAGCCCACCTGTTAGCCCACCAGACCACGACTGCAAGGTGCTGCTGTAATGACAGCAACTGTACAGATGTCAAACAAATGGCAGGAACTTTGTGGGAACACAAACCCATGAGCTAAACGTGATTCTCATGCGTCTCATGACTTCTGGCACCTGCCCCACCATCAGGTTAAGGTTGAATTGCCTTTGGATAAGCTCTCAGGACTTTCACCAAGGAGGCCACTTGAGAAGGGAGCTGTCTGGAGCTACCGAAAGCACCACCACTCGATTAACACTCAAAGCAGTTTGGGAAAGCTAGAGCAACTAGACATTCAACAAGGACAGTCAGGGCAGGTTCAAGCACATCAGGGACTGCTCTGGCTGGGCGATCAAATCTGGGCCATCACATACCAACACCCAAATTCAGCCAGAGACTTGGTCCCTTCAGGTTCATACCAGCATAAACTCATCAATCTCAAAGGACTTGCTCTTGGTTTCCACAAATATGAGAAGCCAGGCTGGCCGCCATCCCACCTCCATCATACTCTGACGTCCTCCCCACACCTGCTCGGAACCTGGCATGGGGTGGCAGCAGGCCATGGGGTGTCCCAAACAAATCAGTAGTTTGGGGGGAGAGGGAAAGAGAAGAGAGTCTGTGAGCGCAGTGTAGAAGTTGGAGTGCAAGAGCCAGTTCTCAGAAGTAAGTTATGGGTCTGTGACACGAACAGGCAGCAGCCAAGCCTTGGAGAGCCTCAAGTCCTCCTCAGGCACATGGCTCCCACTCAGACCAGCTGGCACCAAGGCCTGAGCAGTAAATAAAAGAATCCAGCAACAAATTGTCCTGTCTGTCCTCCCAGAGATACCCCGCAGGCTCCAGATGGGCAGTGTTGTTTGAACCCGCCCTGACATGCCATGAGCATGTTGTTACACTGGCAGCTCTTCTCTAAGCAAACAGAGGGTAGGTACTGTCTCTAACCTGTATCTATGTTCCTCTGGATGGCTACAATCAGAAAAGCAGGAACGTGAAGATCATAATACTAATCCATTACACTGCAGTAAACTCCTGCATTTTGCAAGATCATGCATGCCAGGTGCTCATTTCATTACTTTCTTAAAAAAATTGCAGCATACATACAACATTAAAGCACACGGGACTTTACAGTAAACACAGATGCAGAAACTCTGTTCAGTGACACTGAAGGCTGCAGCAGTACAGACACAATCCACCCCAAACCTCAGAAATACATCAACAAGAAATTCAGAAGGAATGTCTTTGGCATTCCTTCCCACCATCAATCACATCAGCTACCACTGAACAAACATCACATTGCAACACACCACGAGGAGTATCCTTCCTCTTTTTTCAGATATAAAGAGCAGGTTGTACCACCAACTGGCTAAACTCACATGCTAGCAAAAAGCCTTACATCTCTGCTCAGTTGGTGGCTCGTTTAATTGTTCATGCAGAACTTTCACCCATCTGCTCAAACCAGACTCCCAGGAAAAAAATCAACCACGTGAAGGATGCCACTAGACTTGTTCCCACTCTACCTGTGTCCATGCGCAGCAGCCTGACTGAAAGAGTTCATGTCACCTTGTGGAGTCATGGAAATGCCATTCCTGTACATCGTTCCTATCATGGGGTCAGCTCCTCGCTCCAACAGCAAACTGACCAGTTCGAAATTTCCTGCAAGTCAAGAGAGGCACTTTTACTTCTTTTAAAATCCACTGTTTGCTCATCTAGATCACAGATCTCAACTGAAGAATTTATAACAGAAGGAGGAGAAGGTCCTTACCGGCAGCTGCTGCCAACTGTAAAGGAGTTTCAGAGTAGTTTTCCTCTCCATGCTCCAAGGAACCTTCTACTTTTGCTCCAGCGTCCAACAACAACTAGAAAGAAAATTCACCATTTAGAGCAACTGGGGGTACCACAGTGTTCAAGAGTTCATGAACAGTGACGAATGAGAGTCTAATGCTTCTTGTTATCTGCAAACCAGATACAATGGAGACAAGTGACATGCAAGTTCTGCCCATTATTTTACAGAGGCAAATTGATTCCTTTTTTCGCTCATTTTACATTGCCAGACACCAGGAGCACAAGTGTCCAAGCTCAGAGCCAAAAAAGTGTAACCCAGTGTTTTTGAATGGGAAATGCGAATAAGGTCGGTGTTAGGAAGTAATGCATTGAAGATGGAAATACTGAATATCAGCCCAACAAGCATCCTTCCTTTATGGTCTTCTAGAAGCCCAGGACCAACTTAAAATGGAACAGATTTCAATTGCCTCCATCTTTTTTATAAAGACAAGGCCAAAGAAAGGCAGTCATTAGGAACCTATCGCAGCAATGAATCCAAAAGCTGTGGTTTCCATCGGGTACACATCCACATGAGTAGTGACAAAGCTGAAAACAAAAGTGGCCAAGGAGAGCAGGATGGAGCCTGCCCTCTAGCCCCTCTTGGCCATTTATGTCTTTAGGCTTTCAAAGTTTGGGTGCTTCGTTAAATGTGCCACAGACACAGCTGTTTTGAAGAATAAACCTTCTTGACTTTTGAGATGCCAAAGCAGAGAACCAGCATATCCCACGCGACGCCTTGCTCGGGTAAGGAGACTGAGAGCTTCTCTCCCTTTGGGACAGAGCGATGGCTGTGGCTGTCTGCCTCTCCCCACCAAGGCAGCCGTCTGGTATTTGTTAGAGTATTATAGCGTAAGAAAGTGTAATGAATGAATAAACAAACACACAAAACAAGTGGTCAGGAAGGAGCACAAGGAGTTGTCAGACTTTCTTTGGTGCAAGTTTGCTTTAAAATTGTCCTATTTAAACCTCATATTGGTTAAGGTTTGAACACCATATTTGTTATATAATAGGTCTATTATATATCAGTACACTCTAGAAGAAGCAGAAGTAACCAATATGAGTATGACAAGAGGATACTGGTTTGAGATGGGTGTAATTGGAACTAAAGAGGAGAAACAAAAGAATGAGATGCAGGTAGGGAAATACAATAATACCTGAACTACAGGAATATGTCCATGCAACACAGCAAATGTCAGAGCTGTCCAATGGCGGGTCTCAGGGTGGACGGATGGGTATTTATGAGCAGTACTGACAACCTACAAACAAATTAAAGTTATTTTTTTTAAAGTGTAATAAAATCAACCTGCCTGAAAGCCAGGCATGTGAGGGAGTAAGTGAAATAGAAAACCTGGGAAAGGTGCTTTATAAAATGATTGGTTTAATTTTTTTCCAGCAAAAAATTTTCTTAATACTAAAACTGTTCATGCTGATTTGACAGCTTGAATAGCGTTATACCAAATGAAGTCTTTTTACCAACTACTGTAGCTCCATCTAAACCACTGGCCACCACTTTTGCACATGATCAAAACATCCACAGTTGTTTACAGCAGCGCACGCTGGGGAAGCAGGGATGGATCGGGACCCTTATGGCTAAGAACTGATCCCACTGACTTCTGCAGACCCCTACAGCCCCAGCTCTTGGGATTGCTTCAGGCCCAAAGGAATTCTCTCCACATACATTTGTATGACTTCTGTCGTTGACATCAAGGAAGACACATAACAGCCCCTGCCCTGGAGTTTTCAAGCAGTGCTTCCAGGCTCCTCCTCTTCCACCAGAGGGAAAATGACAGCTGAGAACTGAGGGGGCAGAGTGACATTTCACAGATATTTTAAGAAAAGTCCTTTTTATTGCTTTCTCCTGTCTGAATTGAGTTAGAACAGGGCAGGGTGGCTTCAGTTAAAAGAGATGCAAACTATATTCTCAGAAAAAGCGGTATTTTTTTACAATGCTCCTTCAATTTTCTATGTTTTTGTTCCTGGTTCCTCTAATGTAGACACTGGGAAAGATGAATAGCCACTCTCTGCTTCAGTTTCCCTGTCTTAAAGATGGGGATATTAATATTGATGAGGTTCACAGAGATGGAAATACCTAATGAACATTTGCAATCTGAGCTTGCACACTCAGATGGAGTGTGATACTAAAATTCAAAATCTTGCTATTCATCTTAGAATGAGGACTAAGATCAGAGTAAAAGATGCACCACCTCTCTGTCTTATCAGCCAACTATGCTTTCACTAACTTGTCTGACATACTTTTATCCATGTAGGGGAGCGAGGCCAGTTATTAAATGCTTAGTTGCATGAGCAGATCGCATTTCCAAGCACCACATGCAGCATTTTGTTAGAAGCATCTAACCAAGCCCTCGATCCTGAGAACAAGGGATGAGGACAAAATCTGAAGAGACTGTACAGATCCGACAATTAGAGTGGATCTGCACCAGAGCCTGGCTGCATCACTCAGATTTGCCAAAGAGAGGGGGTTGAAGTGCCCTTCTCTCTTTTACAGCCCAGTAAGGACCAGCACACTGCAAGCACTGGTGCAAGTGGAGAAGCCTGCTGGTGTCTGAGCAAAGGTGCATGGTTTCTTCAGGTCTGGGTTTGCTCAGAAGGAAGAGGATCAAGCAGTTTGAGCCTAGGGATTTAGGCTGGGGAGCAAGAGCGGCAGAGGGTGAGGATAGGCATCACGGTTCAGTGAGATAAGTGTCCAGCATCTCCTCCTCCAGCATGGATTCCCACTGTTGTCTGCGGCAGCCCGTGGCAAGCAGCAAAGAAAATGAAGTCATTTTAACTCCTTTGCTCCTTTTTGATTACAATTCTCTTCAGCTGACATGGTGTTTGCAAAAGACCTGTGGCTGATAGGGCTTTTAAAGCCTCAATTGAGATTTGCTGTGCATCCACAGGTCCCACTGACTCCAAAGTGGAATGCAGCTTCTCAGCACATCTGGAGATGAGTCCATTTCTGATAAACATGGGCAATCAAAAATGGAGGCACCCAGCATTTGAGGCTACTTTTGGAAAAATATATATATATATATAACTGATTTGCAAAGTGAAATAAGAAAAATGATGCAGGCACCTGACAGCGTACTTATTTTTGTTCATGGTTGATTTGCCTTTTTTTGCCGTAATTGCCCAATTTGCACAGTTGGTTGTGGTGTGCACAAATCATCTTCTAATTGCACACCATAATTATTCATAGTTCTTGTCCCAAAGTGTTTTCATTTGATTTGAGAGCAAACACTCTACAGAAATGAATCAGGGAGGTTCAAATTTCTCACTGGAGCTGTTCTTTCAGATGTCAGCAGTTTCAGGAAGACAAAACTGTTGAAATTTGCATTTGGTTCAAGTCTGGAAGATTACTGGCCCAATTGGAAGGGCCAGGATTTCTGCTCCTAGTGATAACCAAATAATGCTCTGAGCTGTAGGATCAGAGCAGCAGGAGGGATCAGCCCACGTTCATCCATTCCTTGGTCTGTCTATCTACAGTGCTAACAAGAGTTCAAGTGCTCAGTTATTGCCGGCTTCGAGGGCAGCTCAGTTGAATTGTGGGAAGGAAGAGGTGTGAGTGGATTCCACGAGGAATCAGCTGATTTCACGCAAGACACTGAAGAGCAATAAGATAGTAACAACTATCAGTCTCGTACAGGTGACATCTACTTCTGCTTTTAAATTCAATGTTTTAGAAGTGCAAAATGTCTGGCTGAAAGCAGCACCTACAATTTATCAGCTCATTCAAATCCAAACAGAACAGATGGAACACAGATAAGTGAAGCAGACAGCTTAATTTACTCATGACCTCCACAAACTGAAACTGGAATCATTAACAAATAATTCTCTCGTGGATTTTCAAACAGCTCTTTAAAAATGTACATACCTGAATTGCACTGAGTCGGACCACAATCTGTTTGGTGGACAGATTGCAAGTTTTTGATGTGCATTCATCAAAGAGATGTTAACATTCTGGAAGCTTCAAGCTCCTCATCCAGCAGTTCTCAGACCAAAGCATTTCATAAAACAAAGCAGGGGAACATACACTGCACTTGTGTGCTGGGGATGCTTAGACGGAACATCCCAAGACATACAAACGCACAAGCTGTAGCAGGCTATCAGGCAGACATTCCTTTTACCCTCTTCATTTTTACTCAGCTGAGATTCAGAGATTCCTTCCATTACTATCAGAGCTGTGCTCCGTGCTAATGCTAATGCCCGTTTTCATTTGCAGTATGCAGAAACAACTAACTAAAAATTACCTGTGGGGTAAGTCCGATGACTTGACCCTTTCTGAGAAGTGAATCCAAATGTTAACCTAATGCAGACTGATTTCACCATTCATTTCAAGTGGTGATGTCCAGGACAAGATAATTTTATCTTTATTTCTTGGGATTTTCCCTCCGCTACTGTTTCAGGGGGTAGTTTAAGATGTCAACAAACAACAGAACAAAGATACAACCAACAAAAAGTCCTCACCTCAGCATTCAGATCTGCTCCAGCATCTAGCAGCATCTGCACCATAGCCTCATCACCCCTGACACAAGCATACATCAGTGGAGTCATGCCCTAGTCATTTTTTGGAGTTAAAAAACAAAGGAATTGACAAATTTAACACAGAACTCTTCTGATTTTTTAAAAATAATTAGTTAAGTATATATCATTAAAACTAACAATATGTATTTAATGAAATCCATTACCTCTGTTACAGTCATGCCCCTCAGACTAGCAGAAGCAAACCATTTTGTAAAATCTCCATTTTTATTGTCACTGTGGCTGTTTTGTTTCCGCGTTACCCTTGGCATTCTCAATATAGCCACTGAATCTGGGTCTGTAAGCCTCACTTCCATGTTTATGTACAAAACTCAGCATCTTTGCCTTTTCTGCGGGACCCCACAGAGAAATGTTCTTATCAAAACAACCATATACCCACTGATAGTTTTAAAAAATGATAATCTTATTCAGTTTTCTATCATCACTGTTTCTTAAAATCTAACTTTTCAATTACTGACAGAGCCTTTAAAAACATCCAGAGCTCCTCTTATGACAAAGTAGATTTGGGCAGCGTTTTTTCCATATGGATACCATAAGGGGCTGGAGATGCAAATGCTTTGTACTGCACTCTCTGGTAAACAAAGACTTAACTTTAAATGAAATGCTAAACAGCTGCTGTCTCTAGGAAAGAATGTCCCTTTTTGGAGGAGAACTAGATTAACTGACCCCTCACTATAGAACGACCACTACACAATTTGTATTAGTCTGAAATACCTGCAGCGCCTGATCATCGTTTCCCTTGAGATAATTATTGTGGTTGTGGTAATACATCATGAAAAAATCATTAAATCTACCATAAATTATAATAGAAAGGGCTGCTTATTAAATACAGTAGATGGCATTGACCAACAGCCACCAGTTGTTTTGCAGTACATTTACTGCAGCATGTGGCTACCTCTGATGTGTCTTTGTAGCCTCTCTCAAGGTTCCCTGGTAAAATTCCAGTCAGATGGCAGCGGGTTCACTGTTTAATCTGAGTGCTGCCACAAAGTGAAATTATTTTCAGAGGCACAGGGGGTGCCCAGCATGGCCAGACACAGCCATGCCACTGCTCCTCCTGGCCAGAGCCCAGTACCACTGCTTTTGCTGAACCACCCATTCTTCCTGCTTGCACGCTGTGTTGAAGGTAGTGGGCACTTACATGTGGAAGGATTGTTGAGAAAATAAAAATTATGGTTTGTCCCTGCAAGGTAGACACAGCTCCCTTTAAATGCACGGAGCAGAATGCTTTCGGAGATGCAGCAAAAGGGAAAGAGGATTTGGGCCTCCTGCTATTATTAAGAAACAACTTCACCCCAGGCAAGGACAGGTGTGGGTAACTTGAAGTTACTTGCAAGGAAAATTTGAAACTACTTCAGCTATAGTCAGTGGTAAAATATTTCTTTTGGCAGTTAATAAACAGTACCAGAGCAAATGAGTCCACTAGAACTACAAAAAAAAGCGCCTGGGCCTTGAAACACAGTGACTGGATGGCAGCTTAAAATTAAGGTGACTTAAACTATTATTTCAAATTCTCTAAATGGTGTCAGTCAATGATTAAATCAAGTGTTTAGCACATGACTTTGAAAACCTGCATGACCCAGCATTTGCACAGCCAGGAGCCCCATGGCAACTCCAGAACCCTGGTATATGCAAAGGAGCTGCCTGTGTGCCACAGGTGGCTTCTGGACCCACTGAAACTGATGAGAGACTTACTGTTGACAAAAAGGGGCCCTGAATGTCATGCTGTGGTATCAGGGTTTTACAGGGTTTCCAAACTCCCCTCCACTTGCACTGCTGCCCCTCCTGCCTATCTCCAGGCTTGCTCTGCAGCTCAGCCTTTCAGCATCCCTCAAATCCCTCTCTTTGCATGTGGGAGGAATGGGATTTTAATGAGCCCATCATTACTGCTCTACGCACACAGGAACATGTTACCAACATGAAAAATCAACACCCAGGGCATTAGGGTTTTGGCAAAATAAAAATGACTCTTTTTCTTTCAGCCTTGTATAACTTCCGGCTCTGCCCTGCAAGATGTGGGATGTCTGGTTCAGGGAAGCATTTAGGAACTCTCACTCAAATGGGATGTAAGCATGTGTTCAGATTTAAGCATGTGATTAAGTACTTTGATTCATCAAGGCAGAGTGTTCCCAGCTTTCAGCCTGGAGGACAGAGGAAATATGCTGCAAAAAGTTTCCAGATTCAGACTAAGATAAAATAATAATGATTTTTTAAAGTATAATGTTTGAACATTAGAATGGGCTCTCTGATACAATCTTTTTTGCAGAGTACTGCCCTCTTCTAAAGCTTCTCTCAAACAAATCCACAATTCCGACCCAAACTGAAGCTCCTGAATTCAACATAACTCACATTCCTGGAGCAGCTTTCCTTTCAGAGGACCTAAACCAACTCACAACCCAACCATGACTTTCATCTGGGGGCATCGGAAAATTCAGGGAAATTCACTTCTAAGGGAAACCATAATATTTGTGTCCATCGTTGCCCTCATGGGAATTGGGAATGACCTCCCGAGCATCACAGTCCAACAGACTGCTGCTGGCAGACAACTGCAGGGCAGGTTTATCCCTCAACACAACCACTGGCTTCCTGGAGAAGTAACTCCAGAGAAATCTAGGCTCCTCAGTAGGTGGACATTGGCCACAAAGACTAATGGAGCGGTAACGTTGCAGAGAGGCATTCCCATCTAGAAGACCAGTTCAAACAGGGCTCAACTCAGAGTGCCAGCGATTAACCTTCTCCTGCTGGGGTGGTGTATGTGAAATGTGTTGCAAATCCCAGGGCAGTTTCTCTTGGAAGATGTTCACCTCACAAAGCTCTGCCCCACATTAAAACCGCTTTAAGCATTCAGAACAAGACTAAGCTCTCTTCTGATCTCTTGGCTTCAACTGATTCACTTTCCTGTTAAGAAGATTCCAGGAGACATATTCACCCCCACGCTGAGTTACCTCAATTCTAAATAATCGGTATGACCTGATAAAACCAAACTTAGTTTAGTTGTTCACCTGATGGGGTTTTAACTCAATGCAAAATAACGCAGGGAAAGCATTAAGGTCCTGACTATATTTAGTTGACATTTGGGCTCATTTGCTTTGATGAACAGAAAAAACTCTCACATTTCATTTCTTCTTTACGTTTCTGTCTTGTTACCTGTTCACTCATGCTGTTAATCCCATCCGGCCCCAGCAAGGCTATGGCCTGTTTAACCAGATCCGTTCGGCCACAGTTGAGCATGCGGAAGCCCAGGTCCTGCTTGAACTTCGCTTCAGTGGCAACTGCATCCAGTTTCCGAGATGCACAAAAACAGTCGTCGATTCTGTGAACGTGAGAAATAAAGTCCCTCAGAGGACAGCCAGAGGACAGACCTTGCTGCCCTTAGGAAAATAACACTTTGCCCTGTCTTTGAAGGATGTAGGTCATGCACACATTCATTCTCCTTTGACCTGTATGCTCAAGGAAAGCGCTGAATGGGAAATGCTAATGCATACTAATGGAGACTGCCCTTGGTCTATCTTTCATGGGACAAATTATATATTTTATTTTTTTTAATGGGAAAAAAAAAAGAGAGCTTTCACTTGATTTTTTCCCCCTATGGAAGTAACGCACAGCGCATTCTCACCGCAAGTTCTCCCTCTGCATGGTGAGGTGATCCAGTCCCCCCCTCAGTTTCTGAAAAGTTTCAGTGGCTTCGGTTAGCTTTGAACTAACATCAAATGGATGTATCATCATAGACAATAAAACAAAGAGAAAACAACATCATTCCAAACGCCTTCAAGTGTCTTACCAGCACAGCCCCAGTAACAGAGGAGCCTCTGCAGAGCAGAAAGCACAAGTCTCGTAGACAAGTAGGGCACCGTGCGATCAGGGAAGAGAAAAGCATTTTTGCCAGGTAACTGTGGCAAAATATCATGCATCCTCACTGGCTGCGCATAACAAATGGGATATCATTCTTTTAAGATTTTATTCAAAAGATCCACAAACTGTAAGCTGCTCAAGATCTCCATTTCAAATGGATGAAGGGCTAGAAGTTATTTAGCCAAGATGTGAATCTACAGCTCCAGAGAGAGCAGGCAATTCAAATCTGATGTTTACTTAACTCGGTTTCATCTTATTAAAAGACAGATTTGCTTTTCTTTCATGCTGAAGAGTGTCTGGGTACAGGGTGGAGTCCAAATCCACAGTGCTTTTGGTGTGAAGTTGGATAAAGAACTGGAAAAACAACACTTTGATTCTCCAACGACACCAGGTCAGAAAACAAGGGGCTACTTATGAATGAAAAACAAAATCAAGATCAAAAGTGAAAACTGCAAATAGACAGCAAGTACTTGTTTTCTATTTCAAATGGAAAAAAAATGGAGCGAACAAAAAAGTATATAAACAGAACATCATTATCATTTAATTTTCTTCTTCAAAGTGCTGTATCAGTGCTTTATAAAATATATAACACTGCTTAATATTTAACAGCAATATGCAAATAATAGGCTGTTTACACAGAAGCAGTGTATGTAGTAACAGGTACTGCTCTTCCTCTTTCAGCAGAGGAAAGAAAATTAAACTGGAAATACAAAGTATTTTGATCAAAGCTTCTGGAGGGCTCAGTACTGAAGCTGGCATCTGAGCCCAAGCTTGCTCTTTGCCTTGCTGGGCTGCAACTGGACTGGAAGCCAGCAGATATTTTGGTGCTGTTCATTATACACATTCAGTTTTGGCTTTGTCTGCTGAAAAGTCGATGTCCTACAAATGCAAAAGAAGCAAGCTTGGAGTACCATTATTTGGGGGGAAAAACAGAATGACACTTCATCACAACAGCATGCCATACAACACACAGCCACAATAAATACACTGTAACAGCAGCAACCGGATCTGCAGAAGTAATATGCCTACAAAGGAGATGAACAAAGAAAACCATAACAACGCTGTTTGTTGCACAGATGTTTCTGAGCAATTTTAAGGAAAAAGAAAAACCAGCACAGATATGCAGGGCTGAGCTCGATAACACAGAGATCCACAGGAGCAATTGCTGCTTTTACACGTTCACACCGTACGGCACATTTCTGGCACAAGAGCTACAGAAACATTTGGTACTTGCTACCCCCATAGCATAGGATGCTAGAGATCATCTGTGCCCTCCTTTAATGTACAACAAAGACAAAGCACGCTCACAAGTAGGTGTTGGGATTTTCAGTGCCCAGAGGGAGCGCCTGGGCCTCCCAGCTCCAGTTGGCCATTTCCAGATGACTGTGGGCTGAAAACAAGGTGGTTCCTCAGTGAAGCATGGCTCTGGAAAGATCTAGACATCCTCTGAGGACTGCAGAGGTGTCTGCCACTATGAATCACTGATTGTGTCAAGCTACTGCTTCATCATTTGTACGAAGATATATAACATACACCGAATAAAATGGGTCAAAATCAGTGCTGGCAGAAACAGGCAGAGCTTCACTGACGTCAGCCAGACTTGGTGCATGCAGAATGCCAGTTGATGATCTTCTCTTCCCCAAAAATATGATTTTGACCTGAGTTACACACCCACGCAAGGAAGGAAGAAGGAACAAGGGCCTATCTTACTTATTCTGTATGGGCTGCCCAGAGTTCTGCTCTGGCATGAGTTCAGGCAGCATCTACTGCTCTGTAAGTGACTCCTCTGAAAGCTGGATCTGATCCTCTAGGAGCACATCAGTTCACCTGCTCAGAGCCAATGAAGAGGAATCATTAATTACCACTCATACTGGGTATCAGCAAATTAGTACTCCTCAATCAGTTGGGGGGAATAAGTCTTGGTTCAAGGCTATGGCTGTGGGAGCAGCTGTGTAAACACTGCAACAATCTGGATTCAGAGCTGTGTCTGAGTTGCAAGGCTGCTGGATAGCACTGAAGATATGCCATCTAAACCAAGTACCACGAAGCAAGAAGCCACAACTTAGTACCATTACCAGTGTCAATACCCCCAAAAGGGTCCATCACAAATGGGTTATAGCTCTGATTTATGGAACAAAGGCAAAATTGGACCAGATCGTTGCTGCTGCCACCATTATCATATATTGACTAATAAAATGGCTAATGATTAAACTGGGGAGTTCAATAAAACAAGAACATGATGTAAGGGAATGGAATGGAGAATGTTTCAGAAGAGAAAGCATAGCAGCATCTGAAAAAGCCAGAGAGATGAGTGAGTTAAGGAAAGGAGATTTAATATGTACAGATATAAAGCAGTGAAGAGACAGATCAAAAATGATCAGGAACTACAAGTACAGAATAGGAGAATACAGCATCATTTTTAACACTGGAAAAAGCCAACTGGGAAGATGGTACAGCAGACAGAACGAGCAGCCACACTGCAGAATGAAAATGAAAGAAACTGAAAAAATAACCCAAAGCCATCAAAAATGAGCCCTAAGCCAACCCAGCACTGCATCTGCACCCAGGTCCTTTTTCTTACCAGGAACTGTGCAGTGCTGATTCCAACACTGGAATCAGGGGTCTGTGCTCCATATTACACTAATGGATGTTCTCTCATCACAGACAACATACAAACATTAAAGAATGCAAGATAAAAGGAGGAAGAGAGGAGGCACCAAAGCCTGATGCATTCAGACTTCCCATCTTTGTAATGTAATGAATATACTGACAAGCTATGAAGAGGTAGGGAAAGGATGGGAAAGAAGCTTGAAAAATCAGGTTGACTAAGGTCAGCTAAACATACAGGGTCACTCTTCAGAGTTGTGAAGCTGTGCCTGCAAAGAAATGGAATTGGAAACGTCCCCGGCTGCACAGTCAGTTTGCAGCCCTTTTGCCAAGAAGTATTTGTGATCTTTCCAGTTGCACAGGATGCTGACACAGGCTTGACAGCTGGATGTTCCCTCCAAGGCCACCTCAGTTTGCTGCCAGATCTGCCGGCTGCCAGCGCTCACAGTTTGTCCTTTTTCAAGTCCTCACCCTGCAAAAATGTGCTTCTTCATCAACAGGGACAGCTATGGGAGGAGCAGTTTGCAGGGGCAGTGCTCTCCCCCTCTTCTTGCTGGGGACAGCCCCAGGAGGGCAGGATCCATCCAGGGCTGCCAGCTTCAAAGGCTGTGGGAGATGATGTAGTCCCCATAACTCAGGAGTTCAGTCACAAGGCCTACAAGCTTACTATCCTAAATCAAGCAAAGTATTGCCTTTTTTAAGTAAAACTAGAAGGTGAAATCTTCTTGATTTTATTTTTATAGCTAATCTGCAACCATGTTTTGGAGTATTTTTTTAAAAGAGGTTTGCTCCCAAACATCTTTTAATTCCTCACAGAATCACAGAATCGTAGGGGTTGGAAGGGACCTCCAGAGATCATCGAGTCCAACCCCCCTGCCAAAGCAGGTTCCCTACACCAGGTCGCACAGGTGGGCGTCCAGGCGGGTCTTGAATCTTCAAGATCACTACAGTGAGGCCACTACACATAATTAACTTCACTGTGGCATCATATGGGCAATGCCACGGTAACATTAATTATTTGTGAATGGACACTGTCAAATTCTGCACGGTGCCGGTGACATTCTATCCTAATCCAAAATACTGACACCTCTGACAGGAGTCAAAGGTAATCTTCCTCATTTATAATGGCTCCTAACAGCAGAGCAAATTCTTTTTACCTTTTCCCAAACTCACATTATGACGACAGAATGCAGCATTTCTATGGCAGCTGTTACGAATGTAAGTTTTGTCATTCTCATTTGGACTGGCCAAGAAAGGGTCTGTGCTGATCTTTAATAAGTTACTCACGGATTGAATGCATTTGGGAAAACAGATGATTCAAAGTGCTTCCATCGTAACTGGTGGATGCAGCAGTTCTCTTATTACATCGCTTTTTAATTATTTGTTCTCTTGGAGGGGATTATTGCCATAGTCAGTAGTGGACAATTAAAAAATGCAATGCTCTGTAAATGTTATAAAAAGGAAAAGGAGAAAAAACAAATCCTAATTATGTTCTAAGCTATACGTACCAGCATCACAAGCTAATAGTTAATTTAAAAGAAATGGAAAGCTGAATGTGATGAGCAGCAGGACAAATGCTTCCCTCCGGTAAAAGGAACAAATCATCATCGTGATATCCAAGCACCAACACCTTGTTTGTCCACTTGGGATCCAATCACCAGCTCTTTCAATTAAAAGAATGATAATCTATTAATTAAGTCCATCTCTTCAGCTCTGTTGAGTTTATTCACTATGCCTCTGTCCTAAATATGAATGAGGTCTCATGTCAGAAATTATAGTTCAGCTGATTGCAAGTCTGGAAGGAGTCATATTTTAGCGAGCAATATGCATGCATTTGCAATGCTTAATTTCTTGGGGTCAAGGATCACAGTTTTGATCTGGCTATGCACAGCCCATAGCACAGAAGGGTCCTGTTCCTTGCCTGGGGCTCTTCAGTGAGACTACAGACACAACAGCAGCAGGAGGAGTGGTAGACGGTTTGATTTAAATTTGTGAGCAGTCTTTTTTTCAATGACATGCTTTAAAAGGGAATACACAGCTGATATTAATAGGACTGCAGTATAAATACTATATCGAGACAATCATTTGCATGTGCAGTTTGGAGAAAGCGAAACATAAGCACAAAGATGTTGATCAAAGTGATGAAGAGCACTACTTTTTAACATGGACATAAAGTATCTCTGTTTACTTTAATCAGGAGCCAAATTAGACAAGAAAATAAAACTCCTCTGGATATTTATTAACCAATCTCTTATTCTTGTCAAAGGCTTGAAAATAGATTTGTTACAGATACTGGAAAACAGACTTAAAAAGCGATGTAACTATAAAATCAAGACCAAAATCTATATTTCAGAGAACTTTTAGAATTGCAGTCCCACATATACAGGCCAGAAACCATACTCAAAACTGAATGTGACTTCAGATTCTGAATAAGGTCAATGTAGCAGAGGAAAGATTGGGTACAAATTAATCCTTCATACAAATAGACAACACAAGTCCTCTCTATTTAGTGGAAAACAATATGTTATCTGTATCCTGATGACTGTATTCAGGAACATATATAGAAAAGAAGTATATGAAACACTGCTGAACTTACTTGCAATGGAAAAAAACAAAACAAACCGAAACAAAAAACAACCCCAACAAAAAAGACTGTATTCTTAAGCTTATAAAAATACAAGTGTGTTCTGCTGTGGAAGTGAAGGAGAGCACAAGGAGAAGGTCCTCCTGATCAATATTTTTTTTGCATTACTGTTGCCTCTCAACAGCCGGTTGGCAGCACAGGTTGAGATTCACCTCAGAAAACCCCCGCCCTATATTTTAAGTAATAAAATCTCCTTCATCCACCGACACCATCTGCCCCCAGGGACTGCTGGATTTTGTCAAGCAGCTTGTTTGCAACCGCTTGCTCGTGTGACATTTTTGTGCCTAATTACGGCGATAGACATGGCTGGTGTTAAAGGATTAGTGAAAATTTGTGGGAGAACAAGGACATTCAAGGAGGAAGGCAAACACCAACCGCTCCTACTTAACTGCTGCTGTATCTAATTAAATAGTGGATTTTCTTTGCAGTTTTCTACTCTCTCTCTCCAGAACCTCAGCCCCTTACTCTGCATTTTAAGAGAGAGCAAAGAGCAGTAGAAATATTTTTGTGCTTCCAAATCTCTATTTATTAAGTCTATTTATATTTTCACGCTCTAGTACAAGCACAGGATTTCCATAAATAAAATATTAAATGCAACTCTTCCTATTTCACCTCTAAGTAAGAAGAGCATATGCACGGTGTAGTATTTAGATGACATGGCAAATGGCTCTGAAACTGCTCTGAAAGAAGAAAATAGCACATCTTGCCTTTCCATTGCATCTTTCCCTTTCCATGTTGCTCAGAAAACTCTCTACAGTAAGATAAGGATGTCCTCACACTAAATAAGCTTCATTCCTGAGTTTGATAATCCTATTTTCCTAGAGAACCTTCATTAAGAAGGATGGTCCCAGACAGAAAAGCAGACTTAGTGTTCTTGGTTCAAGGCACATTGGAAATTAGGAGTGATTTTCAATTAAAAACAGATTTTCAAAGGCATTCAGATACAGAAACAGCCCAGAGACCTTTCTGGATCAGAGCTGTAAAGGCAGAGCGGGGTAAGGCTGGGATGGGGAAGCCACTACAGAAGCATACAAGGCTGAAGCGTTAATAATCCCTGTCTCTTTCTGCAGCAAGGCTTGAACCCACGACCTGCTAATATCCACATAGTTCTGTGTCTGCAGTACCCTTTAAACAGAGCGTTTTCCCTTCTGTGGTGTTTACTCCTGAAGTATTTGTAGAAAATAGCCCCATGTTCCCTCAGCAGTCACCATGCTCAGCTACGTGAGACCCATTCTTTCAGACTTCCTCAAAACATTTTGACAAAACTCAAACCACCCAAGCCCATTCACTCTGCCAGGTACAATGTGACTGTTTTCTCCACATGGACACAGACAGTATTTGCTCTTCCACATCACTTCCTACCAGTTCCACCCACAGAAGCACCAGTATTTTCCAGCTTGTACTGCCCTTTGTGCATCCTCAAATTGCATTGTTTTGGGTTTTATTCCACAGCTAAGGAAAAAGTCACTTGCATGGTTCGCAATCATTCTGTGATTAAATACTGCACTACAGTCTTCACTGACCCCATCTGAATACTGAGCTCTCAGTACAGAATATGTCACATTGTATATACAGTGTGTAAGTTACATGCACACCACTGTATGTATTATTTTTTAACTAAGCTGTATGTGTTTGCCTTACAGTTGTGGAAAACTGCATTTCATCCCACTGCTGTTGTCCCAGCCCTCAAGGTCGTCCACTTTTTCCTGGATGATTTCCCAAACTTCCTCTGTTAGGACAATGCCTCTCAACACCATGGCATCAGCAAATTTTAACATCATGAGCACACTGCTAATATTTGTGCCAAAGTCCTTCCTGAGAATTAAAAAAGGAGCAACTCTTACAGCAGAGAGCTGAATAACTCTGGTTGTAACCTCACTGCAGCCAATCCATCCCTTGTCACCTCTCTCTAAGCCAGGCTCTGCTCACTTCCCAGTTCCTTAACTAATCCCAAGCTCGTCTCCCTTAACTGAAATCTCCCTGCATGGACTGCATGGACTGCATCAAATAACTCATTCAAGTCCAAAAAGATGAAATCTACCAAATTTCCTTGGGGTAGAAAATCACTTATGGAGAAGTTATTAGATTAGTCTGGCAAGCTCTATCTTTAGAAAATCTGTGTCACATTTTATCCCATTTTCCCCTCAACAACCTCTTTAATTAGTCTTTGCTTCTAACACCATCCTAAAGCCTTGCATATTATTGACGTTACACTAAGGGGCTGGAATTTTCCTCGGATCCTTTTTCATCCTTTTCAAATATTGGGCACTGCTATTATTAATCCTTAGAGTTATGGTACCACTCTGGGCTTTGTAAAAAATATTTCCCTCTGACCTTCTGATTTCATGAGGCAGCTCTTTCTCATCTCTGGGATAGAGATGAGTGCACAATTTTGAGTGCATTAAGCTGCCTGGTTCACTCCCTTTTTGATGGCTGTTTTTCCATTTTCATAACCTTGTTGTTATTACTTAGTTTTCTTTCCTCATCAGGATTTTCTTCCTGAAAACAAAGTATTCAGTTTTGGGTGATGGCACCTGCTAGCACTGCTGCACACCTTTCCCAGGTGCCTTCTCAAGGCTGGGACATAAATATACCAGTTTCCTCTCTGCGCTGCAGGAAAAGAGGAGAAAAATGGGTATGCCCATGGTCAGGAGCAGAGACAGGACCCAGGTTCTCAGCCAGTCAGGGCAGAAAGGAGTATTCACTGCCATCGTTGGAGGCAAGCCCAGCAACCTGAGAGAACAGCATTGAGACAAGCAGCAGCGATGCTGTCACCTCCAACGACATTTGACTACACATATGGGGAGTTACATGCTCTGCACATCAAGATGAGATAGGGCAGTAAGAAACTGACTCCTCTGGAACTCACCCATGATGGCAAAAATGCCACTGCCCACCACTGTCATTTGAATCAGAGAGTCACAGAATATCCTGAGTTGGAAGGGACCCACAAAGATCATCGAGTCCAACCCCTGGCTCCACACAGCACCACCAAAAAATCAGACCATATGTCTGAGAGCATTATCCAGATGCCTCTTGAACAAAGGCAGCCTGGGGTCATGCCCACTGCCCTGAGAAGCCTATTCCATGCCCACCACCCTCTATTGAATTACTTTTTCCTAACACCCAAACTGACCCTCCCCTGATGCAGCTCCAAGCCATTCCCTCAGGTTCTAACATTTGTCACCAGGGAGAGTATTGGTTGGATGGTTGGTTACAATCGCCCAAATGGAGTTCAGATCTGCTTAAAGAATTGTCCTGTGATCCTCCTGCCAAGACCTTCCAGTGAAGCAGCTGTGACCTGTGCTAGACAGTCATGAATGCTGCAAAAAACTATCTTGCTTCTCTAGTGTTCAAGTAAAGACACGAGCCTTTTCATCTAGGGACAAGTACAAACCATTCACCAAGGCTACTGAACTCTGCTTCTCTCCCAGAGGCCAGCTGAGAACAGCCTTCCAGTGACCTGGGCAAGGGGATGGGCACCGAGGAATGTGAGAGGGCTTCCAGACACTGCTGCAGCCACAGAGAAATGCCTAGCCTGACGAAGAATTGAATTTTTATTGCTTCTGGACATCAGAATGAACGTGCACGCCCACATATGCACTTGCACCCCAGACTATAGCCTTCTTTTAACTTCTGACTGCCCAGAAAATAGAGCTTCATTCAGTCATGTGCAAGACTGATCGTGTAACAGTCTCTTGCATGACACTACCACCTCTCTCCGGTCAATTTATTCCAGCATCTTTGCATCCTCCAGGATTGCCATAATATATTGTGAGCAGAAATAAAACCACTGATAAAAGGAACGGCAGCCTTTGTGCTAAACAATACAGGATGTTCCTCCTTTGCTCTGTTTCCCTGCCTTCAGCCTCCAGGCCCCGTATGCAGCCATCCATTAGGAATTCTCCCCAGCACATCCAACACATTGGGTATTTTTTTTTTAACAACTGTCCTACAGAATGGAGGAAGGAAAAAGATGTGTGAAGAGCTGCTTGTATTTAGGTTGAGCAAAGGGAAGGTACACTTCGCTGATGCAAGGAAGAGGAGCAGGCATCTGTTCACAGCCAGACAGACCCAGAGCAGTTTGAGAACAATGCTGCCTTACTGCAGCACGGGAGCAGGTCCAACACAAATGATACCACCACACCCTTTTGACAGCAAATTTCCTTCATCCCTGATGCCTTCACTAACCAAAGGCCTAGTGCTGGGGGCAGAACACCCACCTTCACCACATTTATGCCAGCAGAGAGCTGCTTGGCAAGCGACTCTCTACTGGCTACATCCAGCTGCTTTGGGAAGCACAACATGGCCTGGGAACAGGTAGGATGTTATTTAGGTCCAGTCTCCCACTATGACAAAGAATGTCTTGGGCACAACTTGTGCTTCAGTCTCAGCTAGCTGTTGTACATCCAGCAGTCACCCCATCTGTTAAACCTACCTCCTTGCAAGAGGTGGAGACAACTCTATTTAAAGCTCCCACTCCTGGGGGAATGTTGAACATTTATATCCTTGTTCATCTCCCAAAGCTGGGAAAGGGTAGAAACTTTCTGGCATGTCTGGTGCTGTAAAATGAAAAGAGACTGGGAAGGAGACAGACAGCTTCTGCCTGATTCCAACCTCCTGTGCACACAGCAAAAGCAGCTCCTCTTTCAGGAGATTGCAAGAAATTAAGGAGATGGATTTTTAAAGATCAGAAGAGGGAAGAAAGAGAGGAAGTACTGGAGTGAAAGGCAGGAAGAGAGCAGAGATGATTTACAAACACATATCAGGAACCTCACTGTTGGAGTATGTGATTGCGCCGGGAGGTGTCACATGGCTCCGCTGGGAGACCATGCTGAAGCCCAGATAAGACACTGAACATTTGTTTTTTATCTGAACTTCATAGCCTTTGAGATTCTGCCAGAGCTCTCCCTCTCTCCATAAGCGCATTTTTCCAGCGTGGAAGCTGATTTTGCTTTATATGTGTTAGCAATGACAGGTTGTGAATCAACACCACGGAATGATGCAGGCGCACACAGCGCAGGACATGGGCCATGGGACGTTACACATGGTGAGTTTTTTGGTTTGGGTTTCTGTATTTAAGGGGCGAAAGAAGAATGCTAAGAAAAGTCTAGAAATTGAACGGGTCTCAAGGTTCTACTAAGACATCTTTATAAAAGTCACAAAAATATATCAAGCTCGCTGCATTTAAAATCCTTCAGCTGCCATCCGTCACACAGCTTATTTGTAAAGCCATTCCCTGCGAAGCTGCTGTGTCCTCTCCCAGCCTTTACATTTATGGCATCGGTGCTTGCTGAGGAAAGGACATTTGGGAACACTCCCTCCCTCACAGGGAGGCATGGAAGGTTGGCGCTTGGCTTGATGGCAATGAGAAGCAGAGAGGGTCTGTACCAAATACAAATAAAAACCAACAAGTGCAAGATTTCAAATTAATATCCTGATGCTTCACATTATTGTTCACAATAGCACAGCCCTCCCCCGCATCTCAGGATTACAGGCACACAGGACCTGAGCCCCCGCTGCACAAACAACCTCCACCGTGGATGGGCCTTGACACAAACATGAGCGCCCTGAAACTCATCTGCAGACCTCTGCAGTGGGAAGAGATTCTCACTTTAAGACATCAGTGCGTGAATCAGGCCCCTAGAGTCAAGCAAGGGCACACTGCAATGTCTGGTCTCTGTGAACTCCAGAGCTTGTCTCCAGAATGATTTAGTTTTTCATTCCCACCTGATTAATTCTGGGCTGTGCTCTTCAGGCTCATTCCTGCCCGTGAGACAGGCAGGACAACAGCTACTGCTTCCATTCATTAGGAAATGAATTCTTGATGGCAGCTTTAAACTAAACGCTGATTTGTTCCTCATCACTAATAAATTTTCCTTGGGCATAATACAACTCTCCTCAACTTTAAGTGATTTTGAAACTTCTGGAAAATCATCTAACAAGTTATTCAGAGAACCACAGAATGGTTGGGTTGGAAGGGACCTTAAAGCCTATCCAGTTCCAACCCCTTGTGTGGGCAGGGCTACCATTCACCATATCAGGCTGCCCACGGCCCCATCCAATCCAGCCTCTATATATATACACACACACATACATACACACACTTAAGAACTTGAAGAATGGTACGTAGCATTTTTTTAAGTGCGCAAATATTTAACTAAATCTACCTCCCTTTTTAAGACAGAATATTTACAGTGCAAACATTATTGCCTTATTTGCAATCCTACCTAATTACCAAAACAGGAATTTAATTTATGGTGCCTTTTAGAAACCAAGCACTAGGTCCTCAGAAAGCGCATTGTGCCTCTAAGTCTTGACACTTCAGTGGGGACACAGAATGCTGCACTTCTGGAAATGAGGGTCAAGATGTTCACACTGAAGGGAAGCAATTACAGTCAATATTTGAAATATGAAACGCTCCCGATTTAGCTTTCGAAATTCAACATGTTTCTTCCATGAAATATTCAATGGCTTCAACTATAAAAATCTTGTGCAGATCACAAAGTAAAGTATTATGCTCTCTGGTGAAAGAGCATGTCAAGGCCAGAGTCAACACAACCCAGCTGCTCTGATGCAGGTTGTCACAGCTAATCATGTAGCTCGTTGCTCTGCCTTCTGTGTTGCAAGGAGGAATGCACCTAGTGCTGTAGGAGACGCAGACTGCTGAAAAAATGTGGGTTTTTTTTACATACAAATTCATAAAGTAGTTATCAGTGAGTAATTTCTCCTTGGGCAGATTCCTAATGCCTTTTCATATGAAAATCGAAACAGACTATATTCTCGACTACAGCACAGCCCTACATCATGCTTTTATACACGTACATAACAATGAAGCAAAACAGACACTAAAAACATTCTGGCAATAAATACTTTAGGACTTCATTAGAAAACCAAAAGGTCACATCTGATACATGAAAAAGTCAAATTATCCAGGCTGACATTTACAACTAATTTGAACTGACATTAGCATGAAAAATACAATTTTACCATGAGAAGTAGTCTTACCTATAAGTTTAAACCTGCCCTTTAACCATTAATGCCGAAAACAAAGCACTGAAAATATCTGCAGCCTTGCCAGTTATATCTCAGTATTCTAGGGCGAAGCGATGTGAAGCAGACAATTAGCAGAAAATTTCAGCCCCTCATTACCAAGCAGAACCTAACAGTAAGAGAAAAAAGCCAGGCGAGCAGATTACGGGCTCGGTCCAGCTGTGAGATATTCAGGCACCCATTACCGTGCAACCGGCTTATCCACGGATGTGAGCAAATCCCAGAGCCGATTTCGCAGCGCACGCAGCGACGAGCCCGAGCATCCGTGCACCTCTCGGGAAAATGAGAGAGCCCTCTGCCTGCCTGCTAATTCGCCGTCACTGGGAGAGAGAGAGACACGTTTTGCACAAAGCACCCGATCTTTCTGTGGACTTACTTTAGCTGTCGAGGTTCACAGTCAACTCCGGGCAGCAGGAGCCTGGCTGCCTGCCGTACGTCATCACTATCCACCGAGAAGCTGCGACGGTGCCCCGCGTGAGCCACGGCGACCCGAATCCACTCCATCAGGGGCGGCAGCACGATGAACGGCCTGGGGAAGCACACAGACATCAGTGCTATGGTACAAACAGCAAAACAACAGCAATGGGGTAATAGCCTGGGGGGTGAGCACATGGATGTGTTTGCAATATACAGAAAGGATGTAGAATACAGGGAGAGAAGGAAAGACACAAAATGAAACCATAGAAAAGCAAACTAGCTCAGCAAATTTCATGCGGGTCTAAATCAAGATGTCTCGCCCTGTCTCTGGAGCAGGATTAGTCAAAATGTCAGATTTATGAGCCACGCTTATTTACGGGGCCCCTGTGAGACTGGTGCACCCACACACAAAGTCCTCCCCCACCTTTGCACCGTGCGTCCCAAAAGAGGGCAGGAGCCAGCACAGGATGGCATCCTGCTCTGGGTGATGCACTGGGCTGGGCACACTCCTTGTTGTTCCACGAGGGTTGGAGAGAGGGGACCCTGACCCTAAGTGCTGGGCACGCGGAGGCAACGTGCAAGCTCATCTCCAGCATCTCCACTGACACAATGTGCACCTCGCCACAAAGTGGGACCTCGACAGCTGCTCTCACTGCATTGTTGAGCAGCATCAGCAATCAGACTGGATCATCTCACTTTTAAACCTACTGCTGTCTGTATCAAGTTGCTCTGCCTTTGGGTACTGGCTGTTCTGCCACGTGAGCAAAACCACTGTCCCCAAAAGGCACAGTGGGACTTGGTTGCAGCCCCCCACTCTGTCACTGACAGCGTGTGGCCACTGCCAGAGGCACAGCCCTTTGCTCCACAACACCTGGGCAGACCCATGTTCTAGCAGGAGCAGCCCATGCCTTACAAGAAGCACACAGCACACTGCTTGACCACATCTACACTCAAGAACCATAGCTCCAACCCTGAGCTTAGGGTTAAAAAAAAAAATAAAGAGCATCTGCAGCTGAACATCTTGGAAGGTCACTGCCTGGGAGATCACAGTGAACAAAACCTAGAGAGCAATGCAAGTCACAGCAGTAGCCTTCCCACCCCTAAATGGTTTTTGTGGACATCCCAGCACTGATGGGATCCTCCATGGTGCATAAAGAAATCAAAGTCTGGGTGGAGAAGGGCTGAGGTAGGGTAGAAGGTATAGTATAAAATTCTAAAATTATGAAATAATAGTTAAAAAAAAAAAAAAATCTGCCCAAAAGCTATATGTAAACTATGTTGAAAGTTCTGTACTTAGATAGGACTGCTGAAAACTACACAGACATAGTAAGATCATTCTATCAAACCTGCAAAGAAGATACCATGGCTAAGGGTTGTTAACAGAGATTATTATAATATAAAAAAAAAGAGAGAAAGAAAGAGAGAGAGAGATGAAGCTTGTAAATGACTGCTAAAGGAACACCTGCAATTAACACGCTTCTACCTTCTCCTCCTGAGCCTTATACCTTTTACCATCTTTCCTTCGTGGCTCCCTTTCTTCTTTTAAGCCATACATTCTACGTTTATTAGCTCAGTATCTCATTTTGCTAGTAGCATCATCCCCTACTTCTGCTCCCTTCCTTTCTTCTGCTCCTATTTATCTGATATTGCCTTGCTTGACTTGTCTTGCTTTCCGTGGTCCCTTCCAACAGAGGGGAAAAAAAAAGGCTGGATTAGGTACGCTGCAGGCAAAAACTTTGCATTTTAAATACCTAACTTTACCCCAAAATAATCTACCCTGAGAAAAATGATTTAATCAAATGTTGACTCTGGAATATCTTTTTCCTATTTATAGCTTTTTATGCCATTTATTTTTCTTTTTAAGAACCAACTTTACAGAGCTCTGATATTAATATCCTTAAGGAGGGATGAGGTATTTCAAAAGCGCTGAAGGACGCAGAAGCCCTAAGGCCACTGACTTTCCCTAGGACACCAGGCTCCCAATTCGCATGGGTACGTAAACGAATAACCTCCTTCTGAAATATGACAACTTTTGCTGACTTGACACTTCCATTATTATTCCATTCAAATGCATTTCCATCACCTCGAGACCAGGCTGCATTTGTTTCCCAGCTTTCCCTTTCTCCAGACCTGCCACTGCCATGGAAGGAGACTGATAAGAAGAGAACAAACTCCCAGAACCACTGTGATCAGACTTCCAGAACCCAGCTGGATCACAGTGATGGCAGTGGTCGGAGGATGGAGAGGGTACACTATTTCACCCTAAGGGGAACAAGGGACAAAAAAGCAGGCAATTCTGCTGCATGCTGCTCAGGAGGCTGGTGGCAAAAGGGCTTTGGCAAGGCAGCTCCCTGCAGCCAGGACTGCTGGGAACAACTGATCGGTGGGAGTTGCTTTCATCACTCACTGAGCAAACAGGAAAGCAGTGCAAATCACGCTGGAAGTGTAAAAATGCATATAATTACACACATACCTTGGTGCATTGGAAACAGTTAACAGGAAGCTAAATTCTAGGCTATGGTTCGCCCTCCTATAAAACAGGCAACTCAGGGGCTTGTTTATTCTCCCCTCTTGTGCAGGGCAGCTCACCCAGCAGAAGATTTGCCCCACTGCAGTACTGAGCAGGGCAAATAAAACTATTTACAGGAACTGAACCAACTCTGCTGCAAGATGTCATGTTTTCTCTCCTGATCTTGCAAGCTTCAGCAGAGAAATAGAAATGAATTTATTTGGTGCAATAAATCCTGAAAGGGAAGAGAAGCAGTGTTACAGGGAAGCTGCGGGATTTTCTCTAAAGGCCGGTTTTACTCTGCATGGGAGGATGTGGGATTCACTCAGAATATATTACATTCTTTTTTCCAGGGCAAAAAGCCCTGCCACTGCCTATCTGAGCATGTCAGAGAATTTGTGTTTTGAGAGGAGAACCAAATATGGTTGAGAGCAATAGGTTAAAAATACCCTTCAGGAGTCCATGCATCATGTGAAGTTGGTTGGGTTTTTTTTGAATGCTATTTGTGTGCCAAAGGAGAAAGAGGATCACAAAGTTATAGGAAGGCGGCAATCCACAAGATAGCATGACATCAGCAAGATATGTATCACTTTCCAAATGACACTCTGCAAAAACAGATCAAGTGAATGCATCACATCATTATAGCACTCACAACTGATTTATCTCTGCTGCTGCACAAAGGCAGGCAGCAACGAGGAGATCCAGAGCAGAGAAGCAGAGAAGCCACTGACCTCCTCCACCAGCCCCTCTGCACCTGTGTTTAGCGGTAAGGGCACACACCAGGCAACTTCCATGCACTGCTGGGAAGCTAAACATGATCTTAAGTCATGTCCCGAAAATGAATGGATTTTGGCACAAACTTTGACATTTTCCTGAACTAAGGGAAAAACTGTCCCAGATGGAGATGCAGAGAGAGGTCTCTGTGCAGAGGCAGCCCTGGTCCCATGCAGAAGAGCTGCAGGGGGAGGAGAATGAAGAACTCCCAAAAGGCCAGACCCTTCTCAGCACTGTCCCCAGACCTTGGCAAGGGGACAGCCAGATCATCCTCAAGCATGCCCTCTCTGTGCTCCTGCTTAAACTGAAGAGAATTATAGGGGCTGCTCTCACCACATTAAGACACCTGTTCCTACAGGAGCAGCATCTCAGGCCTCCTTCCTCTTCCACACCTATTTCAGGCTCATGGGACACATTGGGGAGGTGACAGCACATGCTCAGCTACAGCTGTGAAGGCCAAACCCTGACCTCACTGGCATTCCCTTCTTCCCTGCTGCAGCCCCACACCCTACACTTCTCTCACAGCTATTTTGGGACAGTTCAGGACTCATGAGCTCCACTGCCTTGCAGACATCTGTAGGCACAACCGTCCTACCTGGATCTCAGATGCTTCTTGCTGTCCCTCTCTGTTTCAGCAGATAGAAAGTGGCCACAGCTGTACAGACTTGACCTTGCTTTACCTTAAAACACAGGTCATTGCTGGCATTTAAAATTTTAAAAGCAACAAGTGAGAGTGAGCAGTACTTCTGACAACAGAATCACAGAACATCCCAAGTTAGAAGAGAGCACAAAGATCATGGAGTCCAACTCCTGGCTCCACAAACCACCCAGAAATCAGACTGTATGTCTGACAGCAGTGTCCCCATGCACCTTGAACTCCAGTAGCTTGGGGCCGTGACCACACTCTGGTGCAGACCCTGGCCCTAACCCCTGCCTGCCCCTCCCCTGACACAGCTCCATGCCGTTCCCTCACGCCCTGTCGCTGTCACAGAGAGCAGAGCTCAGCGCTGCCCCTCCGCTCCCTGTGAGGAGATGCAGCTGCCACGAGGCCTCCCATCAGCTCCTCCGCTCTGTGCTGAGCAAACCAGGGCCCTCAGCCGCTCCTCATACACCTTGCCCTCCAGCGGAGAAGGAAAGGCCGTACCTTTGCAAGAAAAGCATATTCAGACAAAGGTGGAGAAATGTTTCTGCTTGCAGATATGAGTCAGCAAATTTAAAATGATGAAAAGATCTTTTCATTTGTTTGTCCTTAATGTTTATATTTTCATGGATATTGTTGAAAGAAAATCCCAATATGCAGATTGAAAAGCATTCTTGACTCTTACAATCTTCTTTTAGAAAACACAATAAAACCATATATACAATACTAGCCCATCTTTAGCGCTATTGGAGACCAGAAAAGTACACTTTCTCCAATCCTTAGCAGACATTTTGGATGGGTTTCTGGGCTGCAAAACATGCATTTTATATTTAAAATACAAACTTCTTGTCTTCCTTGAGAGCCAACACTTCCCGTTGCGCTCCGGAGGTGCTGCACAGGGAGCTGGCTGCTCAACCCCTCGGTGACTTCAGAAGCCTCGCTAAGCATGGCCCAAGCCTCTGACAAAGGCAATTCTACATTACACTCAGGCTGAAGGATCTGCCTAAGCAGAGGGAGCAGTTCACCCATATGCTCTATGCACCCAGCCTGCAGAGCTTGGGTCTGCACCAGATCTGCAAGTCACGGGCCTTCAGCTCACACCCAGGGGTTGGGCACGCAGTCCCTGTTGCCTCTCCTGCATGAAAGCATTTCTGGGCAAGACCTGAAACACAACCAAGTCAGAGTGATGACTTGTCCGGCAGCGACAGCGGGGAGATGTTTCCCAGGCAGTTCTGACATCGGATGTGACACGCCTGGCTGCGACAGAAATCCCTGGAAAGAAGCCAGCCGCAGGAGCGCTGACGGGAGCGCGGCGCAGAGCAGCTCCGGTGCTGTGCTCCTCTCAACGCAGCACACAGTCTTCTCTATTTAACAAATCCTATAGCGATCACACGGACAGCTTAAGCCTCGCTTGATAAATTAGATTTAGAATACAGCCCCAGCACCGCAAGGATATGGTGCCTGACAGCAGAGCTACAAATGCTGTCTGTGCTGCTTTGTGTGCCATGTGCAATCCAGCACACTGCAGGCAGCTGCCAATACCAATTCTGAAGCGATTTTTAACAAGTGGGAAGTTTGATACTTAAGATGCGAATGCAGAGGATGAATGAGGATGAATTTGGGATTCCCTTTCAGTGGCTCCCAGAGAAATAAGCAATGGCAATAACTCCTGAGTTCAGCGAGTCCATGGTTTTACCATGGGGTTAATACAAGGTTATGCCATACTGGCATGCCAAGCATGTATAATATCTTCTGCAAACACACTGCAGGGTAAACCAGTTTCATAGCAGGACTTTCCCATTCTAATTTCTCCCAGAGGTGCAATGCTTGTGCTTTCTCCCCTCTCAGCAGCCCTCCTGAGGGGTCGCTCTTCTTTCTGCTGGCCTTTGCTGGAGTTCGCACCACAGAATGATTTATAGCACGGACACATCTTCCTGGCTGTGCTCTTAGTGAAATGGTTTTATGGCTATTCTATGGACACAGCTGTACCAAGTGCTGAAGGAACTGAGGAATTGCTGGGGAAGGCGCTTTACTGCCTTGTGAGCAGAATTAATGGGAGGCCCTGGACAGGCTGAGTGCTGAGCCACCGCTTCTCAATGAGTTGTTAATGGGGAACATGGAGAGTTAGGAAGTCATGAGGACTTTGTCAATACAGCTGTGGGTAAAAGTGGGTAAGGAACCACTTAAGGAAAAAGCATCATACAAATCTGCAACTACAGATTCTGTGCTTTCCGGTGCTTAAGAAATTACTTGCAATAATTTTGGAAGCCTAGAAGCAAAACACAACCACGAGATGGATCCTTTTATTAAACTAGAAGCAGCAAGCTAGAAAGAAATCTTGGCAAGTGGTCTAATTGACAAATCCTTCCTTTTTTAATTCTCAGGAAAGCAGAAGAATGAACAAACCTAAATAATCTGCAGCCACCCGCAGGTGAGGGCACCAGAGGAATGATGGTTTCACAGACAATATCTGGCAAGGGACAAACGTCTCCATTGCGTCCTGGCTAGATGCATTAGGAACAGTGGACTCACAAACAGGTCCAAATCCCCTCCTGCACTTTCACACCTGCCAAAATAGCCATCTAAATGGTACCCAGAGCCATGAGATAATCCATCCCAGCAGGACTGGCTTGTGGTAGTGCCAACAACACAGCCAAAAGGCACAGGGTTTATTCAAATCTGATCAGATTGAAAGAAACATATAAATTTGGAGGTGGGGGGACTGTCAAACATCTGTCTTCTGGTTGGGTTTGCTGGAGCTTGGGAAGCAGGGAGTATTTTCCAGATTTTCTGAGAAATCCTAGCCATTTTCCTACTCTCCCAGCCTCATTATTGAATAATATTTTTTCCCTTTCATTTTATGTGAAGACAACCACTATTATAAATGGACTGCATTCTTATTCCTTTACCTCTGTGAAGAGCAAACACAGAGAAACACTCCCTAGAAAATACTCCCTAGAAGCGAAGTGTTGGATTTATTCAAAGGTAAACATCCGATTTTATGCATCCCATGAGATTTTACCATGCAGCAGGAGGTGCTGCTTTTTGTGCTAGAAAGTGCTAACCCAGGCAGGACTACAACCACATTGGTTGCAGGGATTAGGCTCCAGCTTCCCTTCCACACCCGGCTGCTGCAGAAGAACAAGAAGGGCCTTTGCGGTTTTGTAACTCGACCCAGTTCAACTGTGGTTGAGAGCCCAAGCCCAAGTGGACTAGAGATGGGTGAGAAGGAGGAGAATCTCCCCTGGGGCCACTGAGCCCTGTGAGGACCTGGGGAGTTCTCTGGCCACATCTCATAACCCTCTCCCCATCCTGGGCATGCATGGTCAGGAAAGAGGGCCAAAATAGTAGCCAGGTTGTCTTCAAATGAGCCAAGTACAACCCTCGTTCCAAGAAAATACTGTCTGTGGCCAGATGCACTCAGTTTCTGGCTTCTCTGCACCAGCCAGGACCCAGAGAGGCCAGGGAAGGGGGAAGTTGCCTGGATCTCCTTCCTTCTCTCTGTGCTTTTTCCAACATAAAAGTCATTGTCACAGCCGAAGGAGAAGAGAGGGAATAAGGAACAAAGATAAGGCATCAAGACTGCAAATATTCTGCATATAAAAATGTCATGTTTAACAAACCCACTTCCTCATAATGCATAAAAACCCACCACGAAAACTGAAAACACCAGAAATAAGTCATGGGCCATAAAGCATGCTTGCATATAAAGAACAGCACTGATAAGTCTTTGACTGGAAATATGAAGGGAGGCTTCTCAGAGCACTAAATAGAAATCAGCTGAACTGGATTACTTGCTGGGCAGCCCAAGATACTTGCATCCATCTGATCTGGGCACGTGCTTACCGCTGCATCACTTCCACTTGTGTTTTCCAGCACTAAGTACAAACGCATGTTTGATTAGGCAATAGAAGGAGTATCTGTTCCTTCCAAAAATGACCACAAACTCTTGGCAATAACACTGAGTACTTACTTTGGCCCTAACCACACACCACAGTTGTTAAACCGGTCTTCCAAAAGAAGACATTTTGCCAAACTGAATACTCGTAATATAGCAAAGAAGAGAAACTGCATCTGGCTTTATATAATCAGCATTTCAATTGCTCTAACAAAGAGAAGATATATTAAGACTACCTCAGGAAAAGGAAAACCTATTAAAGCAAATGCTAAATGAGATTCTACAAATATTCCTGCCCCTTTCACCTTCCACAGGAAAGTCTTTAGAAATTTTACAAAACCAGAGCCTCATTGTTACTAACCTTTATAGTTCCACTGGTCCCAATGGCATTACTCGCACAGATGGTGATTTCAGATCAGGTGAGAATATTTTCTGATTTCAGTCACCATTTTTAGCGCAGTACTAACCATGAGAGCTCTTGCTCATGAGTTAGGCCTTCTGCAAGAGCCAGGTTGGCTAACAATTCATGAAATGAAACTAACTTAGAAAGATATAGAAATTCTGGGTTTTTTTAGCTTCCCTTCTGTTTTCTTTCATACATGGGAATCAATAGAGCAAAAACCAAAGACCGTGCTAACTGAGTGACCCAAACTTGGAAAGAAGCAAAATGCCACCCAAAGGAAAATGGCAAAGTTCCCAGTAGTATCACTAATGCCAGAGTTTTGTCTTGTCTGATTTTCTATGAATCAATATAAAAATATTTCAATGAAGATATCATATTATATACCACTCACGGTTACATATATAATGACATTCTCAAACACTGCTTATGGGTTGCAAACTTCATACTAAAACAATAACCAAGCCCCATACATGCAACTGTCAGTGCATGTGTGCATCAGTTTGGCTCACACATACAGCACAATACATCAGGGCATGAATGTAGAGTTCAGCTTGCATTTGAACCACCATGATACACCATCCTAAACATGAATATCCATCTCTTTTCAAGCACTGGTCACTCCTCTCATCTCCTCAGCGGCAACTCCTGGTTCGGGGAAGTGAAATAACAGAACATGCCTCAGACCACAACTGGAGGCAGAGCTTGGCTCTTGTTACTAGAGAGGCTGCTGCGTTTTTGACAAGATGGCTTTATTCACATCTCCTTTCTTTACAGAAGATTCTGAGTCAGGACTGAGTCTTGAACTTGCTTCTTCTGCCCTGGTTGATACTAAAGGATGGATGAAGGCAGCAGAGCTGGATGCAGCCACATGCCAAGCAGGACACCCCACAGGCTGGGCAGGAGCTCACAGCCCCCAAGCTCCTCTTGTGCTGAGTACATAACATGCCCAGGCACCTCGCACAGCTGGGGCCCCGGGTCTTTAACAACCCCTCCTTGCTACACACTACTCTACTCATTTTCCACTTCCCAAATCACAGCTGTCAAACCCTATTAATGTGTCGAAAGACGCATTTAAACCTAGACCTGCTATGCCAGAAATAGAAGTTCTCATTTTCTTTTCCAAAACATAGAATAGCTGAGCAACAAAGAAAGAAAACGGAAATCTACCAAGTGCACATCTGGAACCAATTTGCTGAATGTAGCCACTGGGTGTCACTTTTGATATATATTGGGTCAGCAATGGAGCACTTCAGCAAGAGAAACAGGATTTCAAAAAGGTGATCCCAAGCCAAAACAGACTGCTCTGCAGTCTCTTTTGCACAAGCTGTAATTAGCAATTAGCCAGCAACACTGATTTATCAGCAAAACATCTTCACAAAGATATTAAACACACTCTAAGGTGGCTCTTACCTTTCAGTCTGCAGTGTGACTTTTGATGGCTCCACATTCGGGTTTTCCCACTCCATCTGCGGGCAGTGCATGAAATAGCAGAGGGTGTACAAAGCCTCTGGCTCCCAGTAGAGTGATCCTTGTTTCTGGTGCATCGGCGTGCCATTCCCATGCTGCTTGGCGTTCAGTGGCTGGAGGTGGTGCATGGCTCGGGATACAAGGTCACCTGGAAAGCAAGACCTGGGTGAATGCTGGGCTTTTACCTCTCTCTCTTTCCCTTGTGCTACTGTATTTCCCCCAAGTTTTCAAACTAAAAGATGCACCGGGTTGTTTTCCTTTGCCATTTAATTTTGGAGAAGCTAAACAGTAAAAGGTAGAAGGCAATATTAATCACCGGGCTTGGCTGTTTACACAGTGTGGTGACATATCTGGGCTGCAGACAAGCCCCTGAAGGGATGTCTGAATACAGTGTGCTCAGTGACCCTAAGTAGTGTCAGGCTGGCCCATCTCAGCACTGCCACGAGAGCCAGTCCACTGGGGCCAGGGTCACAGCTACCTACAGCCCTTGGAGAATGCCAAACTCCTAGTTCCAAAAGTTACAGAATCACAGAATGGCTGAGATTCAGAGGGACCTCTGGATACATCTTCTCCAATCCCAGCTCAAGTAGGGACACCCACAGGCCCTGGCCTGGCCATGCTCAGTCACTATCACACTATCACAGTGTTTCCTGATCTCCTATGCTTGTTTGTGCCCACTGCCTCTTGTTCTGGTAACACTGCGAAGAGTCCTTTTTGCATCCTCCCTTCAGGTATTTGCACACAGTGATGAGATCCCCCTGAACCTCCTCTTCTCCAGCCTGAACAGCCCCTCCTCTCTCAGCCTCTCCTTATAGGGGAGGACTTAATTGGACTCTCTCCAAGTTTTACGTCTCTTCTGTACTGGAGAGCCCAGAACTGAACTCAACATTCCAGGTGTGAACTCAGCAGGGCAGAGGAGAGAGGAAGGATCACCTCCTCCACCTGCTGGCAGTACTCTTCTTAATGCAGACCAGGATACCATTAGCCTTATCTGTAGCAAGGGCACATTGCTAGCTTCAACTTGGTGTCCACTGGGACTCCTAGGTCCTTTTCATACTAAGCTTCTTTCCAGCAGTGTGTCCATGCTCTTTGCACTTCCACTTGTTGAACAACATGAGGTTCCTGTCAGCCCACCTCTCCAGCCCTTCTCTGGATGGCAGCGTGGCCTTTGGTACATCAGCCACTCCTCCCAGTTTTCTTATAAATAAGTCTGCAAACTTGCTGTGGGTACACTGCCTGGAATCCAGATCATTAATGACGATACTGAAGAGGACTGGACCTAGCGCCAGGCCCCAGAGGACATCACTTGTGGATGGCCTCCCTTTGGGCATTGTGGTATCTTCTTAAAACACAGTACCTTACCCCACAGTGGCGGCTACTGCCCAAAAAACAAGGAAGGCTTACACCTACGGACCTGTGAGCAGAGTCAACTCCACAGCTCTGGAAAACAAGGCTTAAGGCAGTATCATCGGAAATGTGCAACTGAAATAACAATTTCTAAGTCCAAGTTGGACTGGGAAACTTCATGTTTGTTGAACAGGAAGTCTGAGAATTGGGCTCACCTTAGCTATTCAGGAGTCCAGAGAATGGAAAATGGCCGATTAGAAAGATGCTCGTTGTCTCCCTCTATGATTATGCGATTCTGTAAGTTTCCTTGCATTACAGGTATGGGAAATAAGCCACAATACGCTAACCCATGATTATGTTAGCAGGCAAATATACAGGCAGGAGCATTGACTCTCTAAGCACTGTACTGATTGTAACTAATTAACTAAACCATCTCCCTCTGAGGCAGTGGATTTTATGACATTAGCTGTCTAGTGACCACTATATAAAAGACAGCAAAACAATTTTGGTTATAAACTGCCTGTTTTTACATCTTCAAATCATTCAGAAAGTTCTCTGGGGGGAAATAATGATCTCTGATCAAATCAGATGGTTCGTTTTAAATGAAAATCTGAGCAAAAGCCCTTTGGGTCATCCTTCAGCTATGCAAAAGCAAGTGATGGGGTAAAGAGGGCATAATTTCCTGGTGCTAAGAAAAAGAAACAGGTTTTCTCTTTTTTGGTTTTCCTAAACAACCACAGAGAAGCTGGAAACGCACACCAAGGTAGGCACATAACATAAAATCTGAAAACAAACAAAAAAGCTGAATAACGAACCTAAGGGCAAACTTACTTAAACCACCATTTTGATTGTGTGCAAGGCAAAGCAGAAGTTTTTTAGTTTTCTTTTGTTTTCTTTTGCAAAGCCCCACCCCTCTTAACACATCACAGTGCATTCTCTCTCCCCAGCCTGACTTGCACAAGGAATGCTGCCGTGCACCAGAAAGAATAGAAACATCTCACCAAAAAACACAGCCCAATCCTCCAAAAACACAGTCTTAAAGCCATGAACAGAAGAAAACCGCTGGCATGAGAAAACTGCCGAGTCCACGATTTCAGGGTTTTGACACAATTTTTGCTGCACTCTGCAATATTCTTCTGATTCAAAGCTTTCATTTAAAAATAGTTTCTGCCTTTTCCCACTGCCAGGAAATAGTCATGATAGGACCAGTCTTGCAGTCCTGCATGTACATAATCTCCAAGAGAAGCTGTGCATGTGGAATGTCTGCAGAATCAGGCCCACCAGTGAAACAGATGTGCCTGAAGTCAGGACTGAGGACTGTGTCAGTCCTGCTCAAAATTATCTGCAGGCAAACAGTGGCAAAGTTTGGGACACTCTTCACTCAACCCCACTCTGTCACAGCAGATGTGCACTGCCAAGCCTCACATGGGGAAGTTTAACTGCTAGCAACATCACTGAAAGCAGAAGCAAATTCTTCTTCTCCAAAAGGAAAAAATAAAAAGATGATGTAGACATGCTAAGTGCAGCATCCAGGTTTAGCAATAACAGCAAGCAGAAAAAAGGAGTTGCACTAAATGCAGTCTTTTCAGACCCAAGCCACCAAGGCGCTGCAGCATGTGGTTACAGCTAGACACAGTCATAGTTAAATGGATTGAGACGGTATGCATCAGAGAACTCCTCTGGTTTCTGTACCAAAGGATAAATAAAATCAGGATACAGTTTAAGCCAAGACTCAGTCAGCAACATTACTTCACCCACATTCCTCATCAAGTCCCAGGGCGATGCGACTTGTATGACACATCCAGCACTGGAGGGAATGGCACGCTGAGTAAGGAGAAGCAGCAGCAGAAGGAATGACGAGTGCAGGGCAGCCAGCTCAGCATCACTGCTGATGCAAGGCTGGAGAAACTCAAGCCTCACTGGGATTGATGGCAAAACTCCAATCAATTTCAACATGACCAGGAGTTCATCCTTTTATTCTGTATTTCCTCAATTGCTTCTTAAGAAACCTAAACCAATTCAAGCCATTAAAGCTGAATTAATGCTTCTTATATATAAAGTATCATTTAATTACATTATACCAAGAATTGATTGCCTTAGATCTTGCTTTACCCTTTGCTATGTTATCTCTGGCTACACTTGAAATAAAAATGCTGTACTAACAATTATTATAACATTCCTCTATTAGACACAACTCAGGGCTTAAATAATCAATACCTATAAAGCACTGAGCTTCACAGAGGGCAGTAAGTAAGCATAGAAAGCCACACTATGAGCTTGCTATCTAGTGGGCCAAACACTGGAGGCAGGATAGGAATCTCTGGTTTCAGTTCTATTCCGCTGTGTAACCTTGGAGCAGCCACCACACCCCCAGTGCCCTTCTCTATTCCAGCCACACTGAGTTACAGTGCCAAATCTTCAGGGCAGAGACAGTGTCTGAGCACATCAGGGCTGAGGAGGGAGCTGACAGGCATGTACACTGTACAGCAGTACTTAATGCATACTCTGTAAAATGTGGTGTAGCATAACATCTGGTTTGAGATGCACGTGCACTCTATCAGTCCCTGCTACATTTTGCTTTGTCTCTTCTTCCTCACTGAGTTGCTGTTGCTTCTCTATTTGCTTCCAACAAAGAATGCATTGAGTTCAGTTGCTTTATTCACTGATCTTGAAACTCTTCTTGACTCTGGCCCACATAGCCTATGCACATGCAACTCCTTGATGGGACTCCTTGCTCTGGCCTTCAGCAGCCGCTCAGCCAGCTCAAGTCTCAATGCAGAACCCAGCCTCGCCTCCATGCTGAAGCAGACTCTCCTTGCCAGCTGTAAGAGCTGCAGTCTACCTGAACATCATGGGCAATCTTGAATTTGAGGCCAATTATAAAGAGGGAAACTCCCTGTTCATCACTGTGTCAGCCAGCTCTGCTCTTCAGAGCTACAGCAATGCTCTGCAAGGCGAACTCACCTGCTCACAGCATTGCTGGCTCTTGTGTGCTTGTGCAGCTTGCAGTTTTGTATGCTTTCCCTTCAGTCCTGATGGGTACATGTGAGAATCCCAGCTTCTGGCCCTCAAAATACATCTCAAACATACGAGCTGAGTGCATCCAAAAGGCCAATAAATCCCCGAGTGCTACACTGCCAAAAAAACTAAAATAAATCCCAGATTGGAGTTGCTCTTGTAAGCCGCTGATGCTGCTCCCGATGGCTGCAGTGTCACGATGCAGGGGCTGGGCAGAGATCCACACCCCATACCCCCTGCACTCCCTTCTGCCCCTGTGCCACAGCCTGCAACCCATCTGCGGAGCAGACCGCGGAACTGAGCTGCCTGATGAAAAACCTTGCCAACACGACTTTGTTTTTAATTTAAACCAAATAAACACTTCCACAATTTATGCAACGCGAGCCAAATGAGCCGCCACACCAACTGTTGTGCTGGCAGAACTGGGGAAAGGAAGACATCACATCGTGTGGGACAGACAAGGAATGAGCAGCGAAGTGGGGGGATGCGCGGGTGTGCTTGTGTTTTGAAGCTAGGAAGCCAGAACTGGAGGAAAGGCTCCTGGAGCACAGCAAAGACAGTGGCAGTTCCAGGATGAGCTTGGCAGCCCTGAAGAGAAGCGCAGGCTGGGCCTGCCTGCCAGAAAAGGGACAAAGAAAGCAGGGCCACAGCCACCAGCACCACGACCTTCCCACTACTACGAGAAGAAGGGCCCCTCAGTGCTTTTTATGAACTCAAGACCTGCATGCATACATTTAATTTAAAGATTCAGAATGTTATGTAATATGCGTGCTGCGACACGGGCCTGGTTTAAGGCCATACTGAATATTTAAGGAATAGCTTCACTGACTGCAAGTCAGAGATGTGATGTGACAGGGAAGGTTAGGCTGCATGGGGGTGCTACGTTCAGCAACCCGCAGCACGCAACTGGAATGCTCCAGCCCTCTCAACAGTGACCAGCTAAACATTTTTTGATGGTGAATGCCTTCAGTAAAACCTGTTACCACCGCTGTTTTTATTTTAGACCCAGTGCTTACAAAGTAACATGTCTACTTTGCATTGTTTAACAGAGAATTGGGAAAAAAGCAGAAAAACAACAAGAGGAAGAAGGAGGAAATGACAGATGTCTAATATCCCTCTTCTGACAAGCATTCTGCAGGATTTTATGGTCTGGCATGATGGACTTGATCTTCCAAGTCCACCTGCTTAGGAGCAGGCTCAGGGATAGAGCTGTGCAGCCTAAAATGTTCAGCTGGGTGTGTGCTTGCACAGCCATGCCCAACTGGTGAACCATGGTGGGCTGATCCTTGCTGAGCCGCTCCCAATGACACCAGTCTCAAGTTTTTCTTGTTCCAAGAACAACTTAACTTAGAAACAATATTTCTACACACGGTTGTTCAACCTGTGTCATTCCTTCAAAGGAATTCCTCCCTCAGAGGAAGGAGGAGGATCTCTGGTGCCACCACAGATCTCTTCAGGCGTGACCCTAGGGTACTGAGCAGTAGGCCGTATTTATAGAGCACATGTGAGAATACACTGCAAGCAGAACCCATTGGTTCAATAACAGTGGTCTGACCACCACTCCAGCTCTTCATGACTCCACTGTGTGTACTGGCCTGCTCTGGAGAGTCATGCCCTGCAGTGGGGCTTATGGAGAGCAAGCACTGCTGCTTCACTGTGTTCCCTGGTTGAACATGTTCTCCTGAAAGAATGGGACAGAGCCATGAGCTGCAGTTTGTCCATCCTTCATAGCTGTCCGCATGATCAGCAGAAGTTTGGGATAGAGAGCTGCACTTCAGATACCAGATTCCACATCATGGCCAGCAGTTTCCAAAGTTTGCCCCCTTACAAGCACACAACTCAGGTTCAAATTCCCTTTCTTGATATGGATTCATCTCACAGCTCAGTGTTAAGGCCTTGGATCTACAGCTTTTGCTCAGGGCCAGCTCTAGAGAGACTGTGTTGAAAACATGAATTATAACCCTGATAAAAAATCGAGACCTATCCAGTTAGATTGCTATCTGGTAGCCATGGCATCCTGCATCCTCCCTATACTGTAGCGAAGTCTCTCTCCCTTCCTGCCTGCCTGTTGCATCTGGTTTCTGCATCAGAGTGATGTATTGCTACAGCTCACCCAGGCGTATGCCTGTGAGCGCATGAATGCAGGTGAATACAAGCAGTTTAACAGTGCCTCTTGTATGACAGCAGAGTGCCTGCAGTCATCTGCTCAGTCAGCTGCCCAAAGCATCCACACATTTATGATTCCAGCTGCACTGCTCCTACATGTTTGCTCTGCCTCTGGAAGTCCATCCATCTGTACGTCTCGAAAGTCAGCTAAGCAAAAACTGCTTGAGCAAAACTTTCCCTCAGATGATTTACTGGAGGTCTTTATCATTAACTCCCATCTGTACTAGGAAAGGAGTCTGCAGAAAGCTAGGGTGGGGGCACAGAAGAAAGTGTCTATCACATACTTTAATGTGTGCGTGCATCATGTATGTTCAAACATGGAGCTCTGCTATTCTTGGCATACAGTATACTCCAAATCCAAGTGCCAGCTGCCTGGGGCTATGGGTGCACTTAGGGTGGCATAACACACAGTCACTGGAATACCCCGCCTGCTTCAGAATCATCATCAAGCTCACCTTGCAGTAATCTCCCCATTTCTGTCATATCTGCTTTTCTGCAGTGCCAACATTGCACCCCGGTGTGAAATTGCTCCCGGCTATCCCAGGCAATTTTTTGTTTTCCTAACAGCCACTTATCTCTCCTACAGAAAAGCAGAGGAAGGAGCTGTGGTCCCATGCTCTGAATTTGGTACCAAAAGACAGGACCAGTACACAAGCAGCCAATTTCAGCTCCACTGTGCTCCCCAACAGATCATTTAACCTTTTATCTCATCTTATCCCACCATCACAAGAAGGTTCTATTTATATGACAGAGTACGTGTTTGTGTGCAATTTAGTGTTTGTAAAGCCTTTGAAGATAGAAAAAGGATTGAATATATCCCATTAAAAAGCCACAATAATAATTAAATCTTTTCAACTCTACATACCTATTATAATAATATTCTTACTTTCAAAATCTCCTATCCAATGAGGCAAGCATAATATTTACATTTGACTCCCCTCATACAATGTCAGCTCCAAACAAAACAGCCTGTGACTCAGAAGTTCATCTCCTAACCTAAGGCAGAGCCCTTCACTCTGCCTTTTTGGACCACCATAATTGGATTTTTCTCTGGCCTGACATGGACCCAATTCACTGAATTAAGAGCCCCACGTGCCTGAGCAGGCCAGGACAAGCACATTCACTCTGCCCCAGCTGACTGCCTGTGGTCTGCCTGTGGGTCATAGCAAACCTGAGGAAAGGAAAATGCTGTTTTAAGAGTCTGTACCTCAAAGGTGATTTACGCAGGGGAGTCCAGAGCTGATTTGTTGGGTTATCAGGGAGAGTGGTGGAGGGCTGGAGCTCCAGAATCCCCCATCCACCAAAGTGATGACTGTACTGTCAGCAGTGACAGTTGTATCGTCACATCCAGGGAGTTCCCACTGAAACTGTCAGCTCTATGGTCAAACTCTGCACTGAAGGGAGCACTGCTATATGAATTGCTGGACTCAGCCAGTATCTCTGCTGAGCTCTGCACTGCACTGAGTGAAGAGAACTGTTAATCAAGAGAAAGCTCTGGTCTTTCTCTATGGTGCTGCTTAGTCTAAGAAAAATATCTGACAAACAGTGCTTTTGTTCTGGCAGTAAATAAGCACAGCACTTACAACAGTTCTCCTTCAGATGCCACCCTTCCAGCAATCACCTTTATCCCAGTATTTCCTTAAGCCTGGACTTTACCTCTTATTTACAATATAGGAATCAATCTGTATGGCTCCTGCAGCCCTCCTCCCCGTTAGCTGTACAGGATTGAGACTAAATGAAAAGACAAGGGAGGGGATGCTGACTTTCATCATCTCCTTGGCTGGGGCTGAGAGCAGAAATGAAAAACAGTGTTGGTATGTACAAGCACATTTCTACTAACACTTGAGCAGTAAAGCTTCCTTTCATCCCTAAAGTGTGCCAAGATCTACTGGGAGTCTGTTATTTTGGAAATGCCTACATTCAGCATTGTGGAGGCACAGAGAGGATGATGGGGAAGAGTAGCATTTTTCCAGTGGTGAAAGGAAAACCTCACTGAGACCTGAGCGGTGATGTGGAGGAAATACCAGCTTGAACATCAAAGTTGGAAGCTGTTTAAGTTAAACATCATTCAAAGGCTATGAAGTGCTGAGATCAGCAGTGTTTAGTTATATCTTCATCTTCAGATTACCCCAGTTTAAAATAAAAACACCTACTCATCCCGGTTAACACTCAAGAGTAATACCTCCCCTTTACCAATCACCGTAGTTTGCACAAGACTGGATAGCCAACTTCTCACCGAGGAAGGCCAGAGAGACCTGGACACCTCTGGACCCAAAGCAGGCCTCAAGCAGAGATCAGCTTCTGTCTAAAGAGGAAGGAGATTTAAGAGAAAAGCTGGAAATCCAGAAGAATTCTTCTAGTCTGGAAATATTTTCTCTAAGAATAAACAGTGAAATACTGTCAAGCTGCTCTTTTAAATCCTATTATTTTAGCTGTGCTTCAGTTCTTCCCAAAGTTCTCTATATAATGAGCATTTCAAATGAAATGACATTATTTTAAAACACACTGTAGTAGGCAATTACAATTCCTGAATACTAAAATGCCAATATAACATAGGCGAAATTTACTGTTGTTCCTTAACTTTCTGCCATGTTCATTATATTTTAATGAATAAGGTTTCACATTAATTTTTCAAGCCTTTTCCTCAGAATCACATATTACCTCAGTAATTGCGTTACAGAATTAGGTCTCTATTTACATTCTCCTCTTGAATCCTAGGGACAAAACCTTGCTTTGATTTTCCATACGTCAGCAGTATTACTTCTTCCTATTTTCAGAAGAGCACCACAGAGCTAGCAGCACTGCTCTGCCATGCTGGGACGTCCCAGAGACAATCAGTGCCCATGCCATTGCATCCAACCTGCTGACTCCATGAGATGATAGCAGAGGTAATGCCACACTGTAGTGGCAAGTGGGATCTGTGGGCACCAGAGCAGCATCTGTAAAGTTGGATACACCTGAGGACACCTCACTGAAGGTCAGACTTCTCCTCTGCAGTGGACTGTTTCAGTGTTCCTCTGCAGTTGTGCTCACCAGCCCACCATTTCCCACCTTCTCTCTTATCTCTGTCACCCCTAGGGAGACACGGCCTTTTCTAATGTGCTAACAGCAAAAATGAACAAATGCTAATATCACAGTCCAGATGACCATAAACTTCACCCACAGCTATCACCACTGATGGATACTGAAGTTTCGAGGCAAGGACGGGAAGGAAAGGAAATTTTGGACACCTCCCACCCATCCTGCATCCCCCTTGGTGGATGACCATACCCAATGGGATGGGCACGCTGCAGCACAGAGATCCCGTCAGCACGCTCTGCAGATCTGGGGCTGAAAGGCTGCTGGTGGTTGATACCACCAGCAGATCCTGACAAATGGCACCAATCAATGTGTGCCAGCTTCAGGAAACGTGAAGCTGACAGAGAGATAAAGAAGTTCAATTGTCCCCAAAAATGTCCTCAAAAGCCCTTACTACAGCATTCTAAGAAGCAGTTCCTCATTGGCATGACAGTAGATACAGTACTCGTCTGCCACAGCAGACAATTTCTGCATTACTTAAAGGAATGACACAGCCAAACCAAGTAGCTTAAACTGCTGTAAGTGACACCAGAAATTTATTTCATGCTGCAGCCAAAAGGTGAAAATTTTCCCTCAGCAAATCTTCAGCACTCCCCTGCATAACCAGCTGTCAGCCCTTGACAAAAAAAGAAAGAGGAAAGAAAAAGGGAGTAAGAAGATGGGCAGGAGATAACATGAAGGTAGCAGACCAGAAGGTACCACACAGGAGAAGGTGGGGATACCACACTATGCAATGCTTTTCACGATAAGTAACTCTATTTTCCACCTGGGACAAAAACAAAGACTGGGAAGAAACTGAGAAGGCCTGAGCAGAAGAAATACAGATGCTGGCCAATAAGCAGGCCCCGCTTGCCATCTGTCATCTTCCAAGGGATAGATTTGATTTCCTGTTCTCCGTGTCTACAGCAGCTGGTCACACTGCTACGTGTCAGCATGTTGGGCAGAACCAAGAGTCAGGGATGTCCTTCCTCCAACGAAATGTGTATGTGTTAAATCTAGTTAATCTGTATGCTCTCAAAGCTTTAATTGTTAATGTTGATAAACTACAGGAAATCTCATTCAATTAGAATCACTTTTTTTTTTCCACCTCTGAGACAGAATTAAGTTTCTTTATTGAAAGATCACTCTGCCCTTGTTTCTTGTGCAGTTATGGAGATCACAAATTAAATCCTGACTCCTGGGACACTGCAAGCCATGGGATGTTACAGACACACACTTGGGTTCTGCTGCTCTGTTACCACAACAGGTCAAGCTTTCATCCTTGCCACTCATCTCTGGTTTCAACCTATTACTCTCTTCACAGCTACTATGCTCTTAATTCACTTCTGTTTCAAAGTTGTGCCCATTCCCTTGATTCATCCCCACAAGAGCAAAGGCTTTTACATAGGTAACGCTTCCCTCACATCCCACTTTCTCCATGCCAGAACTTGCTATATCCCCTTCTCTCCACAGCACCAATTCTAAGGCTCTACAACCCCTACCTCACACCGTGACAATCAGATATCCTCCTCCGCTTCCCCAGTTGATGCACTGTGATGCCCAGGTGTTCTCCGTGGCTCTGCCTGTGGCTGCTTCCCCAGTCTCCCTCCTTAGCCATGGCTTGCCATGACCTCCAGATCACAGCCAGCACTGATTCCAGAGGCAGACACACAAGTGCTGAACAGACAGGCAGCAGAACCCCTTGCATCCCCACATTTTCCTCTGTTTAATGATTTTCCCTTAAATCCACCACATTCTGCTCACTGACACCGAGCACTTCCCTTGATGCTTCAGAATTAAGTTTTGAACTCTGCACCAGCATTGCTCCACAACACAGATTTCCATCTGCTTGAACAGAAAGCCTTGCAAGCTTTGCCAGTTACCACTACTCCTACGATTTCTTCCACAACATGCATCTGCCTGCAGAGGATGGGGAGGTGCCCTCACTGTTGTCCAGAGGGCTTTCTGGAGTGCTGTCAGCCTCCTGCGTGCCAAGCTCTCTCTGACAGCTGCATCTAACTCCCACAGAGGCGCTGTGTTCTGCAAGTTGGCCACCCTGAAGAGTGTTTTGCCTGCGTTTGGAGTCAACAGACACATACAGTGCAAGCCGTATTCACCAGGGGTGAGGGGGTCTTAAAGATCCTGGGTCTTCTGTTGTGTATAGAGGTACAAAATAGCCCAAGGTGGAAAAAAAAGCCTCTGAAATATCCACAGATCACATACATACTAAAATACAACCATACAAACTTTAAGGGAGGGAGAAGTATCATGAATAATTTACTTGGCACATGGAAAGTACTGTTGTGTATTTCATATGTGTGAAATAAATAAGCAGAAATTATACTTAATTTGAATAACACTGAACACCTGATTCCAGAGACTGAGCAACACTTCACGCTAAGGCATGTAAGAGCTCTTGGCTTGTTGACATTTCACCAGAACAGATGAAAATTAGCAAGTTGAAAACAGAAATTTATATTGCGGCTTGCAGATGAACATTCACAATGCATCCACGGGGCTCATAAACAGCACCTAAGCTGAGCCCTGACATTATCAAATGGCTGCATTTCATTGCTCCTGTTTGTTACAGAAAAGGCTGAGAAATTGCAACTGAGATGACAATGTGTATTGTTTAGTGTCGATCACGCAGAATCCTACATTGAGAACAGTAAGTTGAGCTGCATGTGTTTTTACATTTGACCCTACAGTTTCTCCCCAGAATTTCAAAGTGGAGCTCAGAAAAACAAAACACAACTTTTTTTTTCTGAACATCTGTTTTCCCACCCATATCTCTGTCTCTCTATACCGTAAATGTGACTGGAAGGCTCCTTTACTAATAAAAAATCCCAAGAAGGCTCTTTTGCTAACTGTAAGCTCCATGTTGCATGAAGATTTACATGGCATTTGCCTCCTGCCATCAGAGCAGCCAGGTAGTAGTCAGAAAACCGTAAATAATTTATCTGTGCTGTAATCGAAGCTTTCAGATACAATAATCAGGCACATTTCTCCAGAAATGTTTTGATTAATAACAAATTATTTATCTTCCAGGTGCTAATTGCTCTGCTTCAGGTTTGAGCAGTGTTTTTTTAATTCTGCTAGAACTGGAAAATGATAGGAAGAGTGAGGGACCTCTCCTGCAACACAGATGGACGTAGCTCTGTTTCAGTCTGTGACTATTGCCTTGATGTATTGCAACCTTCATCTTTTTGCCTGCCCATCTCAAAACAGGACATCAGTATGTCAGATATAGCGTAGCAAAGCTGTGAGGTACTCTCAAGCATAATGTAAGGAAGATGAAATAGAATCACAGAATCATTCAGGTTGGAAAAGACCTCAAAGATCATCTAGTCCAACTGTCCACCTACCACCAATATTGCCCACTAAACCATGTCCCTAAGTGCTATACCTACCTTTTCTTTAAACACCTCAAGGATCTCTCACCTTTAAAAACAAGAGCAGCGTGAGCAAAGAATCTGTAGCCACTGCTAAGACTTCTTTCCTCCTACGGCTCCAGCTTCAAGTTTCAATGCCAGCCAATGAGCATAAACATGGCTAAAGTCTACACCACTGTCTCCTTCAGCGTTACACATGTGCTCCTGTCTTTCTGCTGTGCAGCCAGACAGTGCAGGTCTGGCACTATAAACAACCTTGTACTTACTGAGCTCGGCAATGCTCCCCACACGCGTAGCCAGTAAAGATTGCTCGATGGTCCTTAGCTCGGACTGGCTGAACATCTGAACTTCCCCAGGCTTGTTTGACCGCTGCTGGTCTTTGTGAAGGTTCAAGCTGTCAGGCAAACAGAGAACACCTACAGTGGATAAAAAAAACAAAGTTCCATGTAATTTCAGTCACTACTGCTGTCACCACCTCATATTCTTGGAACATTCTAAGGCCTGTGTGAGTAGAGCCCAAAGACAGTAAGTATTTGTAACTCAGTGTCACAGATGACTCATGTTCTCAGAAGTGGCCCTCGTTAACTCTTCTGAATATCCTCAAGTCACTCATGATGTCACCAAGGGATAATGCTTACAGAAAATCCCATGTAATTGCTCATGGTGGAGGTCAAGAGGGTTCCAAAGAAGCCTTCTACAAACTATTCCAAAACCATGGTATCTCAGCAACAGAATCCTTCAGGATTGACTTTAAAATTATACACAAGAAGGCTGATACATTTACAGGATTTTCCTGTATGGGAATTCCACTGACAGTTGCCAAAATATAATGGGCAGCATCAAGATGCCTGCTGTGTCATTGATGAGTTTATTGGATTTCTTTTGTAAATACAGCTCCTGACAACTGAACTGCATAGATTTCAAAAGCCCATCATGCAGAAGCCCTCAAAGCAGTGAACTTTTATGGGGAGGGAAAAGCAAGGCTACTGACATAAAAAAAAATTACAGCACACATGCATGCGGGCACAAAAGTCACTTTCTGCCATGATATCTAAACCTTCAGAGGCAGACAGAGGGCACGTGTTTGTTAATCAAAATCACTGTCATGCTACAAAACAGAACTCATGTACAACAGCAAATGCTTCATTACCATCCTTGAGTAACAGATACATGGAAGCTCAGCCTGGACAGTAAGCTCTCCTCCCTTCCTGAGGTCCGAGAACACGCAACTATGGCCATGCTTATCCATAGTATTGCCTTCCAAATCCCTCTGGGACCACACAAGTGGACACCCCTAGGAGGTAGTGGGGTTGTACCTCTTCATGGCAATTAAATTCCATCCTATCTCTGATTGTGGGATTTGCAACAATTTGCTTTGAAAATAAGATAGATAAAGTAGGAAATGTATTTTTTTTTAATTAGTACTCGTTGTTCCATTTAAGCACAGGGGAGAAATTCCCCCTTAAGGACCAAGAAAACACTACAAAACGCCTTAAGATAAGGGTATGTATCTCATGTCTTCAGAAGGGAGAACTCAGGAAGTAACTGGTGACTATTAATCAGTAATTCTGTTAGTATCATAGAATCAAAGAATGGCTTAGACTGGAAGGGACCTCAAAGCCCACCCAGTTCCAACCTCGTGCCACAGGCAGGACTGCCACCCACCAGATCAAGCTGCCCAGGGCTCCATTCAGACTGGCCTTGAATGCCTCCATGGATGGGTCATCCACATTCTCTGGGTAACCAGCAGGTACACAACACTGTAAGTCCCTTGCTGAATGGCTGCCTTAATCCCTTGTTTATTCTGGTATTTAAACAACCCACCAAACATCACTGCTTTGGAGCACCGCAAGGCCAGGCAGTCAATGCTCCTGGAAAAGGACGTTTCTCAGATACTTTGTTAGCTCCACCAGCTTCACATACATCCCCCTCTCTGCCTGCAAACTGTCTGGTCTAAGTTCTACTTGCAGCACAGACCTAAAAACACCCATCTTGAGAGAAGAGAGGTGGTGAGGGCTCAGTGAGCACACCCTGCATAAAAAGCAGGGGCTTACATTGGAAAAACAAGGACCAAAGGCCTCACATCCCACAGCTGTAGGATGGCAGACTGATCCTGGCTCCCCCTCCCCACACAGCAGCAAGACCAGATCAAATGCCTTAGCAGCCTGTTTGAGTACTGGGGATAGAAGAGCGGAGGCAGCCATTAATTCCAGCCCTGACTGCAGGCCCAGGGTTGTGGCCACTGCAGTCAAACCACATGCATATGGAGGAGAGCTGTAGGCAAGGATACAAGGCATCTGACACAGATGCAACAGGGATAAAAAGGGGCAGCAATGAAAAATATTAAACAAGCAATCAAAAATCACCAAACAAGCTTTCCAAATTCACTTCTGATCGCTTAGTGTTTGCCCTGCATCAACACTTAGTGTGACATTTGTATTCTGTAGATGTGCAGATCTTGAGATGTTCAACACCTGGATGTAGAACGCAGACTTGCCTGCATATTTTAATAAGTATTCTCTCTCAGAAATGTTTCTCATTTATTTAGATTACTCTTCATAATTGTAATGGATAGAAATTAAGACAAAATTGGAAGTCTTCCCTTAAGAAAACAGATGTGTAACATCAAATACTCTAAAAGACCTCTAAAAACAAGAAACAGTACAAACAACTCTATGTCATCTTTAAAAGAAAAAGAATACCCAACAAGAAAATAATTAGTGAAAAGTGTTAAAGTGTGGGAGAAAAAAAAAAACAACTGTTGTAAGATACCTTTATGAACAGGATTGGAATGGCTTAAAATCATAAGACGCCCAGGAAAGCGGTCTCAGAGTGATGAGCGGTGGCATACAGATCTTTTATTCTCGGTTTTGTCTCTGCCTGTTCCCAGAGCCGTGCTTTCCCTTACAAACAGCCCTGATGATTAATTACTCTGTTCCGTAGCGAAGGGAGTGTATTCTTAGGTTTTCAGATGAAAAGTGCAAATGAAATGCAAAATGTACCATTGTTAGAAAACTTAGCAAATTATAGGATATGTCACGCCAAAGGGTTTCTTCACTTGAGTGTGACATGATTAAAGCCATGCAATAGCCAAACATCTGATACTTACACGCCAGCTTCACAACTATAATTGACCACAGCGGGTGACCAGTGGTGTGCTGGAAGATTTTTTGTAACTCTCATCATTTTGCTGGAGAGCATTTTTTTTTTTTTTGCCAGAATGGAGAGAGGGAATTTTATGCTCGAGCACACAACTCTGCCACTTTCCTAGCTTCAACTGTTTTCCCCCAAAACAATTAAAGAAAAGTTACCCAAATGCTTTTTGGCAGAAAAACTTGCTCTATTTTATCAGTGTTTCATGTAAAGCTCAAACTTGCTGATGAATGGCTATGGAAGGAAATTGCTCCCTAGCAAGAAAGGAGCATGCAGAATTGAAGAGGAATGCAAAAGAAAGGTAAAATCTTTGTGATTATAAATATCTTCTTTATATAAATAGAAACATTTAAATAGCCATCACCTGCTTTCACTGGCTTGGCTACAGTTCAACCTCCTCATGTTAATTCCCTGCTGACTGGCATTATTCACTTGCTTTGTCAGCCACAACTTCAGCCCCACTGCGCTATACTTGACGCACAGGTAAGGATCTCATGTTTCCAGCAGCCTGAAAGACAGGGCATTTTCCCTTGCTTTTTTTGCTCTCTTGACTGTTGCTGCTGATGCTGTCATTCCAAGCCAAAGATTTCTGTGCAGAATCTTCAGAAATAACTACAATATCTGTCTTTTCTCTCTCCTGGCATTGCTAAATGTCCTTCCTTTCTGCATGGTTACTCAGCCCTGTGCTTTTCTTTACCCATTACTTTATTCCTCATCTTCCTTCCAATTCACTAGAGTAGAAATCAAGCAGTCTGTTGTAGCAGGATGAATGTGGGGCCACACGTGACATGCCCCTGGCTGCTCCATGCCCATGGTGATGTACGGCAGCCATACGTCACATTTATGACTGCTGTGAATCACTGGAGCAATGAGAAACAACCGAAGCCCTCCTGTGTGTTTGGCTTTTGTCACCTCTCGTCATGCTTGGCTGTAAGATCCTTGGGGCAGGTATCTGTCTAAAACATCCAGAATGGGTCAAACCCAAAGTTTGCTTTATAAGCTGCTGTTTTTGATTTGCCCTTGGCCTCAGCTTGCCTTGCAGTCTGTAGGCAAAAGACTGCAGAGAAACACAACAAAAATACTTTAAAATCAGCAGCATGCCAAAAAACTCACTGCGACAAGCTCCTAATGCTCTCCTCCCCAATCTCCAGGGAGAAAAATACAACCATCATAGGGAAGATCCGATGCGCAATTAATGCACTCTACATTTTTCCTGCCCTCTGGGCTCAGTGGAAACGTAAGCCAGAGCTCAATCCCCAAAGACCTAAAAATCCCAAACCAAAGAAGTATGGCACAGAATGACATTGAAGATGCCTGAACGTGTAGAAGCAACAAGTCTTTCAAACCCTCATGCAATGTCTTCCGAAGCCAGAGGTACCTGGTAGCTCCGTTCTGGTTTCCCCGTGCAAATTCCCACTTCTTGTGCTGGGAAGGCAGATTTTGGCACAAATACATGCACATTCCTGCACAGAGCTGTGGGTACGGTCCATGCAGCATGGCAGAGGTGTGCACATATCCCACTAATATCCCAAATGCAGTGCTGCACAGCAGCCCTTGGCAGAAATTGTCCCAGCGTCTGAAAGATGTGAGGGCCCAGAGCAGCTCTAACACTGAACACAACAGCAGCTGGGAAACCTCCTCAGCTTTCAGGGCAGGAGAAGCATGGGTTCGTAGCCCAAATTTCACCTAAACACAGAGAAGTCATCAAAAAAATCTAAGCCTCCTCCACTGTTCCTCTATTTAGACAGGTATCTGCATTTGTTTATCTGCCAGCTGTTGCAAGTGATGCAAAACAGTTGATTCCTGGAGTGCTGGCACCTATAGTGCCCATATGCCAGAACTGGCAATAGGGTTTCACATCCACTGCAACATTGGAGCCTGGAGGCTACCCATGGTCTGCTGTTGTCACCTCCCAGCTATCTGCAGTGGGCAAAGGCAGATCAAAGGGCACAACAGTAAAAAATTGATACATACAGTCTTCTGTACACACTCAGTACACTACCATGAATGACCACACAATGTGTGAAGTAATAAAATGGCAAGTCTGTTCTTTTGGAATGGGAAGAAATGTTTTGTGCAAAGCCACGTTACATCCTTAAACGTTTTGTAGTTTGGTCCCAAACCAGTTTCTCCAGCTAAAGAAACAGTTCAAACACTGAGTCCATCTCAGAAGAATGAGAGACTGAGAGGAGAGATTTAGATCAGATATCAAGTTTTTTAATAAAGGTGGTGAGGCACTGAAACAGATTGCCCAGAGTGGTAGTGGGTACCCTGTCCTTGGAGACATCCAAGGTCAGGCTGGAGGGGCTCTGAACACCCTGGTCTAGCTGTGGGTCTCCCTGTTCAATGCAGAGGGGTTGGATTAGATGGCCTTTAAGGGTCCCTTTCAACTGAAACCATTCTATGATTCTAAACAGAACCTAAATGTGCAGTTCTAGTTACTGCAGGCCTGAAATTTCTGTTCAGTCCCTCCTCTTCTTACCCACCTAGCGTAATCCCTTTCTGAAGGTCACAGTTGTATTTCAAGGAGTCCAGAGGCGTTTGATCAAGCTATTACTTGCGCATACAGAAAATCGACTGTATGATCATAAGATCATGCAGGTACCACTGAATTCCATTTGCTAAATATATATATATACACAAAGAGACAAACCAAAGGTTGCCTGTGTTTCAAATTCTTTGTCTTCTCTCTCCTTCAAATCCCATGGTCTAAAACAAAACAAACTTCCAAAGGCACTAAATTAATATAAATGCCCACTAGACAGTGTGATTCAAATGATCCATGCAGAGGCATCTAGCAGGAACCTAACACACATTTGTTTGTTTTGATGAAAAATATAAGCATTGTAAAGACCATAAAACAGGTTTTTGCACATTATTATTCTTTTCCTTTGAGAATACTGTAGATTCACATATAGGGAAAAATCTAGCAGTCTAGACAGAAGATGGAGGCTTTTGCTGCTGTTTTTTTTCTTTAATTAAGGGCTCCCACTTCTTTCAGTAGAAAATAATTCATAGCATCTTTGATATCTCTATCTACCTCTTACATCTTAAGCAAACATACATATCTGGAAGACTTCTTATACTCCCACTTCATGGATTCTTCCATGAGAGATTAAGAGTGCTGGGAAGGTACTGGGCAAATTACTCTGTAAAATGAGCCTGAAAATCATAGTTAACCCTGAACTGTCCCCAAAACTCAGTGCTGCTCACTATTCCAGTGAATGCCAGCCTTGCCCAGGAGGACTAAGTTCAGGGGTTGGAATTCCATCAAATTATTTTAACCATTTGACTTTTTAGAGTAGAGGTTTTTGAGTTCTATCTCCTGCTCTCATAAAGTATCATAAGAACTTCAGGAGTTCGCAAAGAATCCAATCAGAAAATCCCTTTTATTCCACAAGTACCAAAATATTTCCCAGCACCAGGGAGCAACCTTGAGATCTATGGCATAAAGGCCTATTGGAAAGAGTGAAAAAGGACAAAAGTGTTGCCAACTACCTTTACAACAGCAATACACTTTAGCGAGTGCAAACCGCACACAGTTGATATTCTGACATGTGGAAGATCTCTCTCCTGAGCTCACACTTGGCTGTTGTGGCAGCCACAAGCACATTAAAAAGATGCACCATGCCACAGATTTTGAAGCATGGTGTGGAACACCCGGAACTCAGCATCCCAACATCAATGCAGAGAATACAGAACCAGAGAACATCCTGAGCTGGAAGGGACCCAATAAGGTTGCCCAGGGAGGTTGTGGATGCCTCATCCCTGGAGGCATTCAAGGCCAGGCTGGATGTGGCTCTGGGCAGCCTGGTCTAGTGGTTGGCGAACCTGCCCAAGGCAGGGGAGTTGAAACTAGATGATCACTGTGGTCCTTTTCAACCCAGGCCGTTCTGTGATTCTATAATTCAATTCGAGTCCAAGTCCATGAGATGGTAAATTCTTACTCATTCCAACTATGCAGAAGCTCCCTCCAACTTGGGTTGCCAACAGCAGGCAACCTGCACCATGACTCCTAAGCTCAGCCTGTCAAGCTGACAGGCAAGGCAGATGGAAAACATCTTGACTTCTCCTTACAGAAATGAGACTATGGGGAAAACTTTAATGCTTATCATATCAACCAGTGCTTTCAGTTAACTGAAGGCCTGGAAAGTATTCAAGGCAAGGAGAGCAAAGTGTCTTCTTTCCACGCATTCCAGCCTAGTTAAATAACAGGGAGTGGCTTTGCGTGGAGAAAATGCAAAGCACTTGGGAAGGCTAGAAGGTGATAAAAAGTTTCCAGAATCAAAGTCGCAGAGGAGGCAAAGCAGCCCAAATGAGGAAACTTGGGACAGGCGCAGGAATCAGATGCAAGTCAGGAAAGTAACGCTGCTTTGTGCGTCTTTAACACCTACTAACCAAAGCCATTAAGAAGCATTACCAGCTCTCTACTTAGCCTCCAGGCGCTGGTGCTAAGCAGCTAAGATAATATGCACGTCCAATTTATATGTGAAATGAAAGTAAAGCACTGCAGAGCTTAGTAGCTAATTCAAGGTGAAATAAGAAATGTCAGAGAAAAGCAGGAAGAGAGCATAAGGCCTCTAGTTATGCTGTTTAACCACAAGAGATCACCCTTTCTCTCCTGGAAAAATCAGTAGAAGAGCAAATGAAAAACGCTTAAAAATGAGAAGAACGGGGATCCTAATAAATCTGCCACAAAGTGATCAACAGCAGCGACCACTGATAAACCACGAACAGGAGTTGCGCAAACCGTAGGGGCTGGGATCCTACCAGAACAGCTGCAATTATCTGAGCTGTGCGAGTGCAGCTTCGTTATTTCATCTGGCCAAGTGTGCAGGTTTCGTCTGAGCAATTTTGTCTCTGGCTCCTTGCAATTGGAAATTTCAGCAACTGTTTGCATATCTGGAGAGCACTTTCTTCCAAAGCTGTGTGATCGTTTTCAGGGCAGTACCCCAGCTGAGCTGGATCTGATTTCATCAGAAGCCAGAATGGATGATCGTTATCCAAAGCAGAATACCTCTGTGAGTTATTAGAACAGATGTTATAGGAAGATGAGATAATAGAATTATATTGCTACACACGGCTGTGACATCTTTTCTTGTAAGGAGTTTGTTAGCACAACACATTCTACTTAATTGGGATGTTCTCCTTATTAGGAGCCTTCGCAATCATTAGGCAATCGCTTTAGCCTAATGATAATGAGTGGCAATCACTGCTGCTTTAAATGGCATTGAAGTAACAACAATTCAACTAAATTAGGATATATTCTGCTGGTACCAAGCAGTTAAGTGGTGCACAACCAAGTGGAACATAGGACAGATTTGATTGTTTAGGTTATAAATTACAAAAGAAAGAAGAATCAGGAGATTAGATCCCACTAAACATAGAAACTAAACTCCCAGATCAGCAGCAACAGCTTTACATTTATTTTTATTAAGATATAAAGAAAGCAAAACCTTGGTCCCATCAGAACCAACTGCAAAACTTCTAAATCCTCAAAACCACCACTGAAAGAAAAGAAGAGCAAACACAAAGCAAGCCTGTCCATAACAAGAGAAGTAATGGAGATCCATCTCCTCATGCTTTTCCCCAGGTCTCTACCAGGTCCCAAGAGTGGCCCTGGAGATCCTCCTGTTAGGCATGAGATGGCCCTCATGGCCCTCTGTTGGGCATGAAGCAGCCAACGCTGCTCAGTGTTGTGCACCCATGGCTGGACACCCAGCACCTGCTGATGGCACAGCGAGCAGCACCTGATGTGAAGCCACATTCCCTGCTTTTCCACAGCGAGGAGACTTATGTGCCTTTACCTACCCATGATTTTCAACACGTCTCTCCCTGTTGACCATGAAGTGGCATTTTATGGACTTCACAACAGGAAACTGCTCAGCAGCACACTGTGATCAGCCAGGCTATTCCATTATCACAGCAGTCATAAAAGTTCCAGTGCAAGCTGGGATTATTTTGGCATGGAGATGTTTGAGCTGACAGAGTGTATTTATTTCACACAGAGTACCCATCAGCTCGAGATTACCCGGGTCTGAGCTATGCTGCCCTGGAAATAGCAATGTGGAGGAGAAAGGCTTTCTATCACACTCTTTGACAGGAGGCATCGAGGTAAATAAATAATAATAATAAAAAACACAGCTGTCATCTTTCTTCTCTGCTACATGCAAATAAATACAATACGTGCTGCCCTCAGTGTCTCAATACCAGCTAGAAGTTGATAGATTGTGGGAAATTTGCAGGCAGAAAAGAGAATGATGAATGTGTTGGCAGTACTGGCTGGGGTGGAGGCTTAGGGATGAATCTGGATTTTGCAGCATGCGGCCTGACCACGAGATGCCTCTTCCAGGTCCAGCCAGCACTCAAGGTGCCAGGCACATACAGGGGGGAAAGGATGTACACTGGAATAAATACAGACTTTGGGAATGCACTGCAGTACTAACTCATGCAAGGATGTGTCCGTCTAAAAACAGGCAAAATCCCCCATTAGGCTGAGAGTTCATAGAAGGTCTAAGCCTTTGAGTCACTGAAAATGATCAAGAATGCATTAGCAGTTTTTATTTCCCAGAAAGAGACCCATCACCTGATAGCAGCAGAACAAGAGGATTCAGTGATTCATAGTGTAATATGCTTTCCTAGAGCCCGTAATTTCCACCACTCATTACCACCAGCCTCCCGAAATGCCCGGCCGCGACGGACGGACGACTTCCTGCTCAGCGACCGGAATGCATGCACGGCACGGAAGCCCAGCTGTGCCGATAAGGCATCTTTCCTCGCCCAGCCAGGGCTCATCCATTATGTGATAAACAAAACACCAGCAACTCATCACGTATGTCTGTGCCCAAGTCTGGTTTTTAGGAGCTACCAGTTTCTCGTAACCATGCTGTGGTACAGTGGACCTCTTCAGAACAGAGGCTGAGTATTTCAATTACGAATGAATAACCCCATGCAAGCACATAATCCCCCATTTTTGTGAGACATGCTATCCAAACAAACTCCTACACCAGGTTCTGCAGCTACAGAATGGCAGTACAGTGCTTGATACAACAGAGCATTTTTTTTTTTATTGCTTTCTCTGTGTACCTCCATTTATTTGGCATAGGTACCAAGTGTCGGATCCCTTCAAGGCTTGGCCCCATCATTTCAAAAACACCGATGTGCTTGCAATTTCTGAGCAGTTCCACTGAGTACTATACAATACACTTGGCAAGAATATTTAGAATACCTTAAAAAAATACCTCCCCCATTTGCTTCAATATTTGTGAAGATCAGTATGCCTTTTACAGAAGGGATTCGTTTGCCAAAATTCCTCCCTTCGCCTCAAAACATCATCAGCCATGTACAAAAGCCATGAATAATACATAATAGCAAAGACATTCAGTGCTTGGACTAAATACGGGGCATTCCCATACCAGTTACCAACCAAATCCTTTACACTTCACAAGCGGGCATGGTGTCAGCAGCCAATAACAGGATAGAGGAGAGTGGGACAAAGCTCCTGTGGTCTGCCTACAGTTGCTGCTCTACAATTGCATGGACATCTTTATGGAATCCATACATTCAAAGCAGTGAAGCATCCGCCCTTACCAGGCTAGGGTACAGGGCTGACTGGAAGGTGACACATGCTTCTGTGGATCTGGGCCCACCAAAGAAAGTGCTGGGCCCTCTCCTGGAGAAAGCTCAGGTGTTATCAAGAAGTAGTACAATGATGATCATACTTCAGCGGGGAGGATAAATCATCAGCCCCCAGCATTTCCAGGAGGGTACAAGAACATGTGATTGAGTACAGTAATAAATGAGCAAAATCCACAGTCATTAGGGCACAGAGCTGTGCTTTGGGGGGAAATTCAGGCAGCTTGGGCAGAACTTACTGACTTTGTCAAGGTTGGGTTTTATCCCTGAGCAATGAGTTCTGGGTAAACTGGAGCGTGCGGAGCCCACAGCAAAGGTTGAGTAATTAGCATTTCCTTTCAACCACTTGTGCAGATGACTATCAGATCAGCCACCCCACCCTCCCCAGGAAAGCCCACGCTTAATGAAAGCAGAGATGTTTAAGCAACACGCGCAGCTATTTACTGGCTCTAGGGCAGTATCCCCTCACCCTGAGCACTGACCATGCTCCCGCCCACCCGGCAAAGGGCAGCGCTGAGCAAAACTGAACGAAAACCGCCCACTCCTGAAGGCAGAGAACATAGGACCATGGCCATCTCATTAGCAGTCATAACCTCAGGGCAGGACGTGCCCTACCCGCCTCTGACCCAGGTTGGCTGTGTGATTTGGGGGATTTCTAGCAGTTGAGCTCACTGAGCTCAACCAGGGATGGCTGTGAGCTGCGTGGGTCTGGGGTATCCCCCTCCCCCCAACCTCAGTAAAAGAATAACGCTCTGCCTTCAATACATGCATCAAGGGGTTTTCGCCACGTATTTAAAGCCAAGAACTTGTCTAAAAACTTCACTGACTGGAAAGCCTGGATGCCGGCCAGGGGACAGTCCTTTCTAAAAGTAACCTTTACGTTCTTCAAAAATTCCACTTGGCTTACTGTGTAGACACGGCTTGTCATTAGCACGTGTTTTGCCATCCAGACCTTTGATATAGATACCTACAGCAATAAATCAGTTCTGACCAGTAAAGGTTAGCCTAGATGTATATGTATATTTATATATGGTAAAATCATTACAGACAATGAATAAAATTTACGAGAAGAGACATTAGACTATGTCTCTGGCAGACTTTTATGACTGGTTGCCCCACAGATTGGCTGGCTGACCCCATTTCAAATAATTCCAATTTTACAGAGCCGACAGATGCCTTCTTCCCCCACCCAGCTACAATAAAGCTGTGTTCAGGTGCATGAACTCATTACAGGGCTACCAGATTAACTGAAGAAAGACTTCTAAAAATTATTTAACAGGAGTTAATTTTTTTTTTCTTTGATCCCCACAGGGTATCAATTTGTACATTCTGAATTTTATGACATCAAGATATACAGTCTTACTCCTGAAATACCTATTTCGGTTTTTTTGAAAATGATGCCCTCTATTACTTTTCCCAGACAGAGAAAGCTGTGCATTTATTCTCAGAACAGTTAAAGGTCAAACTCTGTTCTTGCTTTATGCATAATCTTCAGATTTGAACCTCTGCATTATTCATTTCCTCCACTTCTTCACCCAGACGTTCACATACAAATTCACAAACACCAAAAACCCTATAGTAAAGGAATACGAGCGTTTCTCTGTCAGACCCTCCTGCGGTGCACTGATTAGCCAGTAGATAAGAAATAAACAGATATTCAATATTATATCCTTCTGGTTCAGTGCAGTCTGTGGCACGACCACATCATCTCATTCATCCTCTGCTTTGAGTAAAGCACGACGCCATTCCTCATGGGCTCACCTCTTCCCATACCCGCCTCAGAAGGACAGTGCTGCAGCATCCATGGCAGCACCTGGGCTGCCCCTCGGAGCTGCCTTGTCTTCGAGGCCTTCCCTAGCACACCGGCACCACAGCTAGAAAGGAGATCAAACTGTGGGGCAGTGAAGGCCTACTTCTGCCCCCACTGCATCCTTCTTGGAAATAGCTGAGCTAACTCTGCTGAAATGGTTCCAAACATATATATATATTTAAATAAGTTGTGAGGGGGACATCTGCCCTAGAAAATGGAAAATACAGTTGAAAGATATTACAGTAACCCAAATCAGGGGCATGTAATGATAATCAGCAGGTAGCTGTAACAGCAGGCCATGCTAACTGCCTCGCCTCTTACATCTCATGCCTTGGCTTTATTCAGCCTTTTCTCTTCTAAGCAGGCTGAAAGAATCCAACCGATATTTTGAAACTTCCAGACTTGGCTGCAGTGGGCTGCATTACTTAACAGGCAGGCTGACTAAGAAGCAGCACGTGCTCTAGAGGACACTGGAACTGAAGATAAATCTAGTCTAAATAAACTTACTCCAACCACATTCTTAAGAGTACTGACATGTTGCACTTCCAAGTGTTGCACTTATTCCAGTCTCTGTGGACAGCATAGCACAATGCTCCCTGGTTTGTATCTTCTAATGTTAACAGCGATATAAACCACGAGGAATTATATAAGTTAGGGAATGATGAAGATCATAATAACCAAACAAGACATGGATTCAGAGAGAACTGTGATTTCGTAGCATAGAAACACACCATGAAATGTTAACTGCACTGCAAAACCTACAGGAATTACAAGCAAGTTTTAATTGCCTCATCTGCACATCACAAGGAAAACTAACAACAATAGATTCCACATCTAGTTCTAAAATAACGTTATAATTAGTTATTTTAATTCCATTCTAGTGAAAAGGCTGAGCTCCCAGATTAAATCATTTGTGGATTCATGGCCTCCAGCCATGAGTGGACTACACACTGCCATTGACCTTAGCCACAGAGCGTGCCAAGTGAGCTATGGGCTTCATTAAAGAATTACAGTTCATGTATGAATATATTTAAAAATATATATATATATATAGAGAGAGAGAGAGAGAGAGAGACAAAAATACACCCTGTTTCTATCTACAGACCATTTGTAGGCACAGCTAAGCTGTTCATTTAAATGGGAAAAGGTATCATTTTCCCTTGCATCATTATATATACAGACACAGTACTTGAAATACATTGCATGTGGGTCATCTTTTCTGACATGAGGTTTGCCTAAAAAACACAGACAGTTCTTCTGGCCTGAACTCCTCACGTTAATCATGTCTCTAGGTGGCTAACGATGGGTTTAGAGGATGTTCAAAATGGTTGGTTGAGTAAAAACATTTCTCTTAGACCAGGAACCAATCTCCCTTCCCCCCACCTCCTGCAGTGGAAGGGAATACTGCCACTACAGTAATGGCAAACAGCAAAACAGGCATGTTAACCACAAACACAGCTGCAGTAGGCAAAGCCTTCTGTATGAGAACTGAAAGATCGCGTCTAATGAAGAGGAATTTTGACAAAAAGAAGCGAGCCACTTTGGCGATTTTTTTGCTGGGTTTTGTGGGTTTTTTTGTGTTTTTTTTTTTTTTTTTTTTCTGCATGTGGAAATTATTATTCTTGGTATTTCTAGAAAACAGCGAAACGTTACAACTTCTTCATTTAATATACCTGGAAGCGCTTTCCTCAGGCAGTTTCATCTTTGTTCGGCACTCAGGTGGTATTCTTTGTACGCTACACAGAGCTAGGCAATTGGACACGTTTGCCCTCAAACTTCTTGTTTCAGAAGTGATCTGATTCAGAAAGGGCAAGTCCAGCAGTGTGGCTTTCCCCAGCATGCACTGTGATAGGTAAATGGATGCAGATGCAGTCAAATGCCCTCCTGAAGCATCCGGAACTTGGCTTTTAGGATCCACAGCCTTGATCTTTTGAAAAATTCAACATGGATTGTTCCTAGAAGCTAAAACATGTTTCAGTGCCTGCAAATCCTGGGAGAAGAACAAAGGAAAAATATGACTGCTAAGACAGTCCTTGCAACTCTAAGGAGAAAAGTGGTAAAATATTTTTGGGATGACTTCAGAATCATGGGAAATATGCAGGGTGAAGCAATGGCTTTCATGTGCAAGTGGAACTGTGATTGAAACATCCTTAGCTGCATAACTCAAGAGTCAGTAAAGAGGAGTACGATGTAGAAAAGAGAGAGAAGGAGCTTGTGAACTATGGTTTATCAGTACGACACACAAGATTAATGCAAGCACCTACAGAGAGGGAAAACAATAAAAACATAAATGACGGAAAGTAATCCTCACACTTTGCCACTGTGCATGCTTTTGGGCAAAGATCTGACAGCTGAGTGTGCAATAATATTTGTGCGATCTGCCATCCTCCTACTTTTATAGGCTAATATTAACAAGTCGCTATGCGTAGCAGTAACATACGAGGACAGCTTTGTAGAAGCACACACCAATTTGCACGTAATTTTAACTATATTGAAAACATTAATTTTAGTGCTTTAAAAACAGACTGATCAAGAAACGAATTTGAAGCAAAGCAAGGAGAGACATTCCAAATATGTAATACTGCTGCAGAGAAAGATCAAGATCTTGGTGGCAGCAAGAACCTGCCAGTCTCCAGCAAGAGCAAACAGTGTCTAAGTCAACATCTTCTCAAAAGAAATGTATTATTACAGATGAACCTAGACTAGGTGGAAGGAGATAGACTTCTGCTGTCAATCAGCTGGACAACAGCAGTTCCTGATTGCAAAGCATTTGTGCTCTGGCAAACCCTGGCTCATGACAGAGTGCCGCAGCCACACAGGCTCCTGCAGGCTGCTAAGCCATCACTTCCTCAGACCTAAAGCTCCATGGCATTCCACTGCCCTGCAGTCCACACACAAGGCACATTTACTGAGTTAGTATCCCATATGGATATCAAATGGTGCAGGATACCCATGCACATCACTTTCCCTTTACTTGGTTCAGGTCAGAACAATCCCAGCAGCCTGAAAGCTGAAGATTTAGCTTTAAAAAGGTACAGGTGGGCCAGCAGGACAGGCTGGAAACGTGCTGCAGAGCAGAGCGGGCACATTTGGATGTGAAAGGTGACTTCCATAGGCAAGTGAAATGCCTGCTGTGCTGGGACTTGGCTAGTGGAAAATCCTAGTGAGCTGGCCACCCGTGGAAATCCTGTTCCAGTGCTGGCTCCCCATCAGGATGTATGTTTGCCAACACCCGCTCTTATTCAATTCTCTCCGTTGGTTTATTTTGCCTGCCAACCAAATGCTGTAAACTACAGATTGGAGTGTGAGTGTGGTGAAGAAGAGCCTGGTGGCCAATGGCACCGCTGTGGGGTGGAAGGGACCAGGTGCACAGGGAAACCAGTGCTGCCACCACTGTGCTAGAACAGCTCCCCCAAGCTTTGACACAGCAGCAGGGCACAGCCTCGCAGCAACACAGGCTCTGCAGAGCTCATGAGAAGGGACCAGCCTCTTCTGCAGAGCTGTAGGAGGCTGCAGGAATGTACGTGACATTTCAGGTGCTGTGGTTTGCAGGCTGTGGTCAGCAGCATATGCAGAAGGAGGCCCAAGTGCCTACCAGGGCTTGTGCTTTGCAGTGTGTGGGCAATGCCTGCTCCAGTGCGCTCACCGGAGAGCATCCGCTGGCTTTGTGGGGTCACGAGCGCACATCAAACCCTCACCAGCACTGCTCCGGAAGGCATGTGGCCAGGTTTGCTTTATTAACGTCAGCTAAATGGTGTGCAGATGACTATGATAACGTGAGACACATTGCTGTAATAAAGGAAACAATATTTACCAAGGTACTTAGAAGTTATTTTCGATATATATCTTCAAAGCAATTAACAAATATTAGGGCATTAATTTTTTTGCAGGCGAGTAAAGTTAGGGCTGCCTTATTGGCACATTTAATACACAGTGCTTTAAATTTGCTGCCTTGAATTTTAGCAGAGATATCTGCACCCCTTACAAAAACAGGGTTGGGAAGTCTGAACCAACAGCCTGAGCCTCTTTCTCTGTAGTAGATGAATGAGTCAGCAGCAGGACGTGGATCCAGTACTTGAAGGGAGCCTATAAGCAGGATGGGGATGGACTTTTTATGCGACCTAATAGCGATAGGACAAGAGGGAATGGCTTTGAACTAAAAGAGGGGCGATTTAGGTTAGATGTTAGGAAGAAATTCTTTACTCAGAGGGCAGTGAGGTGCTGGCACAGCTGCCCAGAGAAGCTGTGGGTGCCCCATCCCTGGGGGTGCTCAAGGCCAGGTTGGATGGGGCCCTTGGCAGCCTGAGCTGGTGCAGGGCAGCCCTGCCCATGGCAGGGGGTGGGACTAGGTGGGCTCTGAAGTCCCTTCCAACCCAAGCCCTTTTGCGATTCTATGATTCCATGAGCCCGGACTGGTTCATTAAAAACAACAACAACAAAAGACACTGCATCCTGACTTCACACAGTGTGGCTTCACCCCATTGTACATACACAGGTACTGCTCCTTACATACATCACATACACAGCCCCAACTTCAAGCCCAAAACACTATTCACCACACAAAAACGGGGCAATCCAGAGGAGCACACTGCACAGGAACAGTGTGGAGGAAGAGGAGCATCTCTCCCAATGCATCCCCCCTATCCATGCCTCAGGGCCTGGGCACCAGGGCCTACCACTCCGCCATGGCGCTGCAGGGCCTCCAACAAGCCCCACCATACCCCTGTTAGACTGGTGATGGTTGGGTGCCTTGTCTGGCTAAAAATGCCCTGTGGGACGTGCGGTGGTACACATCTGGCTCCCTGAGAGGCTTCTTAATGAACTAATTCTCCAAAGGAGCAGTGAACATAGAAAATGGAGCGTTGTCGTGACGTATTTAAACAGCCGCAGAGGATGTGGCCCCGCAAACAGAAATGGGTACGCTTCAGTGCCAGCTCTGCTACGTGGAGGTGAAAACGAAGTACGCTTAAAAAAAAAATTACTACCCTCATCCAACACAGTGGACTTTAATAAATCCAGATGTCTAAGATTTCAATTCTTAAAACTGTGCCTTGTAAAAAAAAAAAAAAAAGGTCATAAGAAAAAATGCAAGGAGGAGAGCACATTTTATATCCATTAAAGTCCTGCACAGCCTACCTGGGAGAGTCGATGGAAAGGAAAAAAAAAGCCAAGTACAGACGTTTCGAATCAAACAGAACAAATATTCAAGGGCAGTGAAATATTATGAAGTGGCTTAGTAGAACTGTTTAACAGTCTCAAAGATACTTTTAAACATTTAATTATCAGGAAATCCAAATGTCAGAAAAGTCCTGAAACTGGCTTAAAAATAAATACATTTACATGAATTAAACTGCCGTCCTTTCATTTGCTGCTTTATTTTCACAGCTTTCAGCATATGCTCAGCTCTAGTCATGCTGTCAAACTTATCTCTTCAAACAAGAAAAACAGAAATTACATTTTTCCTCATGTCGGAAGAAAAACTCTCGCAGAAGCACAGCGTCCCAAGAACTGGGGCTTTAGGAAAGCCATCGAACGCAGAGACTTGTACTGACCAGCTCATCCATGCTCACTGGTATCTCAGTCATTCACTGAGAGATTTTAAGCAGCAACTTTCAGTGATTTACAGGCAATAAATCTATCGAAGCCTTCTACTTTTATCTTTTCTGGGAAAAAAAAAAAAAAAAAAAAGGAAAAAAAAGGATAAAAAAAGAATACAAAAAAAACCAAAAAAAACACCCGAACTCATGCAGTTTGCCAGGGAAAGAGGAGAAAGAGAAGACAGTAAAAATAATTCAGTGCTAGGAAAAAGAGCCCATATTGATAAAAACATAAAATAGTCCAAATACAATGCAGCAGTCCCAGGACAGAAGGTCATGTCTGTAAGCAGTCATTCTGACCTTATATTTCTTTCCTAAATCATTCCAGCAGCTTGAGCTCTGCTGGGACTAACACTGAGCTCAGCCTGCCCTGTGGGTTTGGGGCCACAGGGACAGCACCAGGGCTGGGCTGCAGAATGAAATGCCCCTATCCAGATCACTCTTTGAATGCAAACATGATGCAAGGGATTAAACAGGAATGAACATCCGTGTGAAACACGGCCATTTCAAAATTAAAACATGGTGTCCCAATGTGAAATTTTGGGCTTTGGTTGTCAGCATTTCTTTGGTTTCCATTTTTTTCTAAACGTGACACCCTCTTACAGTAGAAGACCTGTCCTATCATTTTTAAGAGAAAGTTTAATGAAAATGCCAAGGGACAGTGATAAATGACTTTAACTTGGACAGGGATTTAGAAGAATATTCTTAGGCAGACAAAGCCCGTAAGAAACAGGTTTGAGACAAGGCAAAACTCACACTGATTTCATTGCGAGCGTGGTGAAGATCAAAGATGGCACGACTTTTATCTGCCTGCTCATCTGCTTTTTGTTTTTTAAACCCACCATAAAGATAATGGACCCGATCAAGCTCTCCATCACTGCAATAAAAAAAAAAAAAAAAAAGGAGCAATGACAACACAGTCACTGAGGCTGCCACCGAGCAAAACACTCCAAAACATAAACTAGTCCTCCCTCTCTTTCTGTTTTGGGTGGAAGTAGACCTCACCAGGAGGTTACTAACTGCTTACTTCCCAACCCAGGGGAAAATCACAGATGGTAATGGAGCCGGCTGGCAGGCGTGCAGCCCACAAAAACAGGACCTCTTGCTCTCCAGCAGAACACACTTATCTCTGCAAAGCCTTTGTTTAAAAATCCCAGCTGAAAACACATGTGGATGACAAGCGTTTACAAGTAATTTAACCTAAAATTCATCATGGAGTTTGTTAGTCTTTGCTGGAAGCAACGTTTGGCACCCACCCTAAGCCCCTGCAGCCTTCAGCAATGGGCACTCCTGATAATACGATGCGGAGCCTGGCAACAATGTACATGGCAAGCTTTAATGCATTTAGGAAGTCATTTTTTCTAAGGTGTTTTTCTCCCTCTTTTTATGAGAAACTTGGGTTTACTGAACTCAAGGAAATAATGTCAGCATTCATTAAAAAAAAAAACCAACAAAAACAACAAAAAATACCCATGAAAATCAAAAAGAAAAAGAGTGCACAATATGACCCAAAGGCTCATGTGTTGACCAGATTTTCACTCTAAGACTAATCACCAAAGAAAGCACAGAATGGCAAAATTCACTCATCATAAACTTCAGAGATTTCAAGAAAGTACTTGACAGACTCCATCACTGTTCACTCTGGAACATCTTGAAGCGTTAGGCTTGCCAACAAAAATAATTACATCATCAAGTCTTTACACCAAGCTGCAGATTGAATACTTAAAGCAAATGCAGATTTAATACATGGTTCAACATAAAGGCTGGTGTCAGATCAGCGACAATTTGCTCGCTGCTGTAGCTGGGCACTGCAGTGACTCTACTGGGAAAAAAAACTGAAAATGGTAACAATCATAGAATCATAGAATGGCCTGGGTTGAAAAGGACCTCAAAGATCATCTAGTTTCAACCGCCCTGCCACAGGCAGGGTCGCCAACCACTAGACCAGGCTTCCCAGAGCCACATATATGTGTGTGGCACACAATATATGGTTTAACAAAAAGCATGGCATTCCCAAAGTCCCCAAGTCTTCCAGGTGTAACTTAGCCAACATACAGACCTGACAAAAGACAACTGACCCCAGAGCTAGCAGCTGTTCCAAAGGAAGAACTGTAATTAAAACACAACTTCCACCTCACAAGAAGTGATGTGGTTTGTAGAATAATTGGCTGTAACTCACAGCCAACTGTGATAATGTCACCAACTGAAAAGATGGCACTTGTGCTTTGCATTTAGATAGGATTCAGCCGTTAAAAAAATTATCTACAGCTCAAACTCTTACAGACTACAAGTCTACAACTCAGAATGTTATTCTTGCTGTGATATACAGACAAGAAGGCTGTACATTGTTAAAGGATACCTACAGGCAAATGCTGTTAGAAGCAAGTGTATAAGCAAACTGCATAAAATGAACAGAAATGCAAGCTTTTACTCCAAGGCTGTCTCTTGTCTATAGGACAACTCGGAAATGGGGTGGAAACATCTGGCAAGTATGGCAGAGTTGCAACTAGAGCAGAAGATGGGGTAAAACAACTTGGGAAAGGTGGAAATGATACCAGATGTTTTGCAAGCCCAGGTGTGTTTTTTGGAGTAGTTTCTGCTCACCTTCAGCTGATGTGAGTCTATAAAACACTGTGTCATTAAAACCTTGCTGAAGCAATACAGCCACTGAAAACAGTCATTTGGCTGGGTTCTGGGCTTTTGCTGGAGGGGCTGTGGCAGCCACAGCAGGAGACTCTGCCTACCCCATGCCAGCTGGGCTCAGCACCACGAACACAGCTGCAGCCGCAGCTCCTGCACAAGCAAACACAGCCCAACCTTGTGCCATATGTACAGCAAAACCGCCCACGAGCAAGCACTTGGGGAATTGGCCATAAACCTGTCCCCCTGTATAGCTCCAATCTTCACTGACTTAAATGTTTTATACGTTGTGCTAGAAAATGAGGCATTTGAAAGGGCCACAAAAATGATCCAAGGGATGGAATACCTTTCCTAGGAGGACAGGCTGAGACCTGGGGCTGTTCAGCCCGGAGAAGAGAAGGATCTGGGGAGACCTGAGAGCAGCCTGAGAGACTATCTAAAGGGGGAGCTGTAAGAAGGAAGGGGACAGACTCTTTAGCAGGGTCTGTTGGATTAAGACAAGGAGAAATGGCTTCAAACTACAAGAGGGGAAATTTAGATTGGATATAAGAAAGAAGTTCTTTACAATAAGAGTGGTGAGGCACTGGAACAGGTTCCCCAGAGAAGCAGTGTATGCTCCATCCCTGGAGACATCCAAGGACAGGCTGGAAGGGCTCTGAGCACCCTGATTTAGCTCTGGCTGTTCCTGTTCATTGCAGGAGTTGAACTAGATGGCCTTTAATGGTCACTTCCAACTCAACAATTCTATGATATTTAAAAGTCATTGCTTAAGAGAAGAGGACATTGGCAACTGGAAATGAGATGTTACATGAAGGAGTTCCTTCTTTCCATTCTTACAATTTTAATGTTTCTATAAATGTTTTACATACGCATGATGTCTTTCTTCATTGTAAGTTTATAACCTACGAAGGCTGATTTTAGAAAAGAATGACTGTGTAAAGCAATATCAATCCTCTCAAATGGCAAATGCAATCGCCTCTCATCTAACATACATCTTATAACATACTGGATCTACTAGCAATCCACTAAAGTTTAAGTGACCAGTGTGTGTATGACCTGGATTAAAATTAGACCTCATGGCCCAATATTACAGTTGACAAAAACTGCATGTATTTTAATGTAAGCACTAAATAAATACCTAAGAACCATAAAAAGAAATGCACAGGAAAAGAACAGCAAGGTGCATGCAAAAATATGGTTGCACTCATCAACATACAGATATCAAAATATAGAGACAAATAAATACCTTTGCGTTGATGGTTTTTAAGTTAGACTATGTTCTGCACATGATGTAATCAGAAAATGTAATGTTTTTGAACAACATGGTTGATTGTGTGCCCAAACCACGGTAAAGGGAAGTTAAGGTCACAAAGTCAAGCATTCTAAAATTAGGAAATGCCAGATTAAATTTACTAGTGCAGTAATTTTATTCTCTTATGCATGTGCACTACCACACACAATTTTATCCCACGACTGCATATGATTTTTTTCAGAAAACTGACAGGAGACCAGCAAAAACTACAGCAAAGCTGGAAGGAAAGCAGAAATAACAGGAGATTACAGTGATTAGTCAATGATTCTAGGGAAGAACAGTAACGAAGAAAGAAAAAGAAAACCCAAACACTCACTGCGTGAGCTTGCCCTTGTGTCACTGAGATGGATGGCTGAAAATCTACGTGCTAGGTTTGCCAACATAGCCAGCCACCTTTTCATTGACTGAACATCTACAGAGTGATAACTTCCGTTAGGAGAAAAAAAATATATAGATTTCCCATTTGTAACAGGTAATATTCCAGGGAATATAGAAACATGGCACCAATCTGTTTTTTGTGAAATACTGCTCAGAAATGCCAGAGTTTCATTCATCTTAAGTAGGACAGTTGAATACCCAGTAAAACCCAGAAAGGAAGCATCTGAAACTAGATCTCACCCTTTATTTGCTTGGCTTTAGAAACGATAACCTCTCATTAGAGGAACATCTCATTAAATGGCCCATCTGGGCCATCATGNTTATTATTCTTGGTATTTCTAGAAAACAGCGAAACGTTACAACTTCTTCATTTAATATACCTGGAAGCGCTTTCCTCAGGCAGTTTCATCTTTGTTCGGCACTCAGGTGGTATTCTTTGTACGCTACACAGAGCTAGGCAATTGGAAACGTTTGCCCTCAAACTTCTTGTTTCAGAAGTGATCTGATTCAGAAAGGGCAAGTCCAGCAGTGTGGCTTTCCCCAGCATGCACTGTGATAGGTAAATGGATGCAGATGCAGTCAAATGCCCTCCTGAAGCATCCGGAACTTGGCTTTTAGGATCCACAGCCTTGATCTTTTGAAAAATTCAACATGGATTGTTCCTAGAAGCTAAAACATGTTTCAGTGCCTGCAAATCCTGGGAGAAGAACAAAGGAAAAATATGACTGCTAAGACAGTCCTTGCAACTCTAAGGAGAAAAGTGGTAAAATATTTTTGGGATGACTTCAGAATCATGGGAAATATGCAGGGTGAAGCAATGGCTTTCATGTGCAAGTGGAACTGTGATTGAAACATCCTTAGCTGCATAACTCAAGAGTCAGTAAAGAGGAGTACGATGTAGAAAAGAGAGAGAAGGAGCTTGTGAACTATGGTTTATCAGTACGACACACAAGATTAATGCAAGCACCTACAGAGAGGGAAAACAATAAAAACATAAATGACGGAAAGTAATCCTCACACTTTGCCACTGTGCATGCTTTTGGGCAAAGATCTGACAGCTGAGTGTGCAATAATATTTGTGCGATCTGCCATCCTCCTACTTTTATAGGCTAATATTAACAAGTCGCTATGCGTAGCAGTAACATACGAGGACAGCTTTGTAGAAGCAAACACCAATTTGCACGTAATTTTAACTATATTGAAAACATTAATTTTAGTGCTTTAAAAACAGACTGATCAAGAAACGAATTTGAAGCAAAGCAAGGAGAGACATTCCAAATATGTAATACTGCTGCAGAGAAAGATCAAGATCTTGGTGGCAGCAAGAACCTGCCAGTCTCCAGCAAGAGCAAACAGTGTCTAAGTCAACATCTTCTCAAAAGAAATGTATTATTACAGATGAACCTAGACTAGGTGGAAGGAGATAGACTTCTGCTGTCAATCAGCTGGACAACAGCAGTTCCTGATTGCAAAGCATTTGTGCTCTGGCAAACCCTGGCTCATGACAGAGTGCCGCAGCCACACAGGCTCCTGCAGGCTGCTAAGCCATCACTTCCTCAGACCTAAAGCTCCATGGCATTCCACTGCCCTGCAGTCCACACACAAGGCACATTTACTGAGTTAGTATCCCATATGGATATCAAATGGTGCAGGAAACCCATGCACATCACTTTCCCTTTACTTGGTTCAGGTCAGAACAATCCCAGCAGCCTGAAAGCTGAAGATTTAGCTTTAAAAAGGTACAGGTGGGCCAGCAGGACAGGCTGGAAACGTGCTGCAGAGCAGAGCGGGCACATTTGGATGTGAAAGGTGACTTCCATAGGCAAGTGAAATGCCTGCTGTGCTGGGACTTGGCTAGTGGAAAATCCTAGTGAGCTGGCCACCCGTGGAAATCCTGTTCCAGTGCTGGCTCCCCATCAGGATGTATGTTTGCCAACACCCGCTCTTATTCAATTCTCTCCGTTGGTTTATTTTGCCTGCCAACCAAATGCTGTAAACTACAGATTGGAGTGTGAGTGTGGTGAAGAAGAGCCTGGTGGCCAATGGCACCGCTGTGGGGTGGAAGGGACCAGGTGCACAGGGAAACCAGTGCTGCCACCACTGTGCTAGAACAGCTCCCCCAAGCTTTGACACAGCAGCAGGGCACAGCCTCGCAGCAACACAGGCTCTGCAGAGCTCATGAGAAGGGACCAGCCTCTTCTGCAGAGCTGTAGGAGGCTGCAGGAATGTACGTGACATTTCAGGTGCTGTGGTTTGCAGGCTGTGGTCAGCAGCATATGCAGAAGGAGGCCCAAGTGCCTACCAGGGCTTGTGCTTTGCAGTGTGTGGGCAATGCCTGCTCCAGTGCGCTCACCGGAGAGCATCCGCTGGCTTTGTGGGGTCACGAGCGCACATCAAACCCTCACCAGCACTGCTCCGGAAGGCATGTGGCCAGGTTTGCTTTATTAACGTCAGCTAAATGGTGTGCAGATGACTATGATAACGTGAGACACATTGCTGTAATAAAGGAAACAATATTTACCAAGGTACTTAGAAGTTATTTTCGATATATATCTTCAAAGCAATTAACAAATATTAGGGCATTAATTTTTTTGCAGGCGAGTAAAGTTAGGGCTGCCTTATTGGCACATTTAATACACAGTGCTTTAAATTTGCTGCCTTGAATTTTAGCAGAGATATCTGCACCCCTTACAAAAACAGGGTTGGGAAGTCTGAACCAACAGCCTGAGCCTCTTTCTCTGTAGTAGATGAATGAGTCAGCAGCAGGACGTGGATCCAGTACTTGAAGGGAGCCTATAAGCAGGATGGGGATGGACTTTTTATGCGACCTAATAGCGATAGGACAAGAGGGAATGGCTTTGAACTAAAAGAGGGGCGATTTAGGTTAGATGTTAGGAAGAAATTCTTTACTCAGAGGGCAGTGAGGTGCTGGCACAGCTGCCCAGAGAAGCTGTGGGTGCCCCATCCCTGGGGGTGCTCAAGGCCAGGTTGGATGGGGCCCTTGGCAGCCTGAGCTGGTGCAGGGCAGCCCTGCCCATGGCAGGGGGTGGGACTAGGTGGGCTCTGAAGTCCCTTCCAACCCAAGCCCTTTTGCGATTCTATGATTCCATGAGCCCGGACTGGTTCATTAAAAACAACAACAACAAAAGACACTGCATCCTGACTTCACACAGTGTGGCTTCACCCCATTGTACATACACAGGTACTGCTCCTTACATACATCACATACACAGCCCCAACTTCAAGCCCAAAACACTATTCACCACACAAAAACGGGGCAATCCAGAGGAGCACACTGCACAGGAACAGTGTGGAGGAAGAGGAGCATCTCTCCCAATGCATCCCCCCTATCCATGCCTCAGGGCCTGGGCACCAGGGCCTACCACTCCGCCATGGCGCTGCAGGGCCTCCAACAAGCCCCACCATACCCCTGTTAGACTGGTGATGGTTGGGTGCCTTGTCTGGCTAAAAATGCCCTGTGGGACGTGCGGTGGTACACAACTGGCTCCCTGAGAGGCTTCTTAATGAACTAATTCTCCAAAGGAGCAGTGAAAATAGAAAATGGAGCGTTGTCGTGACGTATTTAAACAGCCGCAGAGGATGTGGCCCCGCAAACAGAAATGGGTACGCTTCAGTGCCAGCTCTGCTACGTGGAGGTGAAAACGAAGTACGCTTAAAAAAAAAATTACTACCCTCATCCAACACAGTGGACTTTAATAAATCCAGATGTCTAAGATTTCAATTCTTAAAACTGTGCCTTGTAAAAAAAAAAAAAAAAGGTCATAAGAAAAAATGCAAGGAGGAGAGCACATTTTATATCCATTAAAGTCCTGCACAGCCTACCTGGGAGAGTCGATGGAAAGGAAAAAAAAAGCCAAGTACAGACGTTTCGAATCAAACAGAACAAATATTCAAGGGCAGTGAAATATTATGAAGTGGCTTAGTAGAACTGTTTAACAGTCTCAAAGATACTTTTAAACATTTAATTATCAGGAAATCCAAATGTCAGAAAAGTCCTGAAACTGGCTTAAAAATAAATACATTTACATGAATTAAACTGCCGTCCTTTCATTTGCTGCTTTATTTTCACAGCTTTCAGCATATGCTCAGCTCTAGTCATGCTGTCAAACTTATCTCTTCAAACAAGAAAAACAGAAATTACATTTTTCCTCATGTCGGAAGAAAAACTCTCGCAGAAGCACAGCGTCCCAAGAACTGGGGCTTTAGGAAAGCCATCGAACGCAGAGACTTGTACTGACCAGCTCATCCATGCTCACTGGTATCTCAGTCATTCACTGAGAGATTTTAAGCAGCAACTTTCAGTGATTTACAGGCAATAAATCTATCGAAGCCTTCTACTTTTATCTTTTCTGGGAAAAAAAAAAAAAAAAAAAGGAAAAAAAAGGATAAAAAAAGAATACAAAAAAAACCAAAAAAAACACCCGAACTCATGCAGTTTGCCAGGGAAAGAGGAGAAAGAGAAGACAGTAAAAATAATTCAGTGCTAGGAAAAAGAGCCCATATTGATAAAAACATAAAATAGTCCAAATACAATGCAGCAGTCCCAGGACAGAAGGTCATGTCTGTAAGCAGTCATTCTGACCTTATATTTCTTTCCTAAATCATTCCAGCAGCTTGAGCTCTGCTGGGACTAACACTGAGCTCAGCCTGCCCTGTGGGTTTGGGGCCACAGGGACAGCACCAGGGCTGGGCTGCAGAATGAAATGCCCCTATCCAGATCACTCTTTGAATGCAAACATGATGCAAGGGATTAAACAGGAATGAACATCCGTGTGAAACACGGCCATTTCAAAATTAAAACATGGTGTCCCAATGTGAAATTTTGGGCTTTGGTTGTCAGCATTTCTTTGGTTTCCATTTTTTTCTAAACGTGACACCCTCTTACAGTAGAAGACCTGTCCTATCATTTTTAAGAGAAAGTTTAATGAAAATGCCAAGGGACAGTGATAAATGACTTTAACTTGGACAGGGATTTAGAAGAATATTCTTAGGCAGACAAAGCCCGTAAGAAACAGGTTTGAGACAAGGCAAAACTCACACTGATTTCATTGCGAGCGTGGTGAAGATCAAAGATGGCACGACTTTTATCTGCCTGCTCATCTGCTTTTTGTTTTTTAAACCCACCATAAAGATAATGGACCCGATCAAGCTCTCCATCACTGCAGTAAAAAAAAAAAAAAAAAAGGAGCAATGACAACACAGTCACTGAGGCTGCCACCGAGCAAAACACTCCAAAACATAAACTAGTCCTCCCTCTCTTTCTGTTTTGGGTGGAAGTAGACCTCACCAGGAGGTTACTAACTGCTTACTTCCCAACCCAGGGGAAAATCACAGATGGTAATGGAGCCGGCTGGCAGGCGTGCAGCCCACAAAAACAGGACCTCTTGCTCTCCAGCAGAACACACTTATCTCTGCAAAGCCTTTGTTTAAAAATCCCAGCTGAAAACACATGTGGATGACAAGCGTTTACAAGTAATTTAACCTAAAATTCATCATGGAGTTTGTTAGTCTTTGCTGGAAGCAACGTTTGGCACCCACCCTAAGCCCCTGCAGCCTTCAGCAATGGGCACTCCTGATAATACGATGCGGAGCCTGGCAACAATGTACATGGCAAGCTTTAATGCATTTAGGATGTCATTTTTTCTAAGGTGTTTTTCTCCCTCTTTTTATGAGAAACTTGGGTTTACTGAACTCAAGGAAATAATGTCAGCATTCATTAAAAAAAAAAACCAACAAAACCAACAAAAAATACCCATGAAAATCAAAAAGAAAAAGAGTGCACAATATGACCCAAAGGCTCATGTGTTGACCAGATTTTCACTCTAAGACTAATCACCAAAGAAAGCACAGAATGGCAAAATTCACTCATCATAAACTTCAGAGATTTCAAGAAAGTACTTGACAGACTCCATCACTGTTCACTCTGGAACATCTTGAAGCGTTAGGCTTGCCAACAAAAATAATTACATCATCAAGTCTTTACACCAAGCTGCAGATTGAATACTTAAAGCAAATGCAGATTTAATACATGGTTCAACATAAAGGCTGGTGTCAGATCAATTTGCTCGCTGCTGTAGCTGGGCACTGCAGTGACTCTACTGGGAAAAAAAACTGAAAATGGTAACAATCATAGAATCATAGAATGGCCTGGGTTGAAAAGGACCTCAAAGATCATCTAGTTTCAACCGCCCTGCCACAGGCAGGGTCGCCAACCACTAGACCAGGCTTCCCAGAGCCACATATATGTGTGTGGCACACAATATATGGTTTAACAAAAAGCATGGCATTCCCAAAGTCCCCAAGTCTTCCAGGTGTAACTTAGCCAACATACAGACCTGACAAAAGACAACTGACCCCAGAGCTAGCAGCTGTTCCAAAGGAAGAACTGTAATTAAAACACAACTTCCACCTCACAAGAAGTGATGTGGTTTGTAGAATAATTGGCTGTAACTCACAGCCAACTGTGATAATGTCACCAACTGAAAAGATGGCACTTGTGCTTTGCATTTAGATAGGATTCAGCCGTTAAAAAAATTATCTACAGCTCAAACTCTTACAGACTACAAGTCTGCAACTCAGAATGTTATTCTTGCTGTGATATACAGACAAGAAGGCTGTACATTGTTAAAGGATACCTACAGGCAAATGCTGTTAGAAGCAAGTGTATAAGCAAACTGCATAAAATGAACAGAAATGCAAGCTTTTACTCCAAGGCTGTCTCTTGTCTATAGGACAACTCGGAAATGGGGTGGAAACATCTGGCAAGTATGGCAGAGTTGCAACTAGAGCAGAAGATGGGGTAAAACAACTTGGGAAAGGTGGAAATGATACCAGATGTTTTGCAAGCCCAGGTGTGTTTTTTGGAGTAGTTTCTGCTCACCTTCAGCTGATGTGAGTCTATAAAACACTGTGTCATTAAAACCTTGCTGAAGCAATACAGCCACTGAAAACAGTCATTTGGCTGGGTTCTGGGCTTTTGCTGGAGGGGCTGTGGCAGCCACAGCAGGAGACTCTGCCTACCCCATGCCAGCTGGGCTCAGCACCACGAACACGGCTGCAGCCGCAGCTCCTGCACAAGCAAACACAGCCCAACCTTGTGCCATATGTACAGCAAAACCGCCCACGAGCAAGCACTTGGGGAATTGGCCATAAACCTGTCCCCCTGTATAGCTCCAATCTTCACTGACTTAAATGTTTTATACGTTGTGCTAGAAAATGAGGCATTTGAAAGGGCCACAAAAATGATCCAAGGGATGGAATACCTTTCCTAGGAGGACAGGCTGAGACCTGGGGCTGTTCAGCCCGGAGAAGAGAAGGATCTGGGGAGACCTGAGAGCAGCCTGAGAGACTATCTAAAGGGGGAGCTGTAAGAAGGAAGGGGACAGACTCTTTAGCAGGGTCTGTTGGATTAGGACAAGGAGAAATGGCTTCAAACTACAAGAGGGGAAATTTAGATTGGATATAAGAAAGAAGTTCTTTACAATAAGAGTGGTGAGGCACTGGAACAGGTTCCCCAGAGAAGCAGTGTATGCTCCATCCCTGGAGACATCCAAGGACAGGCTGGAAGGGCTCTGAGCACCCTGATTTAGCTCTGGCTGTTCCTGTTCATTGCAGGAGTTGAACTAGATGGCCTTTAATGGTCACTTCCAACTCAACAATTCTATGATATTTAAAAGTCATTGCTTAAGAGAAGAGGACATTGGCAACTGGAAATGAGATGTTACATGAAGGAGTTCCTTCTTTCCATTCTTACAATTTTAATGTTTCTATAAATGTTTTACATACGCATGATGTCTTTCTTCATTGTAAGTTTATAACCTACGAAGGCTGATTTTAGAAAAGAATGACTGTGTAAAGCAATATCAATCCTCTCAAATGGCAAATGCAATCGCCTCTCATCTAACATACATCTTATAACATACTGGATCTACTAGCAATCCACTAAAGTTTAAGTGACCAGTGTGTGTATGACCTGGATTAAAATTAGACCTCATGGCCCAATATTACAGTTGACAAAAACTGCATGTATTTTAATGTAAGCACTAAATAAATACCTAAGAACCATAAAAAGAAATGCACAGGAAAAGAACAGCAAGGTGCATGCAAAAATATGGTTGCACTCATCAACATACAGATATCAAAATATAGAGACAAATAAATACCTTTGCGTTGATGGTTTTTAAGTTAGACTATGTTCTGCACATGATGTAATCAGAAAATGTAATGTTTTTGAACAACATGGTTGATTGTGTGCCCAAACCACGGTAAAGGGAAGTTAAGGTCACAAAGTCAAGCATTCTAAAATTAGGAAATGCCAGATTAAATTTACTAGTGCAGTAATTTTATTCTCTTATGCATGTGCACTACCACACACAATTTTATCCCACGACTGCATATGATTTTTTTCAGAAAACTGACAGGAGACCAGCAAAAACTGCAGCAAAGCTGGAAGGAAAGCAGAAATAACAGGAGATTACAGTGATTAGTCAATGATTCTAGGGAAGAACAGTAACGAAGAAAGAAAAAGAAAACCCAAACACTCACTGCGTGAGCTTGCCCTTGTGTCACTGAGATGGATGGCTGAAAATCTACGTGCTAGGTTTGCCAACATAGCCAGCCACCTTTTCATTGACTGAACATCTACAGAGTGATAACTTCCGTTAGGAGAAAAAAAATATATAGATTTCCCATTTGTAACAGGTAATATTCCAGGGAATATAGAAACATGGCACCAATCTGTTTTTTGTGAAATACTGCTCAGAAATGCCAGAGTTTCATTCATCTTAAGTAGGACAGTTGAATACCCAGTAAAACCCAGAAAGGAAGCATCTGAAACTAGATCTCACCCTTTATTTGCTTGGCTTTAGAAACGATAACCTCTCATTAGAGGAACATCTCATTAAATGGCCCATCTGGGCCATCGTGCAGGATCTCCGCTTGAACAGGCAGCACAAAACCCCAGAGAACTGGGGGACTGTTGATGTCCAAGAGCTTTTTTTTTTTTTTTCTTTTTTTTCTTTTTTTTTTTTTTTGCTGCACTGAGCAAAGATTTGCCTGGTGTCTCTAAGGACCCTGACGGCAAGGGTGGAAGCCTTCAGTTTGTTCTCTGTATCATTAAATCTCCAATGGAAAGCGCAGTCTTTCATTATCCCTATCATTAGCACTCCCTGCCCACTATAAATTTGGGCCCTTCAATCACCTGTCTCAGCTCTGCTGCTGAAATCCTTCTGACTTCTGCAAATTCCAGGTAAAAACGCTTGCATTATAATGAGTTATTTAACAGAAACTTCATGAAGCACAAAAAGCACACGTTTCAAGGGCGAGGTTCACTAACAGCATGGAGTGGTGAGCATTGTGGCACTGCTGCAGTCAGTTTTTAAACACCTAACGGACTGCCTGCAGGTCCACATACCCCAAACCTCATACCATTTATTTGATGTCACAAATGGGGAGTAATAAGAGTACACCATTATTTGTATCCTCAGTGGCATCTATCCCTGCACAACGATACTCTCTGAAATAATGGACGAATGAAGAAAAAAATCAGAGGATGTGCAGGACAAGAAAAAAAGTGTCCCAACTGCATTTATTTTCTTGAATGCCACAAACACACAGCCTGTGCAGAGAGTGGGGTCCCATTCTTGGTCCCAGAAGGCAACAGATACTAAACTGCACTTCTGATCATTGTCCATGTGTCACACCTATTCGCAAGCTCAGATACTCATAGATAACACTGAAAATAAGCCAAGTGAAAACTTAGACAGGCTTCATAACCTTAGGATAGTAAATGCTTCAGGATCAAAACCAGGTGTGCTCATACTGCTCCCAGCACAACAGACCCTTATGGATGTTACCTAAGCTGGTGTATAGCAAACAAACAGTCCAAGTGTCTGAAAAAGAGTTGATATGAGGCAAGAAATACAAAGAGTGAGCAGTTTCTAGGAGGAACACCAGCAGGCTGCTGCTACAGTGCCGGCACACTTGAATTGGGATATCAAAAAGCCAAAGCTGACACCCACAGCTTTGAAAGCGGGAACAAAGCAACACCTTGCTTAAGTAGGCAAGGAAGTGGAACTTAAATTCCAGCTTGAGACTCAAAGCCTCTTAATAAGGCAGTGCCCACACATGAAAAAGCAAAATGTTTTGAGCCTTTATAGAAAGTGCCCCTTTGAAAACACTGTTTTGCTTACAAGAAGATGCACTTTGACTCTTGTGTTTCATGCCACTTTACTTCCATTTGCTGTTTTCTAATTCGTTCAAAGCAAACAGAAAGGAATTTAGGCAGCACAGATAGGGAGAAAACCACCACATCACTGGTATTTTAGCACATCCGAGGGAGTGCAAAGTCCTCTTGTAGCTCCAGCTGTTTTCCCCAAAATCTCACCCACGCCAACCTGCCCAGTGGAGTCACCCAGCCACCAAAACAGCCGTGATCTGTTAACCGAGCAGCCTGGGGATGAGGCCGACAGCTCTGCAGGGCCTGTGACACCCAGCAAGGTGCTGTGGCAGCACCAGCAGAGGCCAGGACCTCAGCCAAGGGCTTGACCCCGCTGGTGGATGACAGTCACACCTGACTGTGCATGGGCCCGGGCAGACGTTTGCTCCTGAGTACATGCAGTGTAAGGCCGGGATGCAGTTGGCCTGCAGTATGTGTGCCTCATTAACATCCAAAGCAAGAGCTATCCAGAAACACTAAGTGCTGCTGTCAAGCGAAATCCTCCAAGTATTTTTCTCCTCTCATAGGAACGGAGGAGACCATTCATTAGCTGCAGTCCGCACCCATTAGCTTTGAAATCTGCAAAGGCGATATACTGCTGAATATTCACATTAGCAAGAAGTCTTAATGAGGGTAAATGCAAGGAGCATAGCTCTAGAAAACCGATTTTCTCGCTTAATTTGGACAAGGTGAACCTCATGAGAAGATACTGCAGCCATGTTTACTTTGCTGTCCGAACTCAGGGCAGACAGAGGTTGCTGGCTTCCATCTTGGGGCCCCTCTGCTAGCAGCAGGAGCCGCTCCAGAGGTCTCACCCTTTCTGCTGCTCATTGGTCCCTCAAACAGAGGTTGGGGAAAGGATGAGGGTACCCCAATGCACAACCCCACATCCAGTACTCTCCTAGGCAAGTGTGCAAGCAGCTTACAGAAGTGGGCTCTCTCTAATGGTTAGGACAACTGCAATTCACTAAAGAGCAGTTCTTTTCTTTTCCTTCTTCTCACCTCAAGCAAAACCTGATGATGGACATCATTTGCCTTTTTATCTGCACCTATGCATGGGGCTACTGCTGGGATTTATCCAGCCACAGTCAGTACAAGACACAAAGTTGAAAGATCTTTATACGGCAATTTCAGCATAAAATGCAGGCACTGCAAGCCAGAATAGAGTCACAGAATCATTAAGGTTGGAAAAGACTACTGAATCATCAAGTCCAACTGCCAAGCCATCCCCACCATGCCCACTAACCATGTCCTCAGTGTCACATCCACACAGTTCTGGAACACCTCTGGGGATGGTGACTCCACCACCTCCCTGGGCAGCCTGTGCTACTGCAGCACCAGCTGTGGGGGGCTTTGAGGAGTACGGTCCTGAATGTCCAAGTGCTGCCCATCACAAACAGTTTTATCGTCCTTTCTTTCTCCTTTATGTACTAAAGCAACTTACACTTAGTATTCTCGCTATCAACAAACATGGACTGTGTTCTCAACTTGAATAAACCCCAAACTTGCAAAATGACCTCAGGAGGAACACACGGGCTTCGGTCCTGCAAATGTATGCGTGTGTACATCTTTCCTTAATTGAACCGTTACTCATACATATAGATGTTTGCTGAGCGGGGGCCTCCACCTCTTTGTGTTCAAGCTGCTTGAAAAGTAAAATGCAAATGAGGCAATGTGCTGCAAATGCAAATTATGCATTATTGATAAAAAGTTGCAATTCAACACAGATGATTTAAAGAGAAATTATTGAGGCCTATACTGAAGGAAAGGAGTAGAAAAATGGGAAACATACTGAAGAGAAAGCGGATTGTTTCATTTTTCAAAGGAATATGTTTTACGTTTTCCATTTATTCTATTTATTTCTAGCCGTTAAACATTTTTTTTGTATTTATTATCCCTCAAAGTGGGGCACCTTGCCTTGTCTGCCAACTTCAAACTGCATACAGATGCCGAGACAGACCCGGAGAAGAAACTGAGACACAATTCTGCCTATCAAGATGCAGGTTTCGCTACTTTAAAGAATTCCCACAGCCGGCACCAAAATGGGGCGATAGCGAGGAGGTGAGAGGCAAGAGAGACGGCTGCACTGAAAAGCCCTGTTGTGTTCAGCCACATATTTTTCTCATTTGTTTAGTCTGAAATTCCTCCTTCAGTAACTCTGGATTTGTTACCTTTTCGTACGGCACCGGGAACATCTGGGCTCCATATGGCTCACGCCTCCTCTGTGCCAAATGAAGCTATATTCTGTTTCTATACCCTTTATTTCTCCGAGCATCGCCACTGACGAGGTTTTAAATATCTCCACACCGGACTAAAGCGTAACCTTAGAATCACTCAGTTTGTTGACACAAAGTTTATGGCAGTGCATTGATGTGGCTGGATTAGCCAGCGTTTTTTGCCTCGTCCTCTTCCTTTTCCTCCATTCTTTCTGTTTGTTTTTTTAAGATTAGACAATGCAAATAGAAAGGTGCACACGGTGAGAAAGCAGTTAGCAGCAATCTCACCTGTGCTCTAGGAAGCCATCCTTGACCTCCTATCGGTAAGATGCAAAAAGGAAACAGGTTATTCTGATGGTTCACAGCCAGAGAATTCCCCTTCTAGGTACTAACATTTCCCTTTGCTCTCCAAATTTCCCAGCTCCTGGTATCTCCAAGGATCTACACTGAGTTCTCCTCCAAGAGGGGAAAGTTAGCTCAAATACTGGGGGGATAAATGGCATAACCTTGTTAAAGTATTTTCCTCTCCCTTCACTACAGAAGAAGAAATACTGCTCTTATTCACTCCCCACCAGAAGTTTCTGTGTGGCAGCATCTGTCCTGGGTCTCTGCTGTTACAACCACTGCTGTGCAGCTGCGCCCACTGGAGAGACCCATGGGCTGCTCTGAGATTTCTGCCACCTGAACCCACTCTTGCAAAGGTTTGTTCCACCCCGAATCTCGCCAGAGCGCTGATTTGCTGTTTCTCTCTCTGCAGGAGGGAAGCAGAGACCCAGAAGCACTCCACTGATTATCTGGACGCCGTTACCAATTCCAAAGAGGATTTGAAATGTTGCCTCCATTCTAGGATAATTTACAAGCAGCAATCTGTGTATTTTTTCCTGCTGTACACTAGGTTGATTCGCAGGTATTAATCTTACCAGGGAACATGCTGAAGTTCTTTACACTCAATAAAATATCAAGCCCTGGCTCCCAAAAACCATTACTTTGCACCTGTCAGCATCGCAGACACCATGTTTTTTCCTGAGTCATTCTTTTTCACTTTGCCCTTAATAATGGCAGTCTCAGTGTTCAGCACTGCACTGAAACGAGGAAGACGAGGCTTCATTCTGCAGACTCCTAATGAGGCCCTAGATGAGGTACCTGTGTGAACCTCCCATCTCCAGCCTATTCCCTTTGCCCACAAGACACTGGGCTTGAAGGGAGAGAAGCTACCTCTTTCTCAATGCAAAAAAAAAAAAAAAAAAGCATCTGTCACAATGCAGAGCTTCTAGATAACATTGCAATAAATTAGATTTGATGTCAGGGAGTTTTTTCACTGAGAGGGCAGTGAGGCACTGGCAAAGACTGCCCAGAAGAGCTGTGGGTGCCCCATCCTTGGATGTTCAAGGCCGGATTGGATGGGGCCCTGGGCAGCCTGAGCTGGTGGGGGGCAGCCCTGCCTACAGCACAGAGCTAGAACTAGGTGGACTTCGAGGTCCCTTCCAACCCAAGCCATTCTGTAATTTGTGATTCTATGAAAATCAGTGATAGCCCACGATAGCACCTTGGTTCAGTTGGTAAATGGGCTATTTTTCAGCATTATTCCCCAGGTACGGGTCAAAACTGTAACAGTTCATCACAGCATCCCAAAGGTGGATGGTTCAAGTGATGTGCTACTGTTGTGATTTGCTACAGCGTATCTTACTCTTTCCAAACACAGTCCTGTTGCCAAGGTTGTATCTAAATTCTGCAGTAATCTGTGCAGGAATCATAGAATGACTTAGGTTGGAAGGGACCTTAAAGATTATTTAGTTCCAACCCCAACACTGACCAAGGCACAGAAGATAGCACCTCCCTTTTCTTTCAGGCCAAGCACCTGCAGTGCTATTAACTTCCCTGCCCATTAAAGACCTCTGCTGCAGGTGCTGAGTAATCGGGCTTTTGGCCAGGATAATGCTTAAGGCGCTTCCTTGGATTCTTTGCATCTGTTTGCACCTTTAAAGGCTTTGCAGGAGCAATGCTGCAACTCTGAAACCAGGTATCCCTCCTTAGCATGGTCCCCACAAAAACAAGTAACGTGCCCTTCCTTCCTGCCCTTCCCTCCTGCTCATGCATACACAACCCCTCCCATCCCAGCCAGAGCACACAGCAGAACAAAGAGCTCCCCGCATGCAAACATCCCAGAGAGGAGGAACTACATGTGGCAGATGCTGCTGCATCACTTAATGCATCATTTAAAGCCTTTCGGGGACTGTACCGCGGTGATGAGTAGTTTGGCTGGAATATTGTCCACAGACAGCACTGTGTGGATTAGGGCACTTTGAAGGTCACCAGCTGGGTCAGAAGCAAGAAAGCAATGCTTAAAACAGAGCTTTCCATCAGCATACGTACAGCAAAGAGAATGAGAGCAGAAAAGGGCCCTACAAAGTCAAAACATCTATTTCTTTTACTGCTAAACCACCTTTTTACAGTTTCTATATAAAATAAGCAGCAGATCTGTCTGTCTGATAGCAGAATATGGAAGCACATCATTTCTAGTGGTGTCTGAAATCAAGACCCTGCCCTAAACATCTCAGCCAGTGGTCTGGATACCAATTGAGAGGCTAAAACTAGACAATCTTTGAGCTGCCTTCCAACCCAAGCCATTCTACGAGTCTTCAAATTCAGATACAAGTACATGAGCAAGCAGATACCGAGATTCAGTACCTTTTCAGTCCCTATGCTGGTGGAAACGTCAGATCTGACAATGAGATGAGACAGTCTTGCCTGTCTTTAACAAAGACTTTCAAGTCACCAGGGACTGCGAGTGCCGAAGTGCTCTCTGGATTTACACAGCTGCAAACTCACTCCGGCCACAGATGAAGCCACGCAGAAAGGCAAGTTCATGAATTATGAACAAATATTGTGTGCCAAAACACATCAATCATTATCTGTCATGAACAAGCCAAGCGCCATCAATTCATAATGTTGACATTTGCACAAAACTTACACAAAACAATCAATAGAATTGCATGGATCACTGAAAAAGGAGATGTTGTTTTTATATAATTTAACACTAGGCTTTTCACTGAATACAAAATGCTGAAAGGCCTTAAAATAAAATTGATGGAGAGTTAGTGCTCTAATGAAAAGTCAGATAAACAGCTTCTGCCCACTTCAGATGTCTCACTCACGCCTGAAAGAGAAAAGAGATTTACCTGTTCTTCTCTTCAGAAATGGAAGCAAAGACAGCAGCCAGCTAAACAAGTGAAAAGTTGTAAAGTCTTTTTACCCAGCAGAAAATGGACACTATTCTGCCTTGAGCACGATATAAAAAGGCCATGATTGCCAGACTTTTCAACAAGGTAAAGCATGCTTTAAGATAACACAACAAGGCTATGATAGTTCGACTCCATGATCCTTGTGGGTCCCTTCCAATTCAGGATATTCTGTGGCTGTACAAATGAAACAAGGAATCAGAAGTTGCAAGCTGGCCAGAAAGTAGCAGGACTGACAGTACTTCAGGTCTTACGGAAGTCTTTCAGAGAAGAACTTGCTTATTGGCGTGTCATCTTTAAATTACTATTGACAGCTACTCAACGTTATTTACCCTCTAAATTTCCTTCATTTTAGGACTATGGATTGTTCCAGTAGTGGCCTGTAAAATTATCCAGCGTAACACTTTTTGTAGTAGAGTACATAAATGGAGAACATGGCATCATGGCTGTGCACTGCAGAGCTTCCAGCGCTCTTGTTTCTAAGGCAGGAACAAGTACTTCCTGCAAACACGCTTTGGGCAGAGTGCACTGAAAGAAGAGGGAACTTCTGTGGTTTTCCTTCTCAACTGCCACACAAAAAAGGACTTCCTTGTGTTTGAAACAAAAGGGAGCACATACCTTCCAGACACGAGACCAGCTCATGCTATAAGCACAAGGTGAATGCAATTCTTGTTCTAGAGGCTGGACAGTTACTGATAACAGTTTTTCTTGAAGGGTTTGTTGTTTGTTGGCTGGAATGCTTTTGCTCTTCCCTCACACCTGTCACTGCAGCACACACTGCCCTTTATGTCATTGCAGGACACAAAAGCTGAAAAATGGCACTTTGCTGCTGGTACACTCAGCCAGGCACTTCTACAGCAAGTGTGCCCACATTGATGCAGGTACATGGGTATAAAGCCTTGCCCTGATGAGACGTGAGAGCATCTGCAGTATCTACCCTTCACCTGGTATTCCCCTCCTCTTCCCACACATATTTAAGACATCAGGTGTCGATTCAGCCAAGCAAGAAGGCAAGCACTTATAATCAGTGTTTGCCACCTGAAATTTAAGTCACACTATAATTATGATTGCTGTTGTTAAGGGTAAGCACAGGATTGAATGCAGCACTTTGCTGAATCAATGTCTTGATCTAGTTTTACTTTTATCTAACCCTACATCTAAGCCAGGCCGCAAGCTCTTGAGCACAGAGAGATAAAGCACCATTCTGCACCTCAAAAGGATAACAAGCATGACAGGCACATGACAAAAGGGTTCACTACTTATGTAACAGGGGGTACAACCTCAGTTTTCACATCACACTTGAACAAGGTTCAGAGCAACTCCAAAGAAAAAAACAACCCTACAACCTAAAATCCACCAGAAATTCTACCCCCGTCTGCAGGCATGGGGGTGAGGGCCCATCCACGCTGGCACAGCGGTGTGGTTTATCAGAGATTAGGACAAGCCCCTGGCAGGCTCCCAATTTTCCAGCCCAATCTCACTCATTGCCACCCACCCCCAGCTCTCGGCTCCCCGCGGGGCTCTGCTGTCAGGGCTGCGCCTACGAGCGTCTCGGTTTGAGCATCCCAGTTTGTCTCTCAGCTGGCATTTTTGCACGACAAACAGAAGACACAAATTTCAGCCGACAGCGTGTCCGAGGCTTTCATTTTCCCCCAGGACACAGAACTCATGTGCACGAACATCTGTGAGAGCAGAGCCCATCCTTCCTCCATCGTGGTACAGAATACTGAATCATAGAATGGCCTGGGTTGAAAAAGACCACAATGGTAATCTAGTTTCAAACCCCCTGCTATGTCCAGGGTCACCAACCACCAGACCAGGCTGCCCAGAGCCACATCCAGCCTGGCCTTGAATGCCTCCAGGGATGGGGCATCCACAACCTCCTTGAGCAACCTGTTCCAGTGTGTCACCACTCTCTGAGTGAAAAACTTCCTCCTAATATCTAACCTAAACCTCCCCTGTCTCAGTTTAAAACCATTCCTCCTTACTGAACAAATGGCTTCAGAATCAGCATGGTTCAAAATGTTATCTGATAGGGCAGAAAAGCAATGCTGGCTGTTTGAGCAGTGAAACCACAGCAGGAGAGCACTGGGCAGGAGAAGGGCTGCAGTAGCCTCACCAAACACAGAGTGGCCACGTGCTGCCCCGTGCACCAAGCTGCGTGCGGCAAGTAATTAGTGCGTTTCAAGATCGATGCAACGAGATTGATTTTCTTCTCACTTACCAATGTAAACTGAGAATAATTCCATCACATTTGGTGTAAGCATTAGTAAAAAACTGGTTTTACTGAGAAAAACGCTGGGTTGACTGTATTACTGTATTGGAAGACCAGACCGAAGAGAACATTCTTTGCTTCTTTGTAACTATGTCTACATCGGTAAAGTTTTCATGATTACCTTTACTCGTTCTAACGCTGTTGCTCATACAAAATGCTTTCAAGTCAAATCCAAAGGCCGCTGAAATCCACAAGCACCTTTTTGCACCGCCCCAAAGCAGAAGAATTCTCTAAAAAGATGAAATCTCCCTGCTGTATTCAATCAGGAGACAGCCAATTTTCCTGCCTGCTGCTGAGCAGTGCCAGAGCATCCCTGCTGCTCTGTGTATCCCAAGCAGCATCCATGCCTCGGATGTGTCCTCCTAGAAATATACCCCAAGGTGCTGCTGTGAAAAGCTGCAGGTTGAGCCCACAGCTGCAATCATTAAGAGATTTGTTCTCCAAAGGCTTCTAAAGCTAGCTGTTATTTTATCTGAGATTACAGACATTAGATTATTATTAAGTAAATCTGTTCAATGCCAGTCCGGAAGAAGTCAGAAAGCAACACTTGAGCTCTCTATCTGGGTCAAGTTTGTCTCGGTTTAACAAAGTACATAAAAGCCTAACAATGCTATCAAATACAGATATGAAGCTTAGCAAACTTTGAGATTCTCAGATCAATTATTATCTCCCTGTAAGCTGACATCCATGGGATCACTCCTAGGCCTTTTAATTTACCATGTCTTCTCATTAAAGAAGATTAGGCATACTTCAAACAACTGTTCTTCCTTCCTCTGTCAGACTCAGACCTCTGCCTTCCTCCTAGTCCACCTGGGAGGGTGGACTACCAGGAAAACACATCCGCTCCAGCCCCTCTCCCACCTAACGCCTCAACTCCTTGCTTCTTGTGGAGCTGGAGGTTGGAAATTCAATTCCTGCTTCCAAAGCTCTGGTCAGGTGCCTGAACTTAAATGGGATGCATCCTGGTGTTGGTGCCTGAAACCACGCAGGCAGCTGGGCCTGAAGCCACATCCATCTACTAACCATCCCCCCCCAGGCCAGGGCCCTGCTCATGCTGGGAGCCTCTTCAGTGCCCCTGACCCCCAGCTCAACTTCCGCAGAGGTATTTCAGGCACCCAGCTCCCACTGTCAGGCAGCACCTACCTCTGTTCAGGGCCTGAACAACGAGTAAAAAGCCTGTCTGCTAAAAACTGGTCCTAATACCCAAGAAACCAGCTGTGCTGGCAGGGGGTCTGCAGACCACACACACAAATACACACCCACAGCCACTCAAGGGTAATCATGAGGTCCCTATGCTCAAAACAGGGCTAGGAAAAGTATCATTTAACCTTATCGATCTTGCTGAGGGAAGGAATATGGTGTTAAGCAAGACTCTGGTGCAGCAAGGAAGAGCCATCCCTCCCATGGCCCTGACAGAAATGCCTGCTAATTTCCCCTGGCACTGGATTTCCAACACTTCCCCAGCACGCTGTCCCTCAAATAAAGCTGCTGGGGACAGCTGGAGCTAACAGCAGCCACCCCAGAAAGGGTCTGCTAAAAGTTCCACCTGTGGAAATATCACATGAAAAGGCAATCCCATTGGTATACGCAGTCGGAAAAGGATAGAACACCTTCTCCCCACAAAGAGAAAATATTTGAAACTTCCCCGACTGCCAGTGTATCTTATAGATGGAGTGTACAGGGAGAGAAGACCTGCTGCACTTCAGGAATTATGCTTCCTTGTCAAACACAAAGATGAAAGATAACCTGGCTGTACATAGAGAACTGCATTACACCTGCATGCAGCTGCTGCACAGAGCTGCTACTCCACACTTGTTTTTATGTCATGCTTGAGGAGGGTTTACTGGACATTGCTCTATCTTCTGCCAGATGACTTACTCATCTGGCATGTTTAAGAGTGTGTTTAAGGGAAATTCAGAGAATAGGCCAGGAGGACTACTTAAGATAAGAGTTCTCAATGCAGTAGCCTGAAGCAGAGCCCTGGACACACCTGGTCCCTCCACCCTGCACCCCTTCGCACATCAGCCTCCACACCTGCAGATGCTATCTGCTTTGCTGCTCCTGGTAGTTGCTGCTTTTTCTCCCATGCTATCAAAGTGCTGTGAACAGATCTTGCTAGGCTCTGCCAGCACCCATGCATCTTTCTGGCAGGCTTCTGTCCCACTCAGCTCTTCTATGAGGCTGCTCCCCATTCATCGGGAGATTTACTTCCTCTTCAGGAGGCACAAAGAGCGGGGGAGGATGCAGCAAAGAAGAGTTTGGGAAATCTAATGACAAACAAGGAGCTGGAGCTGTGAAGCAGCTGAGTGCCCTGACCAGATGTTCATACCCATATGTAGTGTGAATGCAGCAGCTAAAAAAGCTGTTCCATGCACTACGTTAGCAGGCTTGCTCCTTACCCTGACATGATGTGCTGTAACCTACACGCAAACGTGCAGGTCGGCCTCAATTTACGGCAGTGCAAGGTCCCAGCACCAGCACCTGCTGGCACCACCACACTTTGGGGGCTCCCTTGGGCCCTAAGGGACTCTAAGGGACAGATGCAAACCAGTCACAGAATATCCTGAGTTGGAAGGAGCCCACAAGGACCACCCAATTCTGCATGGCTTTTGGTCTACAGCTTTCTGAAAGCGGTCAGAAGCCAAAATCAAAGCATATTCATAATTCTTTCTTCGTACATCTAACCACTGGAACAGTCTGGGAATAATGATTCTCCCAGTAGAAGTCAGCCCACTCTGTGTTGTATCAGGTTTGACAGGCAAAACAATAGCTAACAGCGCTCAGAGCAACAGACCAAAGACTTATTCCCATTAAAACTCATCAAAATGAGCAATGTGCCCATTCCGTGCATTCAAGAGGATTTTATAGTGGACAATTTTTTAATTACTCAATCAAACACTCAATCCCTTGCTTTTAAAATCAGAGAACAGCTTTATGAAACACCTCTTCTCTCCTGCAGATCGGTTTTGCAGAAAGCAGAGAGGGTGCACACAAGTCTTGCTGCAGATATACTTGCTTGTTGTGGGTCTCATATTTGCAGATGCGTTAAATGCTACCTTTTCCCTGTCATCCACCAGCTTTCTCTCCTTCCCATTTAAAATTACAGTGTTTGCTATGGTGACATCATGTCACGACTGCAAGCAGCAAACTAGTATGACATACATAACTTCTGGACAAAGCAAATCCTAAGTCATAGCAATAACAAAGGTGGGCAGTGAATCACTCCTGTCCTATGTGCAACAAGGCTGCATGTCTCCTTTTTTTCCTTCTCCACCCATCACTGTAAAAACAACAACCTCCAGGAGCACATGTGAGGCTCAGCAGCTCTGGTGCTGGCATGGCCAGTCCTTAAACACGATTAAACTTTGCTCAAGATGATACCCTGCTCAAGAAAAGTTTCTTTGCAAGAGTCCAAAATTTGCCTTTCTGAGCAGTCTCACGGCAAAGTTGAAGTATGAGCCTTCTGCACGTGGGAAAACGGCACTGCTTGTATGCAGATAGCTACTAACTATGGCATTTTAATTAAGGGCTGAGTCATGTTCCAGCTTGTGTAGTAACAGCGTGTGAAATAATCCCATTAAAGAACCGCTTGAGGAGCTCACACCAGCGTAACAATGTGACGGGGCCTGCTGCCACCATCCCCATGCTGAGAACAGGCAGAAAGCCACTACGGTCCCACACCTACTGCCAGTGCTACCTTCCTCCTCTGCTGTGTCTCCATCACAAGGCCACAACTTTGGGCCAGCACATGGTCTTGAGCCCCAAGGACAGAGACCAAAAGATAGGGTGTTTGCACTGCTCAGAGATGTGGCTTGCAGGAGAAGAGAAACCTTACGATGAAATGGTGACTTGAGCTGGTCAATGCTGCTCAGCTTCACGCCCCACAAACGCTGACACAGCAGATAATCCTGAAGCACAGCTCCTTCACTTTCTTGGTGCTTCTCCTTGCAGTACATGCTTTATCACAGCCTCCTCTGAGCAGCTGTAGAAAAGGGATGTATTTGGCTGTGTGCATCCCCATAAAGACCAAAATCTGTGATTGCACTGACTTCCTGCTTCCTTCGGGGCTGAGCGTCAAGGGCACAGCAGCTGCGCTTGTGGCCCAGGGCTTGTCATGAAGATGGCCATTAAGGCTGAAGCATGAAAGAAATGACAGCTCGGAGCGATGCATAGCTTAGTCAGAGGCCAGAGGGGAAGCTGGGGAGCACTGGGAAAGGCAGAGGGATGGGAAGAGATAGGAAAGAGTGAATAAGGGCATCCAAGGACAAAGAAGGTAGGAGAATTACATGAAGAGCAAATGAAAGTCTATTTGCTCTCACTTGCTCTCTCCACCATTCACCCCAGATGGCATCACTGCATGGAGAGGAGGAGCCTCTACCTATTCTTTTACTTTGACCACATCCTTCACTGTCGCACAGCCCTGCCTTGCTCTCTGCAGGAAGGGTGCAGTCAGGATGCTCCCACCCGCTGCTGGTGGCTTAAGCAGCATATGGGAGTGCCTGACAGCTTGGCATGCTATGTTTGTAGCAGTGCCCCATTCTTCAGGGACAGGGAAATCTCACTTAAAATACAGTGCTCTCATTGTGCAGTGCCAGGTGTGAATATGACATTTAACATTGAGGAAATCTGAGATTGTTTAAAGTGAACAGATTCTGTTTTACCCTACAGGCACAGAACTAGGAAGGGCAGGCAAGTCAGCTCCAGCCAAAGCAGAGTAAGCATGACCACCAGCAGCATCACCTGCAGTCACGCTGGCCAATCTTCAGCTCCGTCCCTTGGGTATTTATTGAAGGAGGAAAAAAAAAAAGGCTCGTCTTACCTTGCAACTACATGCGGCAAGTGCCTGTGCTACAGAACTTGGGGCCTTCATCACCCATATGGTAAAGTTGATGAATTCACATTTACAGGGCAATTTTCACCTTCCGACCAGAACTCTGCTCTGAGCAGAATGACTGCTCCTCTCTACCCCTCAGCAACTCCTGTTCTCTAAGGCCTGACACGACCTGCTCTTTTTCTTTTATACCAAGTTTTGGAAGCTTGGACTAAAAGAACAAAGGAAACAGCTGGCAGAACTGAAAATAGAAACGTGGAACCTTGTTAATCAATACCAAGAGTTCTCAAACATGAAGAAACCTAGACAAGAGAACTTTTAGAAACTCTAATACACAGCCTCCAACACCATATACATACCCGTGTCGTGGCACTGACCAGGATAAGGTGTGGAGACCCCCCATCAACTACTCTCTTCATATCTCTCTTCACTGGCTCTTTTTTCTACCTATTTGAACACACAGGCCCAGGGGAAAATGACAGATTATAAAGCTTTACAGTGGAAATCCATCCTTGAATCACAGTAATCTCTCAACGCTCTGCTTTACTTGTTCTTACTTGTAGCAAGACCAAAACACTGCCAAATAAAGATCTGAAATCCTAAAGCGGGACAAGGGCAAAGGCCCCAACAAAGGCTTCTGCAAACCTCATCTAAACACGGCCTTTTGTTCTGTATTGCACATGGCCTTGTCATCCAGCGGCCGGGAACGACGCCGCTGCTTTCCTCAGAAACTTGCCCCAGTCTGAGAACTGTAAAACTGCAAAATCCTTTCTGTTCTAACTGAATCCAGCTAAGTTCCACCATGAGGATCAATCCATTAGCCGATTAAAAGCTATAGATCACGCTGCCTTCAACACATTCAGGCCATTATGAATAAGTCCTGTCAGAAAAGCTTCCAGCACAACCGGTATCTTTGAAATTGCTATGGCTACAGCTAATAAAACTTCTCGTTCAATCTTTCTTCAAGTCTGCAATATACCAACAAGCAAGAAAAAAAATTTGGTATTCTCTGAAATTACATACTTAAAAGTGAGTTACAGGTACAGCATCATTAATTCCCAAACAAAAAAAAAAGTCCCAAAAGAATAGCAAATCTGTTATTGCATGCCAGTGTTTGCTTATGAAAATTGCACAAAAAATAGCCCTGATGGCTTTCAGCTCCCATTTGCAGATTAGCTTTCTACAGACTAAACAGACCTTTGAAGTTTCTCTACAGAGAACTTTCTTCATACCCATCTGTTTGCTCCCATTCCTTCTGAAAACCAGCAAAGAAAACACCCTCTGAGCAACACATCCAACTATTATCGACTACTATTGAAAGCCATCCAGGCCCCAACACTGGGATTCAAAATTAAAACAAAAAAAAAGATTGAGATATTTTTCAAGGCTTGTAACTAAGCTGAGCAATTAAGTTATGAGAAATGTGATGGGTTTTTTGAACTTCCCTAAGCTTTGCTTGAGTACCACCTCTAACACGAATTCTGTCTTGACAGGGAAAAGAAGAACTCAGGTCTCCTCTGCCCTCTCATTTCTGTCAGCTGAAAACTCAGTCCTTATAAATGAGCCCTATAATGCTTCCTGGATGTGCCACTGCCTTTTTATTAGTGTCACTGCGCGACCCCTATTACAGGTGGTTCATAATGCTTCACAGAGGCTCAGCAAATGTTTCCAGTCTTTAAATCTCTGTACAATAAATAAGTCAGGATTTTTCATTTAAATATCATTATAATGATAATTAAGCCATTGCCTTTCAGAACAGTAGAAACTAAATCTTGTCAAATTGCTATTTGCGCATTATTTACCTAAATAATTTATCTTTATATGCTTCAAATGATCTTCAAGGAGGCTGTAAAAGTTTCCAGTGTGTTCAGCATTCACAACTATGAAACAAATAGCTTATGCAAATATGTTTAGCTCGCCGTTCATTTGGCAGCTAGTTACCGTGTCCCCATCCCAAGCTCACTGAAGGCAAAGAAGAGACTCTCTAATTATTTATGACTCCTCATTCACCTGCTATTCTGCAGGAACGGTTACCTATGACTGTTTGCAAATGTTCTATGACCCCGTGAATTATTTGATTGTATGATTAAGGTAAGCAACCTTTCAAAGTGCCAGGGAGTCATTTACAGCCTGCGTTAGTTTCGCTAGCTGCTTACAAGTGGTCTTACTGAAATACGTGCATTCTTCTCATCCTACAAAATATTCTTAGACTTCCTACTGCATTTAATGAACAGGTAACAATAAAAGTGACCAGATCTTAATCTTCCTGAGCATCAAGAACTTAAATATTCGCAGTTATTCTCCTTGACAGATGAAATCAAATATGCCTTTTCTGCTGAAGAATGAAGAAAGCACTCCTACAGGAAAGGGGCTTACAGCCGAGTGACAGAGCATGAATAGCATTTATTTACTTTAGAAAAGGGAGGGTCTCTTGGGCAACAGGAAGAGTGGTTTTAACCCTTTTTCACTATGCAATTCCTAAAAGCTTTCTAGTGAAACCACAGATGCACATTTCAGTTGCGTGACAATCAGCTTGCTTTTCTTAGTTGTGTTTTTGCAGACAGCTTAAAGCTAATCCATTGTAAACTGCTGAACGCATCTGAAAACTATGGAGCTAGGAAGTAAAGCTGCCATAGAAACAAAACTTTTAGGGCAGAGGTCAAGCAGTGCCTAAATACCACAAACATTAAAGCACAACCCAGATTTTACTGGTTTATGCCATTTCTGACATTGAGACTTTTCCCCCATACCTACAATTTTTATGTATTTTACTGTGTTATGTCCTTGCTGGTCACCTGCTGCCATCTGAAATTGGAAAGACAACATACCATTTATCTCAAAGGGAAACAAAAGAGAGCACTAGTACTCCTCGAGGTTTCACCCTTCTAAAATAAATGCTAGATTTAGTGTAGGAAGACTGAAATAAGGACATAAGAAATTACCAGAATAGCAACTAGACTGATGGTACCAAGTCTGTAGAGGAAAGTTTTCAAGACTCATGAGCTCCTTTGGTAAACCAAACATGCTCCTTCACTGAACTTGTGTATCTATCTGTGTCATCCGTACTTGGAATAAAAAAATTGGGTGGCTGAAGGAAACGCTTTGACTAGGATAAAAAGAATCAAAGGAGAAGAGATCGAAGAGAACAGAATTGTTCAGAGATCTGCAAATTCACAAAGGTTGCTGCAAATAGCAATGAAATGATTCGTTCTCCGCAATGACAGTGACCAGAACAAGAACTCACGGGTTGAAAGTGCAGCAAGGAAGATTTAATTCAGGCACCGAGGAGAGCTTTTTCCACTGGTAAAGATAACCTTGGAGAGGTTTGTTGGGGGATGCTGTAAATTTCCCATAGTAAAGACACTTACCTAAGCCAATAGGCAAATTCTGCCAAAAAATGGCAAAGATATCAGCAAGGGCAAGAGGGTAGACTCCTGAAATAATTTCCAGAACTGTTCTTATGAGTAAGTGATAGATTCCTGATTCTCCTGAGAGATAGTAAATGCCATTACTACAGGTACAGAATAAGAGCTCCTCGTGCTTGTGGGCAAGGACAGGAGGAAGGATGAGTGGAAGGCTGCCATCTGCCTTCAAAACTCTTGTTGGCTGGTATAGCTCAGACTCATTAATGACTGTGCTGCTCCACAGAGGGTTATCCACAACAAACACATTGCTCATTTAGTGCAGACACAGACATATTAGAGGTGAAAGAGCAAGAACACAATTTTAACAAACAGACATATAACAAAGCATACATCCTTCCAACTCAGAACTCAAAGCACTTCAACAAACCCTTTGCTCCAGGAGCTGGCATCCCTGCTTTACACAGAGAGCTGACTTGGTTTTCTGCGGGCAGTCAGAATGGTGACAGGAGGTATGGACTCACCAGGCAAAGCATTCACAATCCTCTCACCCTGAGATTTCCAGCTGATGTAAATTCACTGACTTCTCAATGACTGTCTAAGGGCACTGCACATCTTCCCCAAATTGATATACGGCAGGAGGATTGATAAGTAGCTCACTGGGAAAAAAAGCAGGTATGAAAGCATCTGACAAAGACTCAAATTTCTATTGCTAATCCTAAAATTACAAGTACACTTCCAGCTGAAAGGAATGACAGTGCAGTTACTTTTGACGCAGCATCTGCTCCAAGCACTCACTCATGTTCGCCATCCCTATGAGAAAGACAGTGCTGTTCCAGTGCAAACAGGGGTTTGAGAGAGGAGATATCAGCCCAAACCACCATTCCTCATGCTCACTGAAGTGCTGGTACAGATTTGATAAATGAGCTATTGAGACTCCAGCAGTGGTCAAAAGAGAAAATTATTCTGTGAGTTTCATTTCCAAGGTTATGAAATGTGTTAGACTAAAATCACTGGTTGCACACCGGGAGCTTCAGAAGAAGGCCTTTTGGGATCCAGTTGCCCCAAACAGCCAGAGTCGTTCACTGTCAGCTGCGGCTCAGCAAAGCCAACCAGGCACGAGCCTCCTCACCAGCAGCTTCATTTCAACAGCGCAGAGGAAACCGCACCAACATATTCGGTTTCTCAAAGTGACACAGACTTAGCAGCACACAATGCACAGCTTGTGCAACAGCGCTCAGCTCCCGGCTGGCTGGAGGATATCGCTTTGCACACACACAGGGTGTCTGCCACGTGACATCAAGCGCTCAGCAGCCAGTCCACCCAGGGCCCCATGCGTGGCCACATCCTTGCTTTTAGGGGCCACCTTCCCGGGTGCAGCCCATCAGCTGCAGGAGGAGGGTTCTCAAACAAGTGCAGATCACAGCTCAGTTTTCATCCTCGGGCTTCAGCCTCTGATGTCTCACCTTATAAGCATGCATGCTATGTCTTCAGACAAGTGCAGAGCTAACAGCCCTGCTATACTTTCCAATCACTACATCACCCACCGAGCTGTTATGCTCCTACCTGACTTTCAGCTGCTGGAGTAATCTTACAACATATTTTATCTACAACCTCCTCCGTGCTAGGAAGGGCTTCACTGCGTGCTGCGTTCAGTACAATACAGCCATGAAACATGGATTTCCCTTAGATATTAACGTCAGATCTTCTGACCCAAAGGATCACTCCTGCCATCATGGAAAAAGACATTCTCCTGTCAGGCCTCTACACATGCAGACTTCAATATTATCCTTCAGGGCAGGCCCCCAGGTTTCAGAACAGCCCAAGAAAGAGCAGCTGCTCTGTAGAGATGGCTTTTTTTTTTCCCCAGGATAAAACACTTCTTCTAGCTAAGAATTATATTTAATTTACCTTTCTGGAATTTCCTCTGTGTCTAATAAGCTGGAAGCTTTACAGACTCAATTAACAACAGAGAAACTCAGCAGGAACATGACAGCATGAACAGGTCAGATTTGCTACTTCCCTCCCCTTTCCCTCCCTTCCTCGACCCAATCCTACCCCTCTCCTACCACCTCCTTGGGAGTGATGGAGGCGGTGGTATATGAGAGGTTCAGCTTGGATCTCAGAATCTTCCAGCTAATAAGAAATCAAAACATCTCTACAAAATGGCTCAGTTTCAGCCAAAAAGCATCGTTTATAATTTACAGGAAAAGTGCCAAAAATATCTCAATTAGATTCAGTCCTATTATCCTCTTGCAGCTGCCTTTGTTGGGGAACTTCCAGAGCTTTTTACCTTGTGTACCTGAGATCTTACAATTTTTCTAAAGGAAAACAAGTAATAAAAACTACCTGAGTGTCTGTCTGAAAACTGCTGCTTTGGGCCACCTACAGAGATGTGTCGCTTTAAGTCCAGTGGCCTAGTGCTTCCTCTCACCTCAGTATATACTGAATCCAAGACATTTCTGTACAAGTTTGTGATTTCCATCATTCTTGCTCATCTTCCCAAGGATGCTACTGTTATATGTGATGATTTTGGACATCAGTTCGATATTAAAAAACAGTATGCTGATAAATAATTTAGTTCAAGTTTTCAAAACACACACTGATAAATGATAGATGGGACCACGTCTCCAAGTCCGATTTACAGTATGGGTTGTGGTGCACCTTAAACCTATTCCTACATCCACAAAAGCCACATTATAATCATGGCAACATTAATACCAAACCCACTGCTACCTATTGAAACATAAGGGCGCTACCAGTGAAGAAAGCACCTATAAACTATGGGACAACATATAATCATCTTTAGCATTTGTCTAAATAGTTAAACTACCTCTGTTGTAAAGACATGCAAGCTTTGTTCTGCTTAATCCATCAGCTACCAAACGTTACACACTGGACAGGTTGCCCAAGGAGGCTGTGGATGCCCTATCCCTGAAGGCATTCAAGGCCAGGCTGGATGTGGCTCTGGGCAGCCTGGTCTAGTGGTTGGTGACCCTGCACACAGCAGGGGGGTTGAAACTTAGACGATCATTGTGGTCCTTTTCAACCCAGGCCATTCTATGATTCTATGAACCTATGATCCATTCAGAATTCCAATTAGCAATAAAGATTAGGTGAGAAACAGTTAAAGTTTTTATGTATTTACATATAATTAATTGTCATACTAAATGATAATGGATAAAATGATGGGCCATGTGAATGTCTCTTTCCAATTGCCTTCATGGCACTGCGCCTTGCCTTTTACTTACCTAATAAAACATCACTGAATGCACATGTGACCATTTGCTTATTCTGAATGCAGTAAAAACTAAGATGATATCTAACCATTCAAGTTAAACATCCATTAGAAGATCTCTTCTACCACACCTCCAGATCTGAAGTAGGTCACGTGAAGTATGGATTAGAGTCATGCTGCACCCATTTTTCAAGGGCTCTGCTCACCCATTCTCCTGGCTATCCTCTCAAAACCAAAAGAAAAAAAAATACCACCCAACTGGACAAGAATATTTCAGACCCTACCAAGTCGTAACTGTGCAAAGTGTTTTACATCAAGTAGCTACAAATCCAGAAGCAGGCTAAAAAGGAATCATTTCTGTCTTGTACTAAATTGACAGCATAAGGTAGGTGAAGCACATCTGAGTTTTATGTCTGTGCTGCACCTGGTAGAACAACTTTGATGGTGTTTCTTTGACATTTTGAGAAACCCAACCAGCACCGTCACCAGCAAGAGACTGGTAGTGCACCCCGAACAACATCCTACTGCAGCTTCCATGGTCTGAAGAATATTATCCGTCCTCAAAACATTGTACTATAAGGAGATATTGCCAGGTACTTCACTAGCAGCTACCTTCCTGGAAAGCACAACTAACAGCACCATCCCCTAGAGCTCTTCCTATCGGGCATCAGCTATTTATACACACTTAGGCATCAGTTCTGGAAAGCAAACTACAAGCTTCTATTTGCCAGTGGGGGAAAGGATGAGTAGAAAGCATACACATTTGAAGCCCTGTATTTTCCTATCTTAGCAAGAGAAACTGGAGGAGAAAATTCACTTCTCCATTCAGCTCTCCTCATCCCATAGTCACAACCCTACTGCCCATGTTCCCACTACCCAGCTGCTGTACCACAGGACAGCTTCTTTCCCCATGCCAGCCTGCAGAGATGAGCTCAGCTGCTCCTGGCTGCCTTCCTCTCCTCTGGTCCCAGGCTATCAATCGCTCCTTGTGAGAAAACACCTTTCCAAGCTCCTTCTGCTCGGAATGCCTTTGGGATGGGTTCTTTGGCTACAGACCACAGCAGCTCCCCTTTGTACCTCCACCCCACCATGTGCACTAGAAAAGCTGTCCCCACAGACTCTTTAATAAGAACAAGCAATAACTCACTGAATTTAAGCACCCTTAGTCCTAGTGGCTACATATTTAGCACAGAACTGCAGAGCTTTTTGCTGAGCTTCAGTGTGCCCTTGATTTTCACCCAGCCTTGCAGACAAGCAGAGCTCCAAGGACAGAGGCACTGCCCCTGGACCCAGGTCTGTGCCACGGTGCTCTGCTGCTCTGTTCCTCCAGGCTAACACTGCCATTTCCTCATTGCACTAGAATCCCCTCTGCAGCCACTTCCCCAGCAAATTTGATTAGAGCTACACATGTCCTCATATCCTCTAAAAAAAGAGAGGCTTATTCATACCACAGTTGCTCTTCTATACATTCGTTTATTCAACTATTTACATTGGCAAGTGGTCACCCTTGTAACTATTACAGACTGTTTGCAAGACCAAAACAGCACGCTGTCCTGAAAACGGCCTGCTGGTAGCCCTGCAATAACTGACTTTTTGCACACTCTCATTTAGGCTGTCATTTCTCCTCCCCAGCAGTTTCATTAACCCAGCCATTAGCAAGCAAGCCTGTCTCCCCTTGAGAAAAACTCTGGCTCCTTGATTGCCTCGCTTCTTTGTCCAGCTCTGGCCAAGCAAGCACTCAGCCTCCCTGAGGTCACGTAAGCCCTACCAGTGGTGCAGGCTCTGTGCTGATGGATCCCGACCAGCACAGGACAGCTGTAGGGCCAAATGGGGTGTGCAGGACTGCAGGAGTGAGGTATGGGGAGGGCTTTGGGCAACCCAACCCAAACCATTTGATGATACTATGATTCTAATGGTCCTACCCCATCCAACCACCGCACTGTGCACAGCATACAGAGATGAAAACAGGGCAGGTAAGTCAACATGAGACAAGCCATTGGGGATGAACTCCAAAGAGAAACCCCAGAAGTTATACTGCTAGCCTTTACTGCGTTAAAAATATTGGTAACAGCATGTACATGTGCTTTTATGTACTTGTAGACATCATCCTCATCATCACCCCTGACTGCTCCTGTGCCTGAATTTCCTGGACTAAATCTAAGGGGTTTTAATGAGCATCCACTCTACTCCAGTAATTAAATTACTGAGGTGCTCTTCCTGAGACACATTTTTACCAGCCTTGCTCTTTGCTTGAGCACTGCTCCAATCAGTTGAGAAATCAACAGAGACAGCTTTTGGATCAAGGAATTACTTAGGCAAACAGAAACGAGAAAAAAGACCTGAGATTCAACCTTAATCGCTCTTCTGATTCTGTGATGATAAGGGGCTTATTTGTGCCTTGGAAGGCTGAGCTCTTCTCATCCCTTTTCGGAAACAAAGCAGAAGCAGTGAAACAAAGAGTGTCAAAACCAGGTAGGAAATGTCACCACAGAAATATATAACAGTTATGTGCAGATAAGCCAAAGGAAAATACAGCGGTAACAGATGTGTGGTGGGGAGGGGACCGCTTTGTTAGCACTGCCAAGAAAAGCAATTAAAACCATCCAATGTCTCGACCACTTTCCAAGGGCTGTTCTGTCTGATTATTTTTTTTGAAACCCTGACAGAGCTGAAATGCATTCTGCCCATGTTCCAAACAAATTTTTGCCATGCTCACAGCACTTTCCCAGTGGTGGGGGACAGGAGGTCACTCTGTGTTGCATTCTCCTACCACCTAGAGATGAGGCGCAGCCCACAGATTTCCCCTAGATAATCTGAGGCTTCTTGGGGAAGCCCATGCATTATTCACTAAAGATTTTAACACCCGTTAAATTATTGCTAAAGGTCAACATTTAATACTTCCCATGAGAAGGGATTTGGTTTGTTGCCCTTTAGAATAAATGTTTACAATAATGTTTCTCTGAGCACCAGTTCCTCCCATAGATGAACAAAGAGCAGGGGGGGGTGAGGACCAGCCCCTTCTATTATTTATTATTTAATTGCAATGTTTTAACCCAGCCATCAGCGTTTGTGGTTGCAAAGCAAGTCTTCAAAATGACAGCAGTAGCGTGACTCAACGGGCACTTAGTTTACTTTACTCAGAAGGGAAGGTTGACACCTTTGAGATGTCAAAGAAAGGTTGGAGACATCAGCTTTCACAGCCCATATTACCAGACGGAGCAGTCACTCCCCAGTTTCTGAACTGCCATCATAGGATCTAGACCAGCAATGGCACTCATTTCACACACAATGAAGAGAAGTGCACCGTGCACCAGGGTTGGTCTTTCCTGAGGGTATTTCACTGCTCCTCTTCTGGAAGTACCAGGAGAGAGGCCCCATGGATGGCAGCAGGGTAAGGTACATCTGAGGGGTCATGTCAGAGCCCCCCAGTGCTCCCCTAGCCCAGCTCAGCCCCACCCCTGCAGCTCTCACTGGGCACCAAAACAGCAAGCAGGCAATGGGGCAGGCGCATGTGGCAGGATGATCCGGAATTTCTCCTTTTCCATTGCTTTTTTTTCCAAGGTTTTTTCCCAAAGCTATCTTTATGCCTGCAATTTACATGAGGAGGAGGCAGCCTTCAGGCTGCGCTGATATATTTTTTTAATGGGGACAGCTTGCATTTCCACATACAAACCCCTCCTAAAACCCCCTGAGAAGCACTTGCCATCCCTGGGAGCAGATGACAGATGGATGGGTACCCTGGGCTGCTGGGCAAGGCAAGCTATAGAGAGAGTGCCTGTGCCATGTCTTCAGGCAACACCAAGCACATGAAACTACAAGCAGCCTCGGTCCCAAGTCTCAGCCCTTGCATGCTGTATTATCCCTAACAGGCCTGTGCAACTGCAGCCTTCTAGGTGAGGGCCTTAAGTTGTGCCAGGGGAGGTTCAGGTTGGATATTAGGAAAAAATTATCAGAAAGAGCAGCGCTGCAGTGGCACAGGCTGACCAGGGAGGTGGTGGAGTCACCATCCCTGGAGGTATTCCAGAACCGTGTGGATGTGGCACTGAGGGACATGGTTTAGCGGCTTGGTGGTGATGGGCTGACAGTTGGATTTGATGATCTTAGAGGTCTTTTCCAACCTCAGTGCTTCCATGGAAACACCTGAGAGTGCAGTGACCCCAGAAAAGAGTTTTGCACAGAACTTCCTTCACTCCAATTTTCACTCCGAGCTGAAGACTTCTCAGCTACATGGCTCTTCTCAGGATCTCTCCTTTTTCTTTTTTTCCACTCAGTGGAGGGCATTGCAGAGATTTAGCATCCTTGCCCCAAGCACTCCTTCCCAAGGAGCAGCACAAGAAGTACCTGTGTCTCCCAGGGGAAGAAATTAAACTAGTCTCTCACTACCAGCACACTTCAAGGTGATGCCGACAGTAGTGTCTGCTATTAGTGTGGCTGCAGGAGCTTATGTATCAGTGCGGGCCTCCAGCAGGAAACGTTCAGAAGCATCGATCCCACACACCCCAACACTGGCATCAAAATTGATGGCCAGGCTGCATCCCAGTCATCAGCATCCACACGTTGCCCACTTGAGACATGAGTATTTGCCATCACCCCCCTTCTCATTTATTCTTGTGCCTGCAAAAGCAGTTCATCAAGAGTCAGTGGGATCTATGCAGCAAATTTTCAGTATCTACTTCTCCCTGTTGGTAATGTCTATAAATTACTTGGAGAAACCAGCTGTAAAATTGCTAAATTGCTGATGACATGAAACTGAAGGGAGTAGTAAATACAAAGCAACCACAAGAGAGATCCATAGGGATTCAGATCACTTATGTAACTAGGCCAGTACACTGAAAATTAAATTTACTGTGGAGCAAAAGTAAACTATTGCTCAGTTATTGGAAAACTGCACAATAAAAAAAACCAAACCTAAAACGCAATAGAAAAGGAGCATGAAATAGCAGCAGACACCTATCAAAAACTCTCTTGAAGGGAGAAAATTAATCCAGCAAAGCAGCTGCAGTGATGGGATCTGCAGGAGCCAGGATCGGCAGGGTCCTGGCAGGGGGCTGTGCAATTTGCTGATCAGACTCCACTCTCCCTCTCAGTAACAGGACGCAAACCTCCATCAAAACAATTTTCCAAGACTTAAACTGTTCAGACACATTCTGTACAGCACTCAGCCTGCTTTCACCACCACAAGATCTGTCAGTGCAGCATAGCATTCTGGTTGGCCTTGTGCTACCTTCTTGCCCTCCTCTTCCTCCCCGTGCACCCTTCATCTTGTTTCAGCCCCTGTCCACCCTTCTCCCACCCTCCCCTCTCCCAGGGCACCATCCTTGCTCAGGTAAAAGCACTGGGAATAAGCAGTGATGCCAAAAAGCAGTCTGTCCCCAATCTCAAATAAGGCTGCAGTCTGGAAGATAGCATACGTATCCTGAAAACCACGATTAAAAAAAAAAAACACAACAGGAAATATAGGGCAGGTGCTAGAGCAGACTCACAGGCATGCACAGGAAATGTTACAAAAGAAGGCTGTGAAGACACCACAGTTTCTTAGCCTGAATGGCTGCGGTTGCAAGCCCTGGTGAGGGCGAGGCTTGCTTGCTGCTCAGGGCTGTGCCTGCAGTGGCTGGAAGGCACCCTGCACACCTAAGCCCATTAAAATCTGAACTGAGAAAGGACACTGAGACATGACACTACACAAAGAGGCTTTGGATATAAAGAACAGCTCCCCAGATTATCTAAATATGGACTAAATTGCCTCAAAAATGCATGCAAAATCCCCTGGGTGTTACTTTATTCACCTACTAAAACCCATGGTATGCAGAAGGCTGGAGCTGAGGGAATAGGAGCGCAATGCAGCAGGCTGCTCATCCTATCAGGGCAGCTCTGCTGTCACCGCATCACCCCACAGCCAACACTCAGCATGGCATTGTGGCAGCAAGGGCTGCTTCAATGGGGATGGAAACACAACAGCAAAGAAGATGCTTCATCCTTGGAGATACTCAAGGTCAGGCTGGAGGGGCTCTGAGCAACCCAATCTAGCTGTATGTGTCCCTGTTCACTGCAGAGGAGGTAAACTAGAGGGCCCTGAAGGGTCCCTTCCAACTCAAACGATTCCATGTTGATGTGGGGAGAAGGCAGCAGCCACCTGCTCTCTTCTGGGCATGACATCTTCCACAGCTCCGCACATCTCCTAAATGTGCAGGTCCTCACGAGAACATGCCTAGCACACGGCAGCTCCTCTGCTGGACCGCAACCCTCCGCTCCCAAAATATCTCACCTATGCCATACGGCGCATTTCCCCCTAACATCGCTTTCAGAAACATCTGAACTATTTTGGCAGAAACTCCCTCCTGCTCCAAAATTAGAAAAAACAAACACATTGCTTTTGCTGACCTTCTTAGGAAATCTCAGCACAGTGATTTAGAGTTTGGCACGGTCATGAGCTGCCAATTAATCCCAAAGTACAAGTCAGTCAAGCACCTTGATTTATGGAGCTGCTACCTGCGCTGCCTCTTACACAGGCTCTTAGAGAAGCAGAGGCGGGATCCCCATTGTAAAATAGGGAAGGGCTGCATCATAGATGCAGAAGCATATGCTTCACTTGAATGCAAAGCTCAGCGGGTCAGGAAGTTTGATATTCCTGCCTACAGCAGTGAGCAAGCCCTGGTGCTCCAGTAGAAGGTGAAAGCCTCAGGCTTCAATGCTGCAAGACCCTGACCAATGTTGCCAGGTGCCAGGCCACCATGGGACCACAGTCTAGCAGCCATGCAATGCAGCAAACCATCTCTCCAGATCTCCAGAGAAGCAGCTATAACCTGAAGCATGAAATTTGTTTAGCTCTATTTTCATATGCATAACCGAATATCTGACATAAAATTATATAAGCCCTAAAAAAAAAAAAAGTTATCTGTTTTGATACTTGACTCAACAGCACCTAACAGGCATGAGGGAAGAGAGGAAACATAAGGAAAAGATTAATTTTTAAGTGGAAAACACAGAATGGCCTCAAAAAGTAAAACCATTATGATAACGAACAATATTGAAAAGGTAATTAAAAAAGTTATTATACATAATTTCAGGAGAACAGAAAATGAAAAATAATCAGCGTCGATAAGCCAAATTTCCCGTTCTTAGATGTTCTTTCACACATGAAATTTCATCGTTTATAAATCTGTATTATGCTTTGCAATACAGGATGGAAAGCTCTGAAGTTGTTTTTTCTTTTTTTTATTTTCCATTTTCTTGGCAGCAGGCGTAATAGGATTATAGCTGGCTGTTAGCTCCATCACTGCCTTTCCATCCAAGGAGTAGCCTCACAGATATCCTTGCCCTCCCCTCCAGGGCAGGGAGGCTCGCTCAGCCCGCTGAGGCCTCTCTGGCCACCTCTGCACCCACTGGCAGCTCTCACATCTACCTGACAGAGGGAGCAAGGTTCTCAAAATGCGGAGAGTCTCCGTGCCACAAATGAAAATTGATGAGCAGGGGTAGGCAGGCACAGCACAGTGAGGAGGATGGGAAGGGGCTGGCAGGAGCCTAGGGACATGTGGACAGACAGGGCACTGGAAGCTCGCATGGGGATTTGGAATTCTTGTGGTTGAGTGACACAAATCCACCAAGAAAGCTGCTTTTAATAGCTCCTTCTTAATAGTTATTTAATCACAAATAACTCGCTTTACATCTGAGGCTGTTCTGTTTTTCTCCTTCTGTCTGATTTTAGCTCCCAATTCCACAGTGCACTAAAGCTTCTGCTCTAGGACCCTGCTGAATCACATTTCTAAATAAGGCAGTCTCCCGAAACGCTTTTTGCCTTGCAGTGCCTATTGCAGGATTTCTACCCACAGCACCAAGTGGAGATAAACAACTCAGCACACAAATAAAGAAACAAATGTGTTTCCTTCCCCCCCCCCCGCCGTGAGACTTCAAAACAGGCATCACTTCATGAATAAAAAAAAAGGTTGTTTTGTTTTTGTTTCTAAGATAATGAAGTCTTGTGAATTTCTAATGCCAAAGAAAATAGGTACAGAAGAAAAGGAATGAAAGCAGTGTGGATGCTAAAACGGAAATCTTCCTGAGCTCCATTGCCTCTAGGCTACAACTGCATCTCCTATGCGTTAGCAGAGGGAACGCCTGAGTCTTCCTGAGCGTCCATGTGCGTAACTAATTCATACCAAAGTCAGTGGGACAAAATCACATGCTTAAGTGTTTTGCTAAATTTGAACACTTCAGACCCTTAAGGACCGTAACACAGTCCTAGGCCTCCTTTCCGAGCACCCAGATCCTCTTTATTTCACAGGGATGCTGCATATGAGCTGCAGACTGCCAGGAGCTTGAAGGACAAGCCGGGCAGGAGTAGCTTGCTGCATGCCACATTCCTCACCCAATTCTCAGCCAATGGATGGGAGAGGGGGACTCACAACTCCCCTGGACCCCAGCGATGATTTCAGCTCTCCAGAAAGCCTTGGGCTGATGGCACTGGGCTCTTTCACAAGCTCACTCAGCTGGCCATGTTCTCATCTGCCCTGGCTGGGTGTGTGCCCCCCTTCTAAACCCCACTGCTGGGCTCAGTGCAACAGAGGCTTCAAGCCTACCCATGCCCCATTCTGCCAAAGCTGGAGTGAGTCAAAATTAAATCAAAGCACAATCATAAGACCATGAAACCTCCTACATAGACGCAGCAGCTGGAATTCAAAGGATCTGCAGAGAAGGAACAAAAAGATGGCAGGAGAGGGTTAACGCATGTAGAAGGGCTTGAAATGTGACAACCAGAATAACTGCATTTGGATGAGAAATGCTAAAGATTACAGACTGGGCCTCCTGCAAGGGTGTTTGCTTTACGTGCAATGCATGTAATTGAGCCTCAGTTCCTTGTAGCCTAAAACGATATGAATAGAAGGTGATATAGACGGTAATTACCACAGGTAAAATGACTAGTGTGGCTGTGAATGTGGTGAGTCAACATTGATAAACACACTGACCTATATGGTTTCTGACATGAAGCTCTCTACTCATATGTTTGGTGAAGATAGATGACTACCACCTCTCAGACATTTGTGTATTCTCCGCCCAGAAGCAGCAGCACAGAGGGATGCTTTCTGAGCACTTCGGGTTTGTGCAAACATATGTGGCCATGCATCCACGTTCAGAACGCACGGGCACCTGAATACAAGCTCTTCACTTCTGCAGAGCTCCAAATCCACCCCATGACACAGTAAACACAACTTCTCCACCAATAAACTTTGCTTTTAGCCTGGTGGGTACCAAGAAAATAGCAAGCCTACACCAACAAGCGAATTTGCGTTCAGTATGTTAGCTAAAAGCTTTTCAAACCTGATGTCTGCTCAAACCATCCTTACCAAAACCTGACTGTATCAGCCCTGAATGCATACATCTTCAAGAGGAGCCAATGCCTGCCTCACTGAGTCTGATCAACTTCAGTGCAACTTCAGTTTGGTAGCATCAAAGGTGTCTGTGTTCTTGTGAAGAGAAAAGTGCCTTGTGGGAAGAGTGGTGGCCAGGTTTCTGAGGAAGCAACACTGATTTGTATAAGTAGACTGTGCCTCCAAAAAATAACACCCAAAAAATTGTGTGTGTTTGTGCTGAGCATGGCTCTTACCTCTGCTCTCAAACCCATAAAGACCTCTTTAAAATGATGGCACATCTGTGGGAGCCATGCTCACAGAAGCAAGAAGTCACAAATAGTATAAATGGAACCATTAATTTTTTTTCTATTACTAGCATAAAGCTCACCCCTGACCAAATCAACATGCTGGTAACTCTTTATTTACACTCTCAGCACTCCAAGGATTCATTCCAGAGGCATCATGAATAACTTCCACCCCATTACAAACTATTCCTGTTCCTCCACTGACTCATATGTCAGTCCAGCTTGAGGGTCTGCAAAGACGGCCCCTGAGGTGGAACTCACAGCCTGCATTATAGCTTTAGTGACTACTGGAAATGCTTTCTTAAGTATTCTGGGCTACAGTAACCATTTAAAAATTCACTTTGAGATGATCTAGAGTTGTACAAGTTGAAGAGTTCCATTTCTGTGGGATAAAAAACAACACTGAGACCGTGACTCAGGAAAGCACACCTAACATACTGCTGAAACCATCATGCCTCAAAGCAAGTGCATGCACAAGCACTTTCACAATACTGAGGCCTGGGCTGAAAATAGTTTCCCATAGCTCTCTTTGTCCTCCTACAGCACCCACTCCTCTATTTTCAGTCCCCACCAGCAGCAGGGTGCTCAGCAGAGCACCGGGTGTCACTGGGGTGGGTTTTGCCATTGCCTTCAGGGCTGCCGCAGATGCCTGCATGGGAATGGGCCCATGAGGGCCCAGACACCCACATGGATAGCACAGGTCCCAGGGCCTTTATTGAAGCAGTCTTCATCCTCTTCCCCTCTATTCTGCTGTTCCTTCTCTCTGCTGCAGTCTAAATTCATCCCTATTTATGTCCCAGCTGCCTGCAGAGAATTGATCCCTACCTGCTTTGAAACTGTTCTGTATGTATTTATAGATATTGGGCCTCTTGGTCTCCTTTCTGCATGAGGCTGATCCTAAGCCTTTTCTGTTACAAGTCTTCTGCTTCCAAATCTCTTCTTGCTGTTGTTGATCCACTCTGACTACTCAATTTAGACTGACAGTGGTACCCCAAACTAAATAAAGCAGATGAAGCAGTAGTGGCAGCAAGCAGAGTACAATAAACTTCTCCGGTTGGCACCTGAAGTCCCTGCTGCTGGTGACCAAAGGAGTCACTAACAAGTGACTTTGGGTACCAGCTCTGAAGGAACTAAGGGAGACTTGTCTTTCAAAGAGCACGATACATCTCCTCTTTGAAGTACAAGGAGATGTTTTTTCTTTATCAGAAGTACCCAGTATCACAGCTGGAGCAGCAGGTTCAAACCTCAGCCTGGCCTATGCCCTCTCTGAGCACTGCCCCAGGGAAACACCCACACAGCCCACTCAACTCTTCTCTGGGATGCTAGCTTTACACATAATGTGCCCTTATATTTGGTATATTTAAATATTCCTTCCTGCCTGAATCACACTGCACGTGTGCTCACTCTTCATCCTTCACAAGCTTTGAGCCATTTGTTCAATCATTCTGTATCTGACTTCATTTCAAACAAAACCAATGAGCTGCATGTCCGCTGTCCACAAACAGGCAGCACACAACATGTGCACAGTACGCTGTATGCACCCAATGTAACTTCTCTTATGTGCTGTGATGAGATGGTCTCAAGACCACCATGAGATGGTCTTGATGGTCATCAAGAGATGTCTCCAAGCATCAGGATATGCCCAGGAGAGCAAGCTGTGTTCTCACATCCTGAATGAATCCAGAAAAAAAGGCCACATCTGGGAAAATCTGAAATTAAAGTGAACTCACTCTAATGCTGATAAAAAAATGCCACAGCAGGATGGGAATCAAACAGCCTTCCAAAAAGCTAAAACCTTTTCTCTGTAACCATGAGGCAAAGAGAAAACTACATGCCTGTTAAGAAGCACCAGTGCACTCCCAGAATGGCAATACCGACTGGATATATACTTCCAAAGCAGAAAGCATCACACCAAGGATCATGTTCTCTTGGACTAAAGCAGCGGATGCTCGATACAAATATCACACAGACATGCTACAGCAGGGAGGCTCTGGAGGACCTCAGTATGACACAAAACCCTGAAGGAACCAAGCCTAGGGTACTCTACTCCACGCCAATGACCTCCCTGTCCACCCAGACAAGGTCCTACCGATGGATACTACGCATAGTTGTCTCCAGAAAGCCACGTTCACCCATCTATCCCAAACCAGCGTTACTGCATCTACTTCCAGTCAACTGATCCCAAGTAGTGGTCCTTCTTTCAATTTTCCATCTCATCAAATCTTCCCCTTTTTAATGCTGTGTTTGAGCTACATTTTTCTATAGAACCTTTATTGCCCAAAACACATTTGTTCTGTAACTTTCTATATTTTTAGTATTCATGACAGGTAGAAAATGCTTACTTCTCTTGGCAGACTCATCTTGAACATTTTTACCACCAAGAGTCCTGTTTGTCTTTAAGTAAGGACAAGCCCCAGGTAAAAGCACTTAATTATAGAGCTGAATGGTATTCTGGCATCTTGTACAATTCTTGTATTCACAGACTTCAGTTCCTATAGTAGGTTGTTAAGTCTCCAGATAATAAACGTATTTTATATCTTTGATTACTTGGTACTACTGCTTCTTACTTCATAAGAATTTGGGAGGATATAGTCCATGACAAATGCACCCATTGACATCAAGAACATCAAGCTATGTTTTGACATTTCCAATAGAATTTAAGTAGTACATAAATCCTTCTGTCAGTTGTCTCAGTAAGCATGAACATAGCAGTAGTGAATGTAGGGGTTGATGGGGAATCAAGTCTTCAGGTATTGTGGACAAAAAGCTTTTGCACAGCTCTAGTCCTGGACCTGCTGAAGCCAGACATATCTTGATGGTCTCTCCAACCTAAGACCAACCACCCAAAACCTGCTCAGCAGTCAGAGCCATTTCCCTTAGTATATTTTCTCAACAATCTACAAGACCCACTTGGGTAAACCAGATGATGTTCCAATATGTCTTTGATCAGTTAATCCCTAAGAAAGCTTACGTTTTAGGGGCAAGAGTGGCAAAAGCACCAAGACGTTAAGGCTAATTATTTAAATAGAAAAACATTTCAACTCCATTTATAGCAAACTGTAAAGTTCATGTTAATACGTTATCAAACACCTTTCCAAACATGCTGTACTTGCCTGTCTAGACAGAGTTCCTGTGACACAAATAAGCAGTACATGGGTAAGGTGCTCAGACCAATCAACCACAAATATTTGAAATTCATCTGTCTGCTGCCCTCTTCCCCCCTAACGTGACTCTTAAAAAGCCCAATGTATATGTTTTCGAACCATAATTCTTTTTATTTGCTGTCAAGCTGCTGAGCCTCTGGAGAGCTGCATATTTTCAAGCCTCTTTGTGCAGCCACAGCATGAAGAAACTGATGTGGTGTGGTGGGTGTGGATTTGGAGGGAAGGGAGAAGGCTAAATAATGCAGCAATTCTAAGTCTTCTTGCAGTGGATGGGGCTTTAAAGAGAATAAGGAAATAGCCCCTGAAATACGAGTAGTAAAATCACAGAAGCTAACAGTAGCATCTAGACTAGATATCAGGAAGAAATTCTTTACTGTGAGGGTGGTGAAACACTGGAACATGTTGCCCAGAAAGGTTGTGGATGCCCACTCCCTGGAAGCATTAAAGGCCAGGCTGGATGGGGCTTTGAGCAACCTGGTCTAGAGGGAGGTGTTCCTGCTATATAGCAGGGGGGTTGGAACTACATGATCTTGAAGGTCCCTTCCAACCCAAACCTGGGTGCATCAGCACCCAAACCTCAGTAAACTTCAGTGCTGCTCTTCTTTGCCAAAAAGAAAAGCGAGTTTGAAACCCACAGTCAAGGATGGACTTTGTGATCACCTTTTAAATCACACTGGTTCTGTCCCAAACACCATCTGAGCTGATATGAACCAGAACACTGTTAATCTCTTCTATTTGTCATGCCATTGCCTCTTACTCCAAACTGCCAAACTCTCCCTCAAGAGGCCAGGAATAACCAGCTAATCAAAAACACCCTATCGTTTGCAATAAAACAAAGCTGGCAGCAAATTTTTTTATGCACCTAGCATTCCTATTTGCAATCCACAATAACCGCAGCTCACTTACATGACAGTATCATCCTGCTTTGGGTGGATGAAGAATTCCTATTGTCCTTTTTACGTTAAAATTATCAGCTGATATTCCAGAAATTATTATTATTTCTGGAAGTATTTAAATGCTTCCTACCCTATTATTTTAAAATACTGCTATATTAAGTTGCATTACTAATCAAGCAGTTTCTGTGGCCCAACTAATCAATACTTTCCATTGAAAAATTGTGTTTTTGTTGTTGTTTTGGAAGACAAACATTCAACTAACAGCTCTTTGGCTTAACACTGTTTTTGAGAAAAGTTGTTTTGAGTAATCAGATTAATAAGGCTGCAAATGTTTAACTTAAAATTTTCATGAGAAGATAATTTGCATACGTCCATTGTTGAAGACCGATGGAAGATATGAAGCAATTTCTCTTTTAGAGCTGCTGAATATGCAGGAGTTGATTATGTATCTATTTATATTTATGCAAAACTTAATACGAATGTATCTTTGCCTTAAAGGCAATAATCTATTCACTACATACATACTTTATTCTGTTACTATCTTCCATAAAGAATATCTGGCTTGCAATAATTCATTTTTGTAATAGTGTTCTGGAAAATTCTCAGGTCATTTTCAACTAGAGCAGTTAGCCCTTACATACGATGTACTAGCACATACAAATGTTGCGAAGAAAAGCAAAATTCAACTGTTCAAATAACTGCAAAACACTTGGTAAAACATTTCACTGGCAAATGCCTTGCCTACCCCTCTCAGCAACATATTTCAGTACTTCCACAACCTTCACGAAAAGAAGAAAGCAAACAATTCATTCAGGAAGAAAAACAGGGAATGTTATACCCTGTTCTCCTTACTTTAAAGAGTCTCCATCCGTTTAGCTCCAGGAGAAGCTCATTACCGAAGATAATATGATTTCTCCTTTGATGAAGGACCATTCTGAAAACATTGTAAGAATATCCTGAAGGACTGTTTTCGAGGGAGAGCAAGAACGGAGTATTCAAGGTCATTAGCTTCACACACACAGCTCACGTTGATTTTATTAGGTTACAACCCAAGGAAAATTCCTGTGTTGGCAATGAACCCAACAAGACATAAGCGCTACTGACAGCCAGATGTGCAATAGCTAGTTTTTGGAAAAAAAAAAACAGATCCTCCAGAAGTAAAGGCATGGAAAAATAAAGTGTGGGAAATCTGCTGACTCAGGAAAACAATAAAAATATAAATAAATAAGATGACAGCTGTAAACTGCAAACAAAACTTTTATAAGGATGGCTTTAAGGGTTGTTTTTTTTTTTTTTTTGAATGTAAACAAAATACGTAGTAAGAAAATACTGAGTACAAACCAGATTTTTTTTAAAAGGTAACAGAAGATGATTATGATAATTTACAAAAAAGAAAAAGATACTTAAAAAAGCATTTCCCCATGAGCTACAAGAAGCCTACCACATATTTTCAAGATCCCTCATTTTTCTGGCCTTTCTCCCTCCTCATCAGGCCGTGGTCTTCCTTCTACCTACTTGCTTGAGACGCACCTTACAGAGATAACACGTAAGCAGCAGCTAACATCCTTCCACATGGATTTATACATAAATGAGCACGAACACATTTGCTTTTGAACCCACAATTCCCTCTTCTATTTTTCTTCTTTCTTTAGTTTGCCTTCTCATCTCCCTTCTCTGTGCTCCAGTCTTCTTTCAGCTACTCTCACCATATCACCAGCCACTCATTGAAATTCTGTCATGGCATTTTGACAGTTAACATCCAAACAGGACAAACAATCACTCTGAGAAAGCAAACCTGCAGTCCTCCACCCTCTCAGCAGTTAAGCAGAAAATGGGGATGAGCCCAGCAGGCAATCAACACAGATGCATTAATTTCCAGCACTGCCCAGCTGTAGGTTTCCCAGGCAATACCCAAGGCTACTCAGAGCCCAGGTGCTGCATCTCTACAGCACATTATGAAGAGCTACCTACTTCAAAAGGTTGTTACACAGCTGAGAGTAACACATTTGGTGATGAAAGGCACCAAGTGTTTTTATAAAGGTCAATAATACCACAGTGGCTGGGGTGAAATGAGCTATTTGCATGGACTTCCTCCAGTGCACCATCCACGTAGAGCTGTCTGGCTTTCTGGGGTACTGCATGAGTGACAGGCGATTCAGGAAGTGTATGTTTAACTGTGTGGGCTCTTTTCCTGGGCTCCACAAACAAGATGGAGTGCCTATTCTCCTATGAAGTACATCTACCTCTGAACGCATTCCCAGTGCCAGCAGAAAGCCATTACAGACAGAGAAGTGACTGATGTAGAAAGAGTTCTGCTGAGCAATCTCACATGAGGAGCTCTGTCCTACGGGCTATAATTTAAAATAAATTAGCCTCCCTCTGGAAACCTGTTCTGGTCACAGACGCCTCTAACTTCACTGGAAACAGTACCACATGCCTTGAAAAGCAAAAATTCCAGCTGAAAGGATGCACTTGCTTTTGAGCTGCATTTGCATCTGTGTCTGTAGTACTGGCAGCAGGTGTGGAAACTGGGGCACACGCTTACTTTGAGGCAGCACAGGCTGTCCTGTACACACTACAACATTTTCAGGGGCTGTACCTTCAGCCAGGGATGTCTCAAGCCACCCTGCCTGCCCACCAAGCAAATCCCAACTGCCACATTGCAACACCACCAGCACTTGTGTCCATCTCTAAAGTGTTTCCCAAATGCTTACCCAGCACCTCCAAACAGGAGATACCTGTGTTATCCCCAAATTACTGAAGCCAAAGAAGAGAGCCTGAACAATCAAGGGGACCAGAAGGCATTGAGGGAGGCACTGAGCTGCCCAGAAACCAGTGGCTCTGGGGTTTCTGAAGGGCCATCACGCAGGCTGAGCAAGCCAGCAGGTAACACCAGCATGCACATGGGTGAAATTAAGCATCCAGGCAGCCCTCAAAATCTAATTCCCACCACACTTTTGGCATTCCCTTGGGCTCCCTGGAAGATGGCACTGTGGGGATACAAGGAAAGAAATCTCCAAAGCTCTGCACTGTCACATGTTAAAAATAACATGGAGCTCGCCTCCATGGGACAGGCACAAGGCAGGGATCAAACAGCCAGGCAACCATCTTTATGAACTCATACCAATAAATATTCTCGTAGGTTGCACTTCTCCAGGATTTTAACAAAAGCGAGAGTGTGAAAGTAATTCCCATAGCATGAACAATTCACACAGACTAACCAAAAGAAGTGGATTATAAATGTACTTGCTGAGCAGAAACACGGGTTCTTTTTCTTGTTATTTCTGCTTACCACCCTCGACTGGTCAGCCCTTGAGCAACATGACCTAAATATGAAGTTGGTTTTTCCTCGAGCCAGGTGTTAGACGAGCTGCTCTCCATCAGCCTGCTCCAACCTCAGCTCTACTGTGACTGTAATGCTACTGCACCGTGACACTTTTGCCACAGGTGAGAATTGAAACGCTATGGATCATGCATCAGTTTGTAGCCCGCTCTTCCCTTCACAATCCTTTCTGGTCATGCACTACTGAGCCTAGAATTCCCCTTGCAGCTGCTGTAGGGAGCTGCTCATTCGGGTGACTGCAGCAAGGGGACTGCATCTGAAGTTAATCTAGGTATTCCAATGGCTCTCATAATTAAACTGCTGCTTGGTGACAAACTAGTAAAACGATGTGTTTTACGTGCTAACCAAAGCATATGTGCACACAAACTGAAGGAGATGGAATCATGTCAGAAAATGTGGACACACAAGCAGGCAGCAGACTGGCAGCATACAGCCAGCGGGAAGGAAAAAGCAGCCAGTGCAGAGGAGGAAGGAAAACATGGGGGCAAAAGAGAGAAAAGAGAACGAAGCAAGCTGGAGAGAAGAGAGGAACAAGCCAGATGCCAGCTGGTGCAGACTGGTCAGGCTCATCTCTATCTGAGGAACTGTGCTTGCTGGGGCTGAAACACAAACATAGGAGAGATGGTACTAGGAGCAAAGCAGCTCAAGCAGTTGGTGCTTTGCCAGGACATGGACACAGATACTGACAAAGCTGTTTATGTAGTATCCAAGGACCATCTTTTCCCATTATTGTTTGAAGTGCTTCTACAAATATTTAAACTCAGCATTCAGAAGGCCTGGCGATGAGCACAACATACAAGTTTCTACAGCAAAGAAAGGAAAAACAAATGAGATCAATGGTCCTCTCCACTCTAACCTCTTCCTCACACTGCGCTCAGTGCTGCCAGCATGTACAAATTCATCACGCGTGGAAGATTTACAGCAACAAGTTTCTCTTTTCCTGCGCTAGCTACTTCCAAGCAGCCTCTGAGCCTGGTGACACTTAGAGTTCTTCTATTCTCCTATAATGGATAACGCCGTGGGAAGACACCCCTTACAACAGTGTACTTAAGTACAGGCAATGTGGAACAATTACTACCCTGTACAACATTATAAAAGAAGATCTACTCAGGTCTTTTGGTACAACTCCATAAATGACACTGCTCTTCCTGCCTTCATACACTAATCGCACTGAAATTGCATCCAATGAGTCCATGAATTTTTAATCAGGTCTGGGGCTCCTGCACACACGGCTATTGCATGTGGTGGTATCAGCCAGAACCATCAATTATTAAGTTTGCCAACTAAACTTCTGCTAAACAATTTTGGGTTGGCAGTGCATTATTTGACTGAGGTGAAGCTTGCTTTGTGTATCCCTTTATCATTAATATTCTTCCCAGCTTTCCTGCAGCACCAAAGTGCCAGAAAGGGTCACAGCTCAGTTCGAGATGATGTCCCCAGGGAGGATGTGGTGCCTCAGACAGACTGTATTATATGCTACTGCTCAATTTTTTCCTTAGCAAATGCTTCCTCTTGGGTCGTGTCTAATCTCATCGCTAATTATACCTTTTTGTTAAGGCCAAAGAACATATCTGGTAGTCATCTTTATTAGGCAAAGATTAATAAACAGACACGGTCTTGCTTTTCAGTCTTCCGAGTAATATAAAAAGCATAGCTAAGTGCTAAGAAAAAGCACAGGGAATAGATTGAGAAGCAAGTTCAGCCCTTCTGTCCACTAAATGAATCCATGTCTCCACAGGGCTCCTCTCATTAAATAAAACGAGCTGTGACAGACCCACTTTGCTCCAGGTACCTCACCATGCTACCAGCAGCCCATTACCAGCAGTGCATATCAGGCGGCAGCAGCAGAACACAGTGCACGCAGGCTGGGATACTGGGCATCATGCGCCTGTTCTGTGGGGTCTTTAGGTTACAAACTTTCCACATCTGTGGTCACCTCCTGATATGTTTTACTTTGTAGAGAGCATAACAGATCTCTGCTGATGCTTGCAAGAAATACAGTAAAGCAAATATATTTAACAGGATACCTGACAAGCAGCCATGTGCACGTAGGAGAGGTACTACCCACAAGTTATTGCACAAGCAATGAAGAGCAGTCAGCAAGCTCCCCCTTCCAGCTTTCTCACACTTTTCATTAGGGACCAGCAGAGTTAAGTGGTCAACTCCATTGATTGAACTGTACCCCAGTTGCTTCAGGATTTATTCCAGGCCAGCCTGCAACTACATGCATTCTGAGATTCTTGGAATAAATGCACTGCAGAAATGCAAACTATCATTAATGATTACTAATGCCATTAATAATCATTTTATTATTATTCACTAGCATGAAATTCTCCCCATGGTAGGTGCAAAACATGCATCTTCAGCTGTCAGCCTGTGCTGCACTTTATGGAGCTGAAAACGTGGCAGGCACCTGCTTACCAGAGATTTTTCCTGACAGCAAGGCACTATTACAGCGAGGCTCTTACACTTAGAATTACAGAGCAATAGATCTTGGAGAGAAAAACGGAAATTATAAACCTAGCAACAAGGTGTAGATTGTATGCAGACCAGTGTTTGCTAAGGTGCCATTTACGGTGTAAAGCTGTATATATGACAGCTCAATGTTGCAGTTATTTCCACATCCAGGTAATACCACTGACCTTGCTGGGAGCCCCATACAGAAGCCCCACCAGCCCAACTCTGAACCCCAGAAGTCCCATGCATGGTGTCCCACAAGCCACTGCCACACAGACACACTCCACCTGTAAATCACAGTGGAGGCTGAGCAAGAAAGAGCATAAAACCGCACTTGCACATGACAGCCTGCAGAAGCAGATCTATCAATTAGCACTATGGTGCCAGCTCACACCAGGAGCTCTTCTTCCCTCAACAGCAGCAGAGGCCATTCACCAGCTCTCTCAGAAGCCAAACAAGGAAACTCATGTTACTGGCCACTCACAAACCATATTGCATCATAGAGTCAAAATATCATAGAATCACACAACATCCTGAGTTGGAAGGGACCACAATGATCATGGAGTCCAACTGGCTCCACACAGCACCACCCAAAAATCAGACCCTATGTCTGAGAGCACTATCCAGACACTCGTTGAACTCCAGCACTTGGCGCCATGCCCACAGCCCTGGGCATTCTGTTCCATGCCCACCGCCCTCTGGTGCAGACCCTGTCCCTAACCCCCAGCTACCCCTCCCCTGACACAGCTCCATGCCGTTCCCTCGAGCCCTGTTGCTGTCACAGAGAGCAGAGCTCAGCGCTGCCCCTCCGCTCCCTGTGAGGAGCTGCAGCCGCCATGAGGCCTCCCCTCAGCTCCTCTGCTCTGAGCTGAGCAAACCCAGAGATGGAAGAAAAGAAAGATCTGAATCAATCACAAGCAAGAAGTGTGAAAAGTGAGTTGGGGCGACTTAAGTACAATTGGATTCATTTTCATATACAATCTCACAATCACGGAGTCTCCCACCTTGGGAATTTGATGAAAAGTCACTCTGAATCTGTTCATGTGGTTTATGAGGTCACCAGAATACCCAGCACAATTACATCCTTCAGTCAAAGCTACTCATTATTTTAACACACCACATTTTCTTTTCTTTTGGCTCATAAGTGCCAGTATTTTAAAAGGTCCAGAACTATGCTGCTACTCTGACAGCTTTTGAGAATGCAAAAAAAAGAAAGGAAAAAAAAAAAGGAGAAGGATGCTTGTCCACCCAACAGGCTTATCTCCACAATACACATTACAACACAGGACCCAGTTTCTGCCCTGACATATGATTGTATTCTTACACTGACTTCCAAAGAAGACAGTGTAAGAGTACACTGACTTACACTGACTTCTTTGGAGCATCATGACATAAAAGAGGAGGCGATTTACCTCACTTTGTTAAGCTTCATAGAGGTGCTTTCCTCATTCCGTTTTATGAAGGGGAAGAGCTGTTGATTCTGTAGCCACAGTTCTGTCTTCCACTATTTCTGAAATAAAGGCATTGCACAGATATATAACATTGGGTACCCTAGAGCGGCACCAAGAAAAGACCTTCATGGTCATATATGAGAGAGCAGCCAGAATCAAAACAAAAGCCTTCACAGTAGAAACAAGGAAACTAAGAAGTAAGAATGAAAACTTGGTTCAAAGTATGACCACTGTTTTAAAGAGAAGGGTTGAACTCATACATAGTGAGCTCACTCTGCACAAACCTTACACTGAGGTTTTTGTTGAGGCAAATGCCTATGGATTTTATCTAAGTGCAAACTTCTGCCCAAAACACAGCTTATGAAGAGATTACAAGGTTTGATTTGAGAGCGTAACAGCAACAGCATGGCTTGAGCTTACTTAATTTAGGAAAACAGGAACGAGTCTACCCCCACAAGACTGAAAGCCTGGAAAGGTTGAAACACAAAACCTACATAGGAAAATGTAATGCAACTGGAACAGACGGGAAGAAAATGGAGAAATCATTTATGGTTGCCTCAGATATGTGCAACTATTTTCCACTATTGCCAAAGGGCTGTGAAACCACAGGAGGGGGAAGCCAGCCGGATAGGTGGAGCAAAACCATGCTCCAAAGAGCATGCATGTACACCATACAAGCTGCAGAATGACGTCTCCTAAGCTGCTGCTTCAGTTTCAAATCGCTGTTTACAGCTGCTAAAGACAGTACAGTGAAATCTGGATTCCCCCAAGAAAGGAAGGGGTAGACTGGGAGGATGAGGGTGGAAGAGCAGAGAGGTGGATTGTTTTATTACAGCTGAGAAAGGGGCAAAGGGAAGCTGTATTGGCAGTGACAACCAAATGCTGCGCAAAAATAGACAAATAGCTACTTTAAAGAAAATAAAATAAAAGTTGATGTGCTTTTGCTCGTGGCCACAAAATCCACTGAGCTCAGCATATTTATGGTCTGTGTGTTAGTTTTCCACATTAAGATGACTGTCAGTGCCTTCCAGGACTCTGAAAACTTAGAACTCTCACTGGAACCCAACTTCTGCTGATCTATGTTTACATCATCTAACCTCTGTGAACCTAGGCTGGTATCAATGACTGAACTGCTCTGCGATAGGATTGTATCACTTCTAGCATGAGCAATATATGTAAATACTGGACTTGGTTTGCAGAGCAGTATAGCCAAAAAAAGCCCATCTTTCAAAGAGTTGGAACTAGAAATAGCATTATAAAGGAGAAAAAAAAAAAAAGCTTTTCAGTTAAGGTCACAATTTGCTAAATTTGCCTCTATGCATGTTCACATGCATACAAATAAAATATGTATTTCCTGTATCTTTACATTAAAACATTAGGGATGCTTATATATCTACCTGTACTGCCTTCTTAGAACTCTTGCAATATCGCAGTCACCTCATGCAAAATCCAACTGGTGCCAAAAAGAGGAGAAAAAAGAAAGGTAAACCAAGTCACAATAGCTTTATCTCTCAGTATCAAAAAACCCACATTGATTTGCCATCAGATTTCACGCACATTGGTCTGTTTAATGTAAACCTGTGTAAAATCTGTTTTTTGGAAGTCAATTATTATTCACTCCTGCCTAGCCCCAGCCAATCTGCTTGCACAAAACAACACTTCATGAACCCCAAGGAGCTGCTAGCAGAGCCAAAGTACTCCACACAGAGCTGATTCTCCCTACCTGGGCCCTTCTCTCCTGACTTCTAACTGACTTTTCCAATGGGACATGGCTGAGCTCATCTCCAGCACCATCACATTTGACATCAGGATGGAGGGAGCAGTTGGTTGCGTACCTTCTGCTCCTGCGCTATTTTGGTAGCCTTTCTGTCGAATGGGAAAGGCACTATATATGGCAGTATCTACCAATGCATTAAAGTCTTCCAGCCCATAAGAAGCAATCTGATCTCACCCCACAGCACCAGAAGACATTAAATGCAACTCCTGTTACAACAGCTGACAGACTAAAGCAGAAATAACAGCACACCAGGCAATGGGATCCCCGGCAGGTGCTCTCCTCCGCCAGCTGTTGCAGGAGGGGTAGGAATGTTTCCCTGGCCCCAAGGCACTGCTGGTGAGAAAATACTTCCTGTCACCCTAAGGAATGAAGAGTGCAACATAGCTTGGGACGTCAAGCTAAAATAATTCATTTCAGCACGGAAATTAGGTCCCGTCTCTCTCCCCAGGCAAGCAACCCCACAGAGTCTCAAAGCGCAGCTCCAAAGAAGCCTCCAGGAGCTTCTCCAGTGACGTACCCAGGAGCTGGCCTTGACCATAAGAGACCAGGAACACTGTCCTGAGAGGCTGCAGGAGTAGGATGACCATTTGGTGGTCAGCTGTGCACATCCACGACCAAGCATTAACTCAGTACACAAAGACAGCCTTCCAGAAGCAGGCAAAACGTGCTCAGCATATTCATTTTGACAACTACGCTTTGGTTTCAGTTACTGCTAAGAGGCAGGTAAAATGTAATACAGCATATTAAGTAAAAATAAAACAATCTTTCCTTCAGATGCCCGCTTAGTAAAATTTTCCTGCGAAGTGGAAGGAAGCTAATTTTCACTTCATGCGGGAATTATAAAGACACGCAGATTAACCCCTCTACTCTGTCTTCTCACAAAAGCTGCCATTTCTCTAAATCTGTATTAAACCCTAGGCTCTGAATTGTAGAAGACGGTGCTGCTTGCCACTGTGAAAACAATAAGATGTGAGTATAGCCATGCAGCATCCACTGCCCTTCTAGAGCTAAGCAAATTATAACTTTCACTTCTTCCAGAGGAACGGTCCCAGCTGCAGAGAAATGATTCTTTCAGATGACAATATAAAATGATACAGTCAAGCTGCCTGATCTTATTCCCTGAAAAGAGATTTTCTCTTGGGATGCAATCTGGTTTGAGTGGAGGGAGTTAATCTGAACACTGCATCAGGATATAGAGGATATAGCTGTTAGCAGCAGTTTGAACCTCTTGCAGAAAGCATTCCTTAATATATGTAGAAACACACACAGTAACTGAAGAGAAACCGAGTCACCCCAAATGCTGTTCTGTGTCCAGATGGGCTCCCTGGGTTCACTCACTGAGTTTCTGCTGCTGTCACCGCAGCAAGCTCCAAGGACAGGACCTAAACTCAGGGTATGGGCTGCACCACGAGCAACACAACCTCACTTCCAGCAGATGGTATTTGAGCCCTGAGCAGTTCAAGGTGATTGCTCCATCTTTGAAGGTGTGGTCCCCCAGCCCTGTCTCTATGGCTTAAACCACAGAAAATGCTCTGCAAGTGAGTCAGGCCTCTGTTATCATAGGGAAGTACTCACATTTGGAAGACAGAAACATTTCCATATAGCTCGGATGCCACAATCCGGGCTTGCCTTGAAGATGAGATCAAGGAGCTCAGAAAAATGACAGCAGATAAGAAACATTCATGGCAACTAAAGAAAATGCTTGGGAAGCAACGCAGTGCAGAAACTATGGATGGAGGAGCACAGAGCCCAGCACCAGGCTAACCTGAATGAGTTTACAGGTGCTGAACAGAAGCTGCCCAGCAACAAAGTCCATCTTGCAGTGAATAAATAAATAAATCACATTGTTTGATGAAATTTTGCTGCTGCTGTTATTTTGGTTTGCCTCAGCAGCACAGCCTCACCAGGTAGCCCAGGACACAGCAAGCAAGGGCAGATGTCAGGCGGATGCATTTCATAGGCTGCTATGAGCATACCACACCCTAGCTGGAGCACTTGGCTTAGGAGGCACAGGGAAAGGGAGGCAGCACATCTGCCTCAGACAAATGGAGGTTATGCTGGACTGAGGAGTACAACTGGGGAGAAAGCAATGCTATCCCCTTCCCCTATTAAATTCCAGAGTGTCACAGCCCACAGACTGACGAGCACTCAGAGAGCAGTGCTGGTGGGACAGGCTGAGCACAGAGAACACAAGGCACATTGCTGAGCATGGCTCACCTGTTGCTATGCATGTATGCACATGCATTAGCCTGCGTTCGGAATAAAGAAACTCCTTCCAGTTTGCTCTCTCAAAAGCACAGGGATAATTGCAGAACAACAAAACAGCAGTGTCATAGTCATTTACTAATACCTCCGCTGACATTCACATAAAACATTTTGCAATATCAAAGGGGAAAGGGAAAAAAAGCAACAACACACAATCAGCCTGCATTCATGGGAGTCTCTGAGAAGCAAGGCTGACTTCCAGTTACCAACACAGGACGTGAACCAGAACTCCAGGGGACTGGGCTGCAGCACAGCGTGACTGAAATTAGGGTAAACTTACCTGTTCAGCAAGCGTGAGAAAATAAACACTACCAAATCAGAAGCCTACAGACTCTGTTAACCCATGTTTAGCTGTAACTACCCCGCTGGAAACGACAGAGTAGGCAAACCCTTCTCTGAAAAGAACTCGTTCATCACTTCACCAGCTGCGAGCTCATGGAGATGGGGATATGACCTTCACAGGATACAAACAGAGGAATGACTGAAAGGGCACAGATAGGCAGAAATTACCAGCAAACGCACCTGAAATTGAAGGTAGTTTGAAAAGCAAACAGCACATCGTTACTGGCAGCCTGGTCACAACCCCTCTAACACCACACCTTCAATTCATGACACCTGTCTCTTAATGCTGTTGATGAGCAGATTAAAAGGCCTTTTAGGTTTTTTTTTTGCCATGTGATCATAGTGGTGAAACAGAAATGCAGCTATCCTCCTAGGCCAGCCAGGCAATGCAAGCAGTGAGAATTAACCCATGACAGCTGTGCTAATGGGTTGAGAATGGGCCGTTTAAGGTTGGGAGCACGCCCAACACCAAAGCAATGGATCAGTAGGCTGCTCCTTCAGCCGAGAAACAAGAAATCTCCACTATTTCCTCCTGCACTTTCCCAGAACCTTTGAAAAATGGTATTAAAAGAAGAAAAATACCACTGCCAAAGCGATTTCAGTTTTAAGCCGCCTGCATGACAGACAAATGTACAATGCATTTAAGTGTGACTTCCAGCCACAGCTAGTTCCTGCTGGCAGATCCCACCATCAAGAAAGAAATCGAGGGCCCTTCTTATTCCCCCCAGTACAAACCAGCTTATGCTACGCCAGCTCACAGGAATGCTAAGTAGGTACACTTAAGAATGCATTATTTGCTCTTGGACGTACTCTCTTGTAGTCCTGGAAGGCGAATAACATTTGCTTTCTGCAACACATCAAACTGAATACTCACATGTGATTAGCAAGTTATGTGAGGTATCCTCAGGCCTTCCCTGCTCCTCTGCATTTTAATAATCTCCTTCTAATTTCTAGCTGATAGTATTTTCACCCCAAGCGAATTAGTGTTTCCACACACCTATGCTAATTCCAGCGCCAGGAGCAGCTGCCCATTTGTCTTAGCTCTCTGCTGCTGCTGTGTGAAAAGCATGCCCAATGTGCCCTCTTCATGTAACTGGGTACTGCACAGCTTACCTCTGCTTCAGCCAGGCCACTTGTAATGCGCAGCAAACTTTGTGGAGACAGCATCTGTATTCTTTCACACCGCACAGCCTCGTTGCAAGGCACTGTTCATAGCTTGAGCATAGAGCTGCTCAAACCAATGCATTAGTGCCATATGAAAACTGATTTTTTTAATCTTTTTTTTTTTCAGAATGAAAATATCACGTTAAGCTGGAAGTAAAATCATGATTTGTAGTTTAATTTTTTAAGTCTGTGAGCATTTTTCCAGATTTTGCTTTAAGCCCCCGCTGGTGCCTGCAATTCCTTGAAGCATTCTTATACATCACCATATGAAAATAAACTGCATTTATCCCCCACAGAGTCAATCTGCGCACCAATAATAAACACCCTGAGCCTGCCTCTTTTAATACATGAAACACTGACCCCAGATGTAGATGTAAGGTTGCCACCGGCTTTAATGAAGTCAGAAACGTACATTTAAGGGCAAAATTTGGAAAACAGTCTAGTTTTCCTCAGTATTCCATATAAGCACTCCATCAGATTCCTCGGGGCCTTTTTACCCAGCCTCTGTAATGCGCTTTTGTGAGCTACACCTCTCAGTCAGTAAACCCCTTTTCCCCTTGACTTGAAATTTCAGAAACCTTAATTTAATTCAGAATATAAACAGAAACTCCAGAGACCATTTCTAATCATACCATGTATTCTTTTGATACTGCTTCATAGTGCACCGCTCTTGCATAGAGCTGGCTCATATGCTTGCTGTAGCATGCTGAAAACAACCCCAGTGGGGCAACAGGCTCTCCGTCACATAGGAGAGGCATGGGCCACGTGCCAAAGTCATGGGTGAAGGAGGTATCTGGGCTTTTAGAAGAAGACTCAGGAACCTTCGGCTCTTATGGAGAACAGGGCAGCTCCCCACCTCACCAGGCCTGCTCACTGCATGGGGCTCACCTAATGGATAAGCATCACTCCTGAATTTTGCCACCAGCAAGCAGGTATTGGTTGGTATAGTTCTTAATGCATGGAAATTAATTCATATGTGCCAGATTTGGAAAGGAAAAAAAAAAAAAGCAAACAAACCAAAATATTTAGAGCCTTATTAAGTGGTGTCACTCTCCAAGAGGCTTCTCCGGAAGCGGCACTGCTAGATTTACATTCTTTCATAAACCAAATCCACTTTAAACCTTACTGGGTCTAATTCCACCACTGTGCTGAATGATCCGTTTAAAAACTAAGCCTGAGCACAAACCATAGATAATGAAAACAACGCGGAGTTTCCTCTCGAAGGCATTAGCTCAGGCTCAGCCCGTGGGCAGTAACAGCAGAGATCCTGGCTGTGGGGAGGCAGCCCCTCTTTGGGTCCCCTCTGCCTGTAATGCAGAGATAACTGCATTTCACCAGCTTGCAGGGCAATGGCAAGAAGGCCTTTCAGTCCGTCCAGCAGCAAGGACTGAGGAAAGCCCCTGACCTCGTCCCACACCCCGGGCACAGACAGCCACATGCTGCTTCAGCTCCCAGGCTCAGGGGCAGCAGAGGGATTTCAGGTTTTGCACATGCCTGCTGCTGAGAAAGCATTTCTATCGTGCGGAGGGGTGGGACGATGAGTAAGAGCCCTTCATCACCCCAGCGCAGCTTTGCACTGCCTCCCTGCTTTCTGGGTTGAAGGCTATCTAGATATACACTAGGTTTCATGACACTGTAAATTACGTTAGTGAAGTCACAGAAAAATAAATGTTTTTTGCTTCTTCCAGCTCCCCATGATTTCCATAAGGTACATAAAAATTCAGATGGCACAAGCATTTTCAATTCAAATGCTTCTGCTCTGCCCTCACCAGGACAACTGTCCCCGGGGACAAGCTTTGCTACAGCCTGACCTGTGACTGATAATGACAGAGCAAACACCATGCCGCTACCCCCCTTCAGCTGCTCAGCCAGATAGATGGTTACCTGAAAATAAAAAGCAAACCACATGCAAAATTCCACCATCTTTTCCCAAAACACCTGCAGCCTCTGCATCTGACTTTGTACGCGTTCTTTGAGATACGGACATTCCCAGAATGGCTTGCAAGTGTACAGGTTATCTCTGGCGCCGGTTGCAGGGGTTAAAAATAGCAGCTGATAACATGATACAACACTTCTGCCCAGCACTCAAAAACCAGAAGTGACAGACAAGGTGAGAGAAGATGAGGAGAGTGCATGAGGTACAACACGGGGTTTCACATCTTATTAGGAAGACCAAATCCAAACCTACATTCAAATATATACCATTCAAACCTATATTCAAATACATACAAGGGAAAATGATTTTAAGTTGAAGGAGGGAAGATTTAGGTTGGATGTTGGGGGGAGGTTCTTTACCATGAGAGTGGTGAGGAGCTGGAACACGCTGCCTGGAGGGGTTGTGGATGTCACGTCCCTGGAGGTGTTCAAGGCCAGGCTGGATGGGGCCCTGGGCAGCCTGGTCTAGTATTAAATGTGGAGGTTGGAGGCCCTGCCTGAGGTGGGGGGGTTGGAGCTTGATGATCCTCGAGGTCCCTTCCAACCCAAGCCATTCTATGATTCTATGATTCTATGATTCAAATCCTAGGAACCACCTGAAGGCTGAAGTGCCATCACAGCCCTGGGGCACTGCCCACTGACTCCAACACTGACATGGCTTCCATGAGAGCTGTGAGACTCCATGGGATCCTGAGCAGCTGCCCTGTTCAGGTATGAATACACTCATGCCCAGCCAGGGCTGCTGATGTCTACATTGAGTCCCTTGTTAAGATGGCACAAAAAGTCACTTAGACTGATTAACAACTACTGAACTAATCCACTTTTTCAGCATTTTCAGAAGCAGCCACAGTGATGATATTTGAACTTCAACCAACAGCAGCCACATGGTAACAAAGCACCCTGCCCTGAAACCTGGTGGAGGTCCAGGGTGCAGCTACCGAACGAACTTACTCGTTTTCATCACCAAAAATGTAGATAGAAAATAAACTGCCAGTGCCAAATACCTCTTCTTGCTTGAGGATGGTGACAAAACCAAGCCATGATAAAAAAAGATGAGTTATAAAAATAGCAGTTTAACTCTCTCAAACGAGCACACCAGTTCTCCCAATGGGGACAATGCAAAACCATACAAAATCTGCGAACCCGCTGGGTTTCAGGAGAGGTCTCACCTGGCATTTGGCAGCCTGCTGGACTGAACAGCAGCAGTGCCAGGATAGCACTGGGATCTCAAACCTCATCCCACCTCTTATGTGACCTCTTAACAGTGACCTCTTATGCTGGCCTCTGGCTCATCATTTAGACTCCTTTCCTGAGCTTTTCCATCTATAAAATGGGAATAATCACATTTAATTTCCTTGCAGAGCTGTTATTAGGGTTAATTAGCTAATGTTTGTACACTGCTTTGAAAAATGTAGGAGTGCTCTCCTTCTCTCTCTCACTCTCCCTATATAAATATATGATGTCCTATTATCGTAACCATCTGTGCCAGTGGGAAGTTTTAATTGCTGAGCCAGCTCTTGGGAAAGACCTGACATTCTATAATATATAGGTCAGAGGACCTTGTGAACTGTGAAGGTAATGATAACACGTTTCAACAGGGAATGCAATGAGACATGAGGTAATGCTAAACCTGGTGCTAACTGGGAGGCATTTACTAAAAACCTAGAAGAGAAATCTTGGTGTCCCTTCCGCATGAACTGAGTACTAAGAAAGGTATTTTCCATCTCTCTTCAGGAAAACAACCTTATCTTCAATTAAAAACACTGAGAAAACAGCATTTCAAAATACACAGAATAGAATATCCTAAAGGCTAACCTGGAGGAAATACACGTTGAAAATAATTCCAGCACTAAAGAGAAACAAGTGGGTCAAAATAAGTGGCTCCTCTGGCTCTTGGCATGAAGTGAGCTCATTTCTTAAGTGAGACAAAAAAAAAAATGAGAGAGGAAACAGAAAAGTTACAAAGTCTGAATATGTGCTGGAGGTAAAATATTATAAGGTATAAAGTTAAGGAAACAAACAGTAAGGTTTTTGTTTTGCTTTTAGCTTGAAAGAGTAATGGGAAACAAGTATATGTTTTTATAAATATAACCAAAGAAAATACAGGGGAGAGAATGGGTCTATTGTTGAGCCAGGCAGGGGATCACATAACAAGAATCCAGACGGATAAAGCACTCAGTAGTTATTTCTCTATGCGTTCTGTACAAAGCACACAAAAATAATTAGGCAGGAGATAAAATTCATGATCTAGATAAGCCTGAAAAAAATAAAGAAGAAATGTGAAAGTATACCCATTTAATCAATGCGCCAAAAGCTTTCTATAGCAAACATCCACTGAAGTTAGCGGAATTAAACAAGGGATAAATTTAGCCTACATTTTATAACTCAGTTAGACCAAATGAGATGCACAGAAGGGATCTAAAGAAACCATATATACACACAGACCATAAAACTGCTGTTGAGCAGTCTTGAAGCTCATATGGAACTAGCAAGACACCAGCAGTATGGAGAAAAACAGTTTGTAGAAAATAGGTACAACATCAGGATGGGGTAAGATGTAACATTAGGAAATTCCAATCAATTGTTTTATTAGAAGAAGTAAAGTACACAGCATAAAACAGCATGATGAGAAAAAGAGAGGTTCAATAAAGAATGATTCTGCCTGGAGAAATTGCACTGCCTTCCAAACATGCAACTCTTGATGGAATTAATTCTAGATTAATTAAACAGCCTTTACTGTAGGACTACAAACATCCATGAAAGAGTATGATCACAGGAACAGCCCCACAAAACCAGAGAAGAATGGGCGAGTCCCAGGTCATAGTCTGAGCTCATCTCCCCTGGTAAGAATTTGGAGAACAGTCATTGGCCACCACAGATTGAGCTCAGCAGAGCTGGAAGCCAAGACTTGGACCCAATCCCTGCACAGTGTGAACTAATGCTCTTAGGAAAGGTGCTAACGTAGCACACAGGGATAATGACCTTCTCGGCTTGTCTTGGAAAGCAAAGCTGCACGGTGTGTGCCCTGCACACTACTGCTCATGCTGGAGGAAGGCAGTAAATAGATCGCTGCTGGTCGGAGGAGCCAGTGGGAGGACTGATTTGGATGAACTCAGAACAGAATGCCGAGTGCCGACTCTCTCCGCTGGAGATCAGCATGACTAATGGGAACGTGCCCAGAGACATTCACTCAGCTACACGAACCAAACAGCCACATCTTCCGCTGGTGTGGCCACTGTGAGCTTAAAGAACCCACTTATATCTACAGTGGAGGTAAACTAGGCAATTGGCACTCTTTAAAAAATGTATGTGTACACATACGCAATTTTTACCATATTTTAATTCAAAATTTTGCCTGCAGAACCTCTGAATCTCCCACTGCCATCATGTTACAAATGCTGTATCACTGTTTTTACCAAAATGTCTTGAAGACCAGAAAGTAGCACGTAAATATCTTGATCACATTTACAAATGGCACCAACCTGCATCTGATCACAGGAAGAGGGCTGATATGCATCTGTTCCAGCCCTCCACTTAGGGCCTAATAAGAAAATGTATTTTGCTTTGATGAGTGCTGAGGATGTTACCAAGCAGAGGAGCATGACCAGCACGGTGGAAGATTGAGAGCGACCACATAGCAACCTTGCAGCCCGGAGGCAACATGCACACTCCAGGAAGAAGTCTTCATTTGGACAAAATGTACAGTAATAGAGGTGAAACTCATGCCCAGCAGAAACACAAAATGGAGAGCCCTCCCTTAAGAATCCAAAACGCGGAAGGGGCAATTGCAAGGGGCTTGCAGGGCTCTGCAGCTGCAAGACAGGGGCTCTGGCAGCAGCTCCCCACAGCTGCCTGCAGAGTGCTCGCTGTCGGAGTGATCCTGCCTGCCCGAGGCATGGGGAGGTCACAGAGGCACCGGGGGGTGAGACACAGCTGGAGAGGCTGCCAAAATGATCTGCAGATCGAGGAGGCTTGAAGGCTTTGAGGAAATTAGTTCAGGGAAGGAAGAGGAAGTGGAGACAATTTACATGTAATTGAAAAATAGCAGTATGTTGCAGTGAGGATGGATAGTGTGCAAAAAATGAAAACTCATGAGCAGCTCGGAAGAAAGGCTTGTGCAGGTGGCTGTAAGCCAGCAGCAGACCAAGCGGCCATGGTGTGGGCTCCTTGCCTCCTACCCAAACAGCTCTGCCCCCGCATTATACCACAAAATCGCTATTTATTGCATATCCCTTTTAACGTCCAGTACTCTGTATTCCTGTCCGTCACATGGAAGGAGCCAGCAGCAGATCTGGCACTGAGACAACGCACCCACTCTGGGGAGCAACTGTGCTTTGCAGCCAACACGTGCGGCCTGGAACACATCCCAGCCCCATCCTGATCCTATGCTTTGGGATGGGATGGGTGTGAGTGCCAGGCCTTGCCATAGGACGTCACAGGGCATTTAAACACCCAGCCAGGCCTGCTGCCACAGCTGTAGATCAAAAGGCCAGCAGCACGGTGATTCCTGCTTCTTGGAACAGATGCTGGGAGTTTCTCTTGCGTGCTTTGTGTTTTTGGAGGCAGTTCACCTTGTCGAGACAGGAACAGAAGAACAAGTTTATTCAGGCTCACTCAGCCTGTCTGGAGTTCATGGCTCTCGTGAAAATACCATTTTTTTCTTTCGCTCTCACCACTCAGAGGTGACAGGCATTTCCAGACAGGATTTCCAGGATATCTGCATTTAACCTGACTTTCAATTTGTGTCTCTCCTGAAACTGGGTATAGTGTATAAACAGCACTGCCACAAGCCGACAAATGAAATGCCGGGTTTGTACATTTCTGAGCAACTCTCCCAGTGTTCAGTTCTCAATGACAAATTTATCACCAAAAAATAAACAGTACTTCAAGACCTACTGTCATCCCTGTTTGGCCTGTGCCAGAATTGGCCGCTTTTTGGCTGCCAACACAAACTTGCCTCCCATCTGCCAGGCCTCCCTGCAGTGCCCGCACCCCAGTGACTCCCCTCCAGCAGTTCACAGCCAGAGCTGCTTGGGAAACCCTGCGGAAAGGCGACTGATTTCCAACTGCTGTATCAGCAACTTGGCGGATAAGCCTGGTGCCAGGTGGCTTAACCAGAGATTATCACAAGTTGTGCAGCTCCCCATGTCTCTCTTAAGCTACCTTTCTCTTTCCTTGCTGAGCCGCCTTCTCCAGAAGCAGAGGTTGAGCGTCCTTTCCTGGAAAGCCAGGCTTGGACATCAATGCCAGGCTTCACACCAGGAGACGTTGGCCACACCACAGGTTTCTGCAGGCTTCACTGTACAATGCCACCAAAAGCCCAGTCCTTTAGTGGCAGTAAGCCTTGCCACTGGCCATGCCACCAGCAGTGCAACAAAGGAGCCACAGGCCATGGGCAGCACACCTCACCATGACTCAGTATTTGCAGTTTCCCTGTGCACCAGGACGCCAGTGGGTCTTGTAGGCCATCAAGCTGGGAAAGCAGAGTGCTGAGAGGAAGGGAAAGACTTTGAAAACACAGTTTTAAGAGCTTTGGGCCTGTATCAGTATCTTCTAGTGACAGTACATGGACTTAGTCACGACAATTGCTGTAGATTTCCCTTAACATTCTCTTAGTCACCTGCATGGTCTGATGATGTTTGAAAGTAATTTGGTAAACAATACATCTTTGGCAACCACAAAGCACAGAATTAAGTTGAGACCAAAATGCAAATCCTAGGCTGTTTGCATCTCCTCCACTAGCAACACAGTGGCAATTTGCTTTTTCCCTTAATCCCCTGTGCAAGTAGGATGTTAATACATGTTAGCAGTTTAAATCTAACTGATACAGCCATGCTCAGCAGATCCAGCTCACTTGATTAAGTTTTGTAGCACCCATTAGGAAAGAAATTCGGTGGCTCCTCTGCTGATCCCAGCACAACATGAGCTTCAGCCCAGCTGGAACTTGAGATAGAGCAGCTCCCGAGAGAAAACTGAGCCAACTTGGCCATCAGAAGCCGAATTGTGAAAGCTAAAAGCTGCAAAACACTACAGACAAATTTCATGCCATCCTAAAGTGGCAGAACCAATAGCATTAAAAAAGCCAACTATTTTCAGCATCACTGATAGGAACTCAGAAATTAAAATACCAAGTCCATCCACTTGGTGGCTTGCCCATATGGCCAAGGCAATTATCTCCACTCATTTCACCTCCCTGCTCAATGGAAAAAGGACGGATTTGGAAAGAAAAATGAAAAATTCTGCTTACAAAAGAGCAACACTTCTTCCACAATCTTTAAAAATGTTTATGTTATCCCAAAAGGGTATAAGACATTTTGATCATAGGCCATGCTAAACTGTTACACCTCATAATAGAAAATCACCACAGCACAGAACCTGTACAGAGTATATCAATCGCCCAGTGGGGTACCGGAGACATCAGAGTGTTCCGAGGCACCATGGCACACTGGGGACAGGCTGCTGCAGCAATTTCAGAGAATTTCAGAGGCTTAAAAGAAAAACTATATGACTAAATGCTCCCTTTCCTGTTGCTGTTTGCATATTGCTAAAGGGACAGTTCAATTTTTAAAGCACTTTGCAGGTCGCCTTTAGGAATTCATCATGTATTCCCACACTTGCTTTCTATTTCCTAGCCATCCTTTCAAGCTAAATAGGATTGTACTGCACGGCCTGGTGTTCCCAGCTTTTCTTTGCATCGGGTTATGAATGACAGCAAGATCATCTATCCCTAATTCTCCACGTCTTGCATTTTTAAAGCTGGGGAAGCCTGTAACGTTGGGGAAAATAGCAAGGGAGAGATGGATGTTCAGATCTAATTCGAAGTAACCACCACCCTCTGGCAAATGCCTACCCTACAGACAATACAGATGGAAAACCAGAGCCCACCAGCAGCATGACGACTCCTAATTAGCAACAAAAAGAAATGAGAATGTGTGGAATGGAGCTGCCTGTGCCTGTACGCAATAATTAGTAACATGCTACATCATATGTGGTATGTGACATTGAGGCAGGAGGGAGATTACGCCTCCTGACAAAACACAGAGTTTAAGCCGTTAATTCCAAGGATGCCTCATAGTGCTAATCGAAAAACGACAAAGCTGGATATCATGTCTGAGGCAAAAATGGGGCCAAAACAGCCCCATTACTGCCAGCAGACAGTATTTTAAATGAAACCTCGCAATTCCAATTTAGAAGTAAAGCAGAACTCTCACAAAGAAGCCTCTCCCTGAGGGTGCTGCTTTGTACGTTGCTATGAAGGTACCAAGTACAGATGCAGGCAGAAGGCCTTGCTGCACCATGCCTTTGAGAAGCATCAGCAGAAGGGACACTGCTAAAGGTGTGCTAGGAAACACAGCTGCTGGTATTGCTGCCAGTCAGAGGCACTGCAGAGCTCCTGTTATTGCAAAACGATGGCGAGCACTTCTATATCCCATCTTCACCTGGCATAACTTGGACTTTGCTGTCGCCTCCACTACATAAATGTTGAAGAAGGAGACTGGTGTTGGGAAGAGCATTCACTCAGAGCTGTCTGCCTCTGAGAACCCACCTTTCTTATTTTTGTGTAGCATATGCATGGGTAAAAATAGGCAAACGACCTCGATAGCAGCTGAAACGCTCGAACACTGAGCAGATTTGCTGCAGTCTTCCTGGGCACTGTGTAAAAAGGATCCTTCCCTCTAGGCACCCATGACAGGAGTGGGAGGAGAGCTGTGGTTCTAACTACTGTGCTCTAGGGTGATCACATCGTAGAATCATAGAATCACTTGAGTTGGAAGGGATCCTTAAAAGCCACCTAGTCCAACTCCCCTGCAATGAATGGGGATGCCTACAGCTCAACCAAGGTGCTCAGATCCTCATCCACTATAAATGGGAGGAAGAGTTCTTGTCCACCCTCCTTCTGTGTTTCAGTCTCAAAATCCACCTAGACATTAGCTTACTGATAAGAACAGGAGAGTGAATGAGGTTGGCTTCCTTCACAGGTAGGGCAGAGTAGATCAATCGCCCAGCGGGGTTCCCTATCATGCAGCTGCAGACGCTTCTAGTCGGCCCAACATCATCACAGTAAGAAATATGGAACGATGAGACTTGAGGTTTGGCCACTACTTGAGGAGTGAGACAGAGAGGAAAGCTTTGCTTTCCAGCCTTGCTACAGCACATGCCCGCTGAGCTCAGTCAGTGCTGGGTCACAGATGAGGAGAACTAAAGGTGGCTTCAGAGCTCACTCCATGAATTCAGCAAGTGCTGCTGTCACAGGCACATTATTTGCTCTTCCCTGCTTCCTTTTCCTTACAGATAACAAACGCAATGGACATCTATGATAATTAAAAAAGCAATTACAGACACACCAGTGAAATGCTGCAGCAACGGAATTACTCCAGACTCATAGCAGACCCTAACCACTTGCTGATGATTGCATTTGCTACAGGCTTGGCTCTCCCTGTTCCTGCTGAATCTGTAACAGAGCACACCCTGCAAGGTGCTGGAGAGGCACGGCGCCTCGGGTACCACCAACACCTTGCAAACCACGCAGGTGGATGGTGAGCCAGGTTTTCAAACGTGGGCAGCCCAGACAGAGCCAGACTTGTGCAACTAACCACCGCACGCATTTCTTTGAGGCATATCAACAGCTGGCCAAGCTGAAGGCGTGATGTGTGACATGTGCTTCCTGCGTTTTGAGGGGATTCTGGAAGCTGCTCGCTATGTTGTTCCTGAGCAGTCAGAACTAAAACTGAATTTGGCTGGTCACTGAGTTCTCTGTGTTCTCACAACGCCCCTGGTTAGATGCATTTTCTCTTCCTTACGCATGTGCAATTCCAGCTGCTTTGCCTCACAGCAGACAGCAATCAAACAAACGCGGTCATTTAAATCTCAGGCAAATTCAGATCGATACAGCGCAAACACACACACTCTTTACAGACATATGCACTTTCCAGCAACTTTAATGACTCTCTGGAGGGGAAGAATCTTTTTTGCGTTTTGCTTGTTTCTGAAGCAACAAACAAACAAACAGGCACTGATCCTGATGCCCAAGTGGGGTTTTCTCAGGAGAGCAAAGTTATTTCTGTGTCTGTCTTTTTTCTGAATACACCTTCACCAGCAACACTGAACAGATCTTGGAAATTCAATGTACACATGCAGAAACAGAGCAGGCAATGTCCCGTGTTCCCACAGCAAGGCAATCACTACTCCTGTGGGGATCTGTCCTTCTTTGCCACCTCCTTTAAGCATTTCCCCCTCTCTAGAAGCTGCTCAGGTAGGTGTGACACAGCACACAACCATTTCCCCCATTTCCAGCAAGTTTACACATTTACTTCTCACAAGTCAGAGAACATTTCAGGCTTTTTACTGTTTTTATTTAAGAGCCTGGAGAACAACATAAATCCCTCCTTCCTTTTCTGGAGGAGCCAACAGCACTCGTTAAGCCTTCTAGTTCCCTCTGCTGCCATAAAAAGGTGCGGAGTTTCTGAGTGCGATCAGCTGCTGTGCAGAGGCTCTGCTGTGGTCCTGGAAACAATTCAGCACTCACGTACCTCCCAGCAGAGCCTCCCAGGGCTGCTGAGCCAAGGTGGGAGCCGGCGCTGAAGGTCACCCCGAGAAGGCTGCCAGAGCCCCTCTGCTTTGGCTCTGGCTCTTTGGAAATTGCGAGGCTTTGTAGCTGACTGCTTCACAGTGCGCGGGTCGGAAAGGAGCAGTCTGTCTCTGCAAGGAGGATCAAGGAGTCAAAGCACTTAAGACTTTGCTTTCCCCTACACTCTGAGAACGCCATCCCTGAATACTTTAAAGCTGGGCATCCTGCTAACAGACAGAAATGAAACACCAACCGGGGCACCACAGCAGGACAAAGAGGAATTTCCAGCCACAGAGCTGCGTGAAGTTGGGCACTGCTTCCAGGCACATCAGCCTCCTGAGGCAGGCTCCCAGCTAAGGAAAGGGCAGCAAACAGATCACAGCTACACAGACACTGCACGGCATCCACCTGGCAGGGACCAGGGCTGGAGCAGGGCACAGAGCCAGGCTGGGCATGCAGGGAGATGTGGCATTTCCATATGTGAAGGCAGCACCCACCCCTGCTTTACATCCCTTTTAGCTTCGTCTGAGGCACAGCTGCACTGCACCAGTTCCAGCGAGCACAGCCTTGCATTTCACATCCCTTCCAGCTTCCCCAGAGTCAGGGAAAAGAGCTCCTAAAGTCAGGCAGTTGAAGCGACACTAGAATACAGGCATCATATGTATTAGCGCCACAACTGCCTACAGCTGCATCTACCTGAGAGTGCTCTCTTGCTTTAAGCAAGGTGACGGCAAACCTCAACATCCTCAGAATAAAATACATGCTACAAGTACAGGATTCATTTGTGTGCGCTCAAGGGAGCTGGTTCTTCCCAGCGCTACATTTATGCATGTAAAACAGAGACAAGCTCTGGGCTAGCTGACAGCTTACCCAGTACCCCCAGGCAGCAGGGCCACCGGGAACCACTCCATGTCAGAGAATCACGTGCATCAGGCAACCAGACAGCAACAGGCTACAGCATATCTGCTAGATCTGGATCGCATCCTTGAAGCTGCCTTCACAAGCAGGTGGCACGGCATGCCAAAGCTGTGGCATAAGAAGCACCAACATCTCCTGTCAGACATTCATTTTGTGGTGGCTGAAGTGTGTGCCTTCCGAGGGCCGCCTCCATTAGCAGCGGTGCTTGAAACATAAAGACCGGTATCGCTGAGAATTGTTTATAAGGAGGGAAGTGCTACATGAAAGCTGAAATATAAAAAGATGTTTTTTGCCAACAAGCGTGCTCCAGTAATAGAAACCGCAGTAAAACACTGTGATTTACAGAAGGATGGATGGATCTTTTCTAGGTCAACACTCCATAACTGGTGGAGATACCAGCTCACAGACTCATTCGTTGTGTTGTTGTTTTTTTTTGTTTCACTGACTCCAGGGGAACTTTTCCATTCCTAAAGCACCAGAAGACCTGCCTGATAATACATCAGACTTAAATGGAACCGAAGCAGCTTTCCTTCACAATAATGAGGAAGATCATAAGGAAGATCATCAGATATGAGGAAGCAGAAGTTTAAGGAAAGACTTGAGGCCATGAAACCAAATTATGATTTCATTACAAACTGCTGAGTTTTAAGCTTGGACCTGCAGCTTGAAATCTGTGGACTGGGGAAGGGAGAAATCAGCAAGTATTTCCATGCTCCTCTGTAATTTGAAACCACTGAGACATATCTCAGGGTATAAATCATTCAGCTCTAAAAATAACATAAATTATGTTTTTGTACTCTTTAGAAGAAAGCTGACATCAAATTAATGTAGCAAATACAAGAAAAAATAAGCACGGCTTTTTCCGATGGCCAAGCACATCAGAAGCTCTCCCTTGTTCCAAGAGAGGAAAGTGCCACCAGTTGGCTATGCCCTTTGGGTCTCGTGGCTACAGGTAGCCTATAATAAGCCAAGTGTCTGTCTGCATCTTCAGGTAGTGAGAGAAATGTTTATTAACAGAAAGTGCCACCAGCAAAGTTCCAAAGAACTCTCACTTAATTACACGGGGAATCTTCCCAGCAAGTCCCAGTCCCACGTTCTCATCACACGGACATCTCTGACTGCCTCTCTGTGCTACATAAAAGGAAACGAAGCGTCCTACTTTTAAATTCACTCTGTCGCTTCTGTGAACCGAAGCTATGACCTCTCTCTGACACAGTCTTTTTAAAACAAAGCTGCTACATACATGTGAAAAAGCAGATAAAACAGCTACCAGAAAATACCTAGTTTTGTATAAATAAGTTATCCACTGCGGCAAAAAGATCAGATAAACACAGAGTTGAAAGTAAGTGGTTATGAAATGACTGAATGTATCATTTCGGCTCTTTTGAAACAAACTAAAAGATAAAACTGAATAATTCTTTCATTTCATAATAGGAAAAAGGAAACTTCTTCTAGCAGACAACTGTCACTTAAAATCTCATCAGAAACATACCGTTCAGTTTCAAAGCAGGGACAAGGGTACACTATAAAGTGCTTTAAGAAATGTATTCCCTCCTATTCTGTATCTCCCCTTTCAATAATACACAGCAAAGAAATCAGGACACATCTCTGAGCCTGCTGATACAAAAACAGCGCAAGCTGTGCCTGTCAAAGGTACTGAGATCCTTAGGGGTGCTTTCAACCACTGCTTGGAGCTTGAGCTGCAACTGTAATTCTCCATCTTCTGTACGTGACATGAGCATGACTGCTAAGTGAGTTTACAAGAAACATGAATGAGCACATGAAGACCGTTTCTTGAAAACCCTGCAAAATGGGAAGTTGCATTTCTTACCTAGTTTTTAAGAAAATGAGATTTCTGCAGTTCTTTGTGCCTGCCAGTCCCTCCATTGCCCCCAGCAGCTTTCCAGATCACTCACAGGCGGCTTTCACCCAACTCTTGCCAAGCACGGTGACCCAATAAATGGCCACCGATAACCACGTTTCTGCAAAGAGTACGAAAACCAAAGATCCAGAAGAGACCGTGACATTTTCTCCCGTAGACCATAATGCTGATGGTGAGCCAAAGCTTCATCAAGGATCAGAGAAGTGACATACAGATGACACAAAGATGGGTAAAATCTTTCATCGGTGTGACCCAAATGCAGAGCTCTCCTTGACCCTCCACCCGTGGGTTTTGGCCACAACAGCAAATAACTCACAGAACAAAGCAGAATTTACCCACTGTCTCAAAAGGGCCACTGTTATCTAGTGAAGAGATCACACTTCTCAGAGGGCACAGCACTTGGGCAGGCACCAACTAGCAGTGCTGGTGAAGGTGTGTTATCTTCCTGCCAAGACTTCTCACAACCCCCACAGTCCCACTGGGGAAAAAAAAAAAAAAAAAAAAAAAAAAAAAAAAAAAAAAGGTGAAAATACTTGAACTGTAAAATCATTAAGGTTGGAAAGACCTCTAAGATCACCTGGTCCAACCATCAGCCCACCCCCACCATGCCCACTAACCATGCCCCTCAGTGCCACCTCCACACGGTTCTGGAACACCTCCAAGGACGGTGACTCCACCACCTCCCTGGGCAGCCTGTGCCACTGCAGCACTGCTCTTTCTGGGAAGAAATGTTTCCTGATGTCCAACCTGAGCCTCCCCTGGCACAATCGAGGCCACTACCTCTTGTTCTGTCAAAGTCTGCAGGAAGGCACAAAGCAGAGGCCTGAGAAAGCAGAGCACCAACCAACCTCTAACATGCCACTACCCAATGAACAGAGAAATCCACTCCCATTATTTTCAATTGATGAGCCATTCTTTTATTTTTCTGCAGATGGTCCCAGTGGTACAGGGTAAAGGCACGAGCCTCCTTATTAGATTGGTTAAGCTCGAATGCCCTGCATCCACTTTTAACAGAAACTGTTTGCAGCACCAATTCCAAGAAAGCCAAAATTAATTGTGCTACAGCATCAGTGAATACACTAGTTACACCATTAGAGCCCATTATTTTTCCTCTAAGACATTACAGTGCTGCATTATTGATGCAACAGTCTGGTGTAATGAAGCGGTACTCTGCGTGCCTCCCACTGATCACTGTGCTGCAGCTCTGGTGCCAGATTTAGGGAGGGTTTCTTTTTCCAGCAGGTCAAAAATTCCAGAAACAACACAAAATCAGCTGCGCAGAAGTGAAACACCTGTCCCTAATCAAACGCAAATGCTTGGGTTTCTATTTGATGTAACTCAAAATTGCATCTGTTTCTAAATTCTGCTTCTACAACATCATTTGGACAGACTATTTTCAGAAGGACATTCTAGAGAGATTAAGCTGGAATGCAGTAGATTAGCAAGATGCATACGTAGATACTTCTGTGGTGTTAAGGAAAAAAAAGTACATCTAGAAAGTCGACAACAGATACTTGTAATGGAGAGATCACATATGAAAGCCAGTGTCAAAGCTGAAGAAGAAAGCCTACAGAAGCTATCAGACAGATGTAACAAGCCCAGAATGGTAGATCATCCAATTCTGCATCTCTTACTCATTCATGGGACTATTGAAATGAATGAAGTCTTAGCTCTGAGTCTGTTTGCAGAGTGCCGAGTCAGCAGTGAGTGGTTACACAGCACAGAGGAAGGCCAGGAACGCCTGCCATGTGTTGTGCAATGCCTGGGAAGGCTGTCCAAGTGAAGCCTGGGCTAAAACATGAAATAGTACTTCCTCTGCAATATGAGTGAATATTAATATCTTTAGAAATATCCTCCTTCACTTGCATAATCCCAGTCAATCGTTTCCTAGTCCCTTCCTGCAGTACTCAGTTCCTCAAAGCCCCAGTATGTTGCTGAAAGGAGAGGGCTCTTTATAGTTAGTTTAAATTTAGTCTCAGTTTCATTTAATCTTCTCGCATCCTGCCTCTCTGCAAAATATTAAGCTGTTGATCTGCTTCCGCTCTGCCACTCACTCTTTGCATGGTTCAATCACAAGCTTCTCCTGGGTGCCTTCTTTCTGCACCAAATAATGCCACTCCAGTTGACTATCACCGTACTGAAACACTCCCTTTAGGCCCTCAGGCTTCCATTATCTTTTCTGCTGCTTCTCTATTCTTTTCCTTTCTGGAAATGAGGCTACTGAAACTGAACTAATTACTCCAGGCTCAGAGGATGTTTTATGCAGGTGCTGAATTGTTCCCATTTTTCCTCATGCCAGAGCCAATATTCATGTACTTACTTCAATATCTACAACTATTTCAGAGTATGTAAGTGCAGCACCAGAAGTGATGCAAACCTTTGCTGGGAACATCAGAACCCATCCACACGACTGCTCCTCAAACCATGATCAATACCAGAAAAACTACTAATTCCTCACTTTCTCAACTCTTTTTCTCTTCAATGCTGTCTTTACCCCAAAAATGTATGTTTCCATTGAATCACAAAATCATTAAGGTTGGAAGAGACCCTAAGATCACCCAGTCCAACCACCAACCCACCCCCACCATGCCCACTAACCATGTCCCTCAGTCCACACGGTTCTTGGACACGCCTCCAGGGACAATGACTTCAACACCTCCCTGGGCAGCCCGTGCCAGTGTGGCACCACTCTTTCTGTGAAGAAATTATTCCTAATATCCACCCTGAACCTCCCCTGGTGTAACTTGAGGCCATTACCTCCCATCCTATCACTAGATACCTGGGAGAAGGCCCCTCACAGCTCCATTGCCATTCTCTGGACATGTTCCAGGGCCTTGATGTCTTTCTTGTAGTGAGGGGCCCAAAACTGAACTCAGTAATTGAGGTGCAGCCTCACCATTGCCTAGTACAGAGGGATGATGGCCTCCCTAGTCCTGCTGACCATGCTATTTCCATCCACCTCAGAGCCTGTCAGACCAAAAAAAGGCATAAATCCCAATCCTAAAGACTCCAACATGCCATCAACACCTTATCATTCCAGCCAAGGGACGTCTCATCACCGCTCCTGGGAGTTGCAACACACGTTGCACAAGGTGTTCGTGCAGCTCCTTTCCATGTTACAGCAGCCAGATTTAGAGCCAGATTTTCAGTTTGAGTGTTGTTGCGTTGTTTGCATGAGAAGCAACTACTAAGCAGGCAGCAGCACTCCAGTGAAACTCCAAGGAGTCTCAGTGCATAGCCCTAGGTCGGGCAAATTGGTGTCATCTAATCTCAAGGTGACAGTAGTGTGGGTAATGGCAGCAGGGCCCCACCCGAAGAGAAGCTCACCATGGCTCCATTTCCCCAGGTTACCTGTGATAATGGCCAGTGCCTGAGCATTCAGGGCCATCCAAAACCTTAGAAAACATTTTATGACTCACCAGCTCCTGTATCACACAGGCACAATCTGTAATTAAAGGACAGCACACACCCATCTGATAACGTCCCTCCAGGACCACATGCCCAGCCACTGGTGGTTCAATCCCAGGCGTGTCTTTCCCATGACGTCCCCACTCAGCAGAGAGGGGCAAGGCCAGCAGACATCAACCTACCCATCGCCACAGCTCTCCTTGCAGAACCCACCAATTATCCCATGCACACAATCAGAATCAATGAGCTAAACAGAGGTGACAGCCTACATCCTTCCTGAAAATCAACTTGACTGCCTGTATGCTTAAGGAGAGTATGCTTTAGTGAGGGTATTTTCTCTTGCTGAATTTAATCTTGCTGTGGAATCATTCAGACTCCACAGCTAACTGCTGATGTATGCCAGGCAGGCAGCATCACCTACTTATCAACGCCGGCTCCCAACTGATGGCTGCAGAAGTTCACCGTCCTTTGCATGAGATGGGTGTTTATCTCATTCCCAAATTTAAACCTGTAAAATGTTTTGAAATGACTCCTGCTTCTTTTAACTCATTCACTCAGCCTGCAAGACTTTGCACTGCTCAGAGCTATCTGATGCACAGGACAATTATTTTGGTGAACACAGTGGAGTAACAAAGAAGTGGTTAACAGGAAAAGCTCAACTGCAAAGCAACAGCATGTCCCAACTACTCAGAGGCAAGTTGTTTAGATCCCTTCTTTCCATGTTAAGGGCACGGGGTATTTTGAAAACCCTTCTCCTCACTGAGAGCCTGCCAGATAATTAAACTGAAGCTCTTATTTTTAAAATCTAATTTAGTTTTGAAAACATATGCTGCTGGAACTATTTTTAGGACGTTCCCTATGTGGGCCAGCAGAAATAGGCTATAGCCAGTGAACACGGCGGGCTGCAGGCTGCTCCTGGCGGAGCTCACTTCACAGCCTTCAAGATGAGCACAATGAACCAGTAAAACAATGAAAAAAAAACATTTCTCCTTTCAAGTTAAGAATAAATACCTACACTCAGATACTGATACTGATCTTCAGTTTTGAAAAAGCTTATTTTTAGCAAAACTAAATCTGGGCCTACAGCTTTGACGCAAGAGTTCCTTTAATTTGTTACCAAATCACTGGAGCTGGCATCAATGGGAGCTTTGCCCAGGAGAGTGCTACAGGATTGGGTTTGGGACTTCATCTGGGGCATCTTCCATCCTGTACTGCTCCAAACCAAACATGACCTACAGAAGTGAAAAACCTGCAGCACAAGGACAACTTTTTTGAACTACTGAGTTTTGTAACTGTGTTTTATATGCGCCAAGCAGCCGAGGCTCCTGACTCTATCCCTAGCATCTTTGTTCACTACATTGCAACAACGCACTGTGAAATAATCTATGTACAAAGCGTTCACCTAGAATCGTTCACTCTAAAGATTCAGTGAAACTCATTTCTGTGATATGCTGGCATGCTACAACATAGAATCATGGAATCATTAAGGTTGGAAAGACCACTAGGATCACCTAGTCCAACCACCAGCCCATCCCCACCATGCCCACTGACCATGTCCCTCAGTGCCACACATGCTCCCATATTACAGAAATCTTCCCTGTGACCTCCTTTTGGTGGGTACCCATTGAGAGAGGCTGGCAGGGTCCCCTTCAGCTGCAGCTGCAGGGAAGTCCGTCCTTCCCCTCCTTGTGCTCCTCGCTCGCTCCCCATCATCTCTGGGCTCTGCAGCCCCAACACTCCCCATGCAGCCAAGAACAATATATTAGCGAAGGCACTACAGCCCAGCAGTGTTTATTCAAGACTACCATGGGGCCAGCGAAACTGGAAAACACTGCGGGACGCAAAGTTTCCTCCGATTATTTGAACATCTTGAAAATGCAAATGCATTCTCCATACCTCCGCTGCAACTCCACCTGGGAGCAGTATTTCATAGCACTGCAATTTAAAGGCAGGGTGGTTTTTATTAATTTTAAAGCCTCAGATTCTCACAGGTCCAGGTGCTACCCCACAGCTCTCGAGGACAGAAATCCGCTCCTTGAAGAGGCCTCTTTCTGTAATCTCCTCAGGCGTTCCTGCTCATCCACTCGCTCATGAGCCCTTCGTAGCTGTCTGGAGCCAATGTGCTGCTCACACGCGTGGCCCCAGCAGCGTAGGGGCGGGAGATCAGGCTGTGCATGAGCTGACCCAGAGGTACTGCCTGTCCCTCCAGCTTAGCTGAACACAGCATGGGCTCCTATCTGCTGGCGAGCATCCCGCCTCCCACACAGCCGCAGCTCACGCCCTCCCCACACTTTCGCTTTCGGCTGCCTTACAACACCCAGAGAACAAAGCTTCTGTCTCTAATGCTTCTACATCTGGGGATCTTTCAAACCTTCTCCCCCGGTTTACTGGAAACGTTCATTACTGCCTTAAGCACAACTGTAGGACGAGCTCAGTCCTGGAGTGTTACATCAGCAAAATTCCCACCTATCAAGCCCATGGCCAACCAGCAGCAGATAGCCACGTACCACCAAGCAGATCCACACAAGGTCTTCTAGAGAGCTACTGGGACCAGGAGTTGGCCCCAGCATACTGAACAAGTAGGGCACCACTGAACAGCGTGGACCCAACTCAACAACGCCTTCCTGCCCTGCCCACCATCAGTTCAGCAGGGTTCCATCACCTGTTCCAATGCCTGATGTTTGTACAAGTGGTATAATTTTCTCACTGCTCCTTACTACCAATCCAGCATCATTTAACTCTAAAAATATCCCGCCAAGGGATGGGTCAAGACAAAGGGGTCACATCTTTAAGCTCAATTCTGACCACAGGCAAAAGAGAAAAACCATATGAATCCATCAGGAGCTACACCTGAGGATGTCTGCCCCAACAGAACTTCTCTTTGCATTTTTCTAGATTGGAAGATGGAAGCCCCTCTAGCTACCCCCCGCAGAAACCAACTGGAAGCCATGCTGTGAAACTTCTGCACCACCCACAAACTGCTACGGGAAGGGATGTGACAATTCAAAAGCAGCAGCTCAGTATTAGGGATTAAATTAATTAATCAAGACAAGTCTCTGCAGCCCTCGCAAGGCATCAGTACAAGTGAGTGCAACCCGTCCATTCTGCTGAATGGATAAACACCAACAGTGGCTCATAGGTCTTGCAGTACTCTCAGAAACTCATCCCTCATCCCTGCTATTGAAAGGAGACCATGTCATAGAATCATAGAACCAATAAGGTTGAAAAGACCTCTAAGATCACCTGGTCCAACAGCCAGCCCATCCCCACCATGCCCACTGCCCATGTCCGTCAGTGCCACATCCACACGGTTCTGGAACACCTTGAGGGACGGTGACTTCATCACCTCCTTGGGCAGCCTGTGCTACTGCAGCACCACTCTTGAGAATTTTTTCCTAATATCTGTTGATTCATTTCCCTTCAACAGTGGCCATGTCTCTTCTGCTTTTAAAGAAGAGCAATTTCTCTTCACGGAAAGCAAAATGAGCAACTGACCCAAGACTCTCTCTTCACGGCCTACTACAGAAGGATTGCTTTATCACCTTCTGGGAAAATAGGAAGCTTATTCATTGACAGAGAAATGTGGCCACACTGAGCTCACTGCTGGAAACTCTTTCTTGTAGGTAGTTCTGGAAGCGAGGACAGATAGAGAGCTGTACATGAGACTTCAACTGGCACATAAAAGGAGGCTATAAGAAAGAAGGGGACAGACTCGTTAGCAGGGTCTGCTGGGATAGAAGAAATGGAAATGGTTTCAAATTACAAGATGGGAGATTTAGACTGGATTTAAGGAAGAAGTTTTTTAAAATAAAGGTAATGAGGCACTGGCAAAGGCTGCCCAGAGGTGAAGTGGGTGCCCCATCCCTGCAAACCCAACCTATATCACATCCAAGGTCAGTCTGGAGGGGCTCTGAGCGCCCTGATCTAGCTGTAGGTGTCCCTGTTCATTGCGTGGGGGTTGGACTAGATGGCCTTTAAGAGTCCCTTCCATCTCAAATGATTCTATGATTCTAAATTCCTCTGTAGTGTCTGCACTTTTCAGACTGCCCAATTGCACGCCTCTGGCAAAGCAGCTCTAGGTTAAGCAGACTGCACAAACTCTGGGGTAATTATGACTCCATCTGTACGTCTTTAAAAATCTTTAAAATACTTATCAAGTGCATAAAAATTGTAATTACAGATTGACACAGAGATAGTGCAGTATATTGTTTTCAGTCAGGAAGAAAACAAGGCAAAGAGCAAAAGAAGAAAGCCTCTACAGGTTCCTCTCCCCTGCTGAATTCTCCTGCACCCAGGAGGAAGGAAAACACCCTGCAGACAGCCCCATGAAGGAAATACTGACACGGAGGGGCTGGTGCACAGCAATGGTGCCAGGGAAGGATGTGGCAGTGGCATGGTCACATCAGGGAGACAGAGAAAGCAGAGGATGCTGAAACTGAGAGGGCAATGGGAAAGTGGCCAAGCACTGATGCAAGCCACAGAGATCATATGGGAGTTTCAGAGGGAGGTAACGTCGGAAGAATCTTGCCCAGGTGCCTTGCTAACCGTGTTGCAGCAAGACAGCACATCCTGGTGACAGGCATGCCCTCCTCCATCACCTCCTCACTGTTTTTTCACCCTCTACTACACCAGCAACAGCTATTTTGTGTGGAAGCTGCTGGTCTCAGGGACCAGCAGCCCCCCAACTACCTCCAGAGCCCTGTATTTTTCTGCTGCAGGCTGGAGGAAATCACTCCCAAAAGAGGAGTTAATTCTTGGCACCCACATTTAGGGAACAAGCTCTCTTCCTCTGTGACCTAGTGGAGCACAGTTTTGCCCTTTCCCACTGCCACTGGGAGTAAGGCATGGGGAAAGCCATAAAGCTTTCCAGAAAAGAGAACAATTTCCCCTTCCAGGATGAGGGAGAAAAGGCAGAGGCATGCCGCCCCTCAGCCAAAAAGTCAGGAAACCACTGTGCTGCTCAAGGGACACTGTTATTCCCCTACCTTGGTTCTGCCTCACAACCCCGAAGTCTCGTTTACATCAGAAGCGAAGCGCTACAGCTGCAAACCTAAAACTCCCTGCTGCCAAGGTGCTTTCCAATACGATAAAGGGAATAATTACATTGGCATACAACATCTTTATGCTTTAGCACTAAGGTGTTTCTAGTATAATCATTTCTGTTGTGGTTTTTTTTTTTTTTTTTTCAAGCTGCTCTCATTACCGAAACAAATTACACGAATAAAAACATCCAGAGGGAAACAGCCCTTCATCAGGCAGTCAGTCAGCAGCCCCCCGCCGGGCCTCCACCTCTAGCCCCAGCCCCACTCCTCCCACGGCCATGGAAGGCTGCACAGGAGGCTGTCAGTTAAGTAAAACCATGTCTCATGCGTTGCACTGCTACCAATGTCAGCGCTTGAAATCAGTTTTAGATGGATTCTTGTGTTACCCCTAGATCCATGATAGCATCTCACATGGTTCGATTACAACAGAAAGAAGTAACCAACTGACACGGCGTGCTCGCTAGTAAGTGAAGGGAACGGTCCCCATACACACGCATGTGCGTATCAGAAGTTAAAAGCATTAACTGACATGGTTAAGCCATGCTAATACATCGGTCTCTCTCATTTGCTTGGGGTCCCACTAGTTCCCCCATATGAGGAGAGGCTGAGGTTAAACTGAGGTTAGCTGGCACATGTCAGCCAAGCCTGACCTAATCCTTGGTTTCTTCCGACTTGTTGTGATTTTCTCTCTAAATAATATTAAGAATAGGATGAAACCACAGCGCTACGGTTGTGTTGCAAATAACTATTTTTAGGAGCTGTACACAAACAGATGAGGGTTAGCTATGCATGCTGGCTGCTGCACAAAACCCTGCTCCCCTTTCCCCAGCCCTCTCATCCCATCCGGCGGGTGTACACAGACGTTCTGCACCAGCCCCAACCTGAGCGTCTCCTTCAGATGCTGAAGTGGGAAGAAATGCTCAATGACATCATTGCAGCAAATAATGAAACCCCCCCCAAGACTTGGACAGAAACAGTCTGTTTGCTAAACCCCTGCCCACTGTGGGGTGGTGGAGCTAGTGAACTTTGAGGTCCCTTCCAACCCAAGCCATTCTATGACTCTATGAATTTAGACTTTGCCTAACAGCTTTATCATACAGGGCAGATAACTTCAGCCAGTTGGACTGCCCCTCCGAGCTTTCCAATGGACTTATTCCTGTTCTTTGTGCTGGATCGAAGAGCTGGGGAAACCTCCCACCCTTCTCAAAGCAGCTCTGAGATCTGGCATAAAAGTAGGGGTTTCAGGAGCAATAGAGAAAAAATAATAATGCAGCTTAAGCAGCAGAGGTGCCACTTTTTACTCCTTTTATTGAGTATACAATATTTTGCTCCCACTATTTCAAGGAAAATAACGCTCCATGTGATTGCTATGGGATGTAAATGTGTACTCCACTGTTCAGATGGAGCTCATAACTGAAGCATTTGAGAGCCAATGAAATCCCAAGCGTAACGTTTTTAATTTTCATTCAAGCGTGGCATTAAAATTCTGGTTGTGCAGGAAAAAGAAAATACTACCTCAGAGTGCTTTTGAGGTCTATTCCTTCTGATACAGTAACTTAGGATAGCTCAGCGGAGATCCCTGCAGCTTGTTCCTGGTGCTACTACCTAATTCTCTTTTCCCATCTCCCATCTTCCCGTAGTGCAGAAGAGTTTGCCAAAAGGCTGGTAAAGGAGATGAGGACTTGGCCAATGCATTAATGAGTGCCATCACCTTCATCCATGTATCTCCAGCCCTGCATGAGAAACCACGACCACGCTGCATGACAGCACGGCTCATGCCAAGGCAGCTGCCAGAGCTCAACAGATGTACCCATGACAAACACAGAGGGCTGACGCACTTACCAAAAGAACATCCTTATCTGAAGGCGCATGACCATCATTTATGGGAAGGAGAGGGTTATCTTGCAATACCGATCTTATTCAGCAGCTTCCAAGATGACTGGGTATGACACAAGGGTAAAAAACCTCAGCTGTAACCACTAAGCGCTCAGCACAGCTGACAGGGAAACCCTGTAAGAACGGTTGCGCTTTTCAGATCCTCAGACCACGGGCCCCAACACCCGCACTCACAGCCTGTATTCAAGCAGCCTCTGACTACTTCATGCTCCAACCATGTGCCTCTCATACTTGTATCCTGTGATCTTCATGGGCTGCCTGTTTCACAGTCCCGCCAGAATTCAAGGTGTTGAATTTAACCTAGAGATGTTTCTGTGGTTTGATATTTGCCTGGCAGAGATGGCACCACCTCTCCCCAGCAAAACTGTGAGCAGAACAATAATTGCTTGGGGGTCTGCTTTTGCCCTGTTTTCCTTTTACCCCCACTCAAAAAATATTGGCCATGGTACCTCTGGAGAAGACTCAACCAGTGATTGTCATCCATCCATGTCCGATGGACCAAGTCAACCCATTCCAATGTTTGCATACCCAATTCACCAACCCTTCAGGGCACCAGGACCTGCCTCTTCCCCTGGAACAGTCCACAGAGACATAAGGAGAAGCCTGCTATATGCTGTTTCATAGAATCATGTAATCAGTAAGGTTGGAGAAGACCTTGAAGACCATCTGGTCCAACCGTCAGCCCATCCCCACCATGCCCATAACCACGTCCCTCAGTGCCATATCCACACAGTTCTTGAGCAGCTCCAGGGATGGCGACCCCACCACCTCCCTGGGCATCCTTCATTGCTGTCTTTCAAGCACTGAGCATAGAGGAAGGATGAACAACTTGCGGTTATGCCACCATATGGAGACGTGGCTTCCAGCTCTTCTAGCAACCTACCACGGACTTCCCAAGAGTTCTGAGCGGGTCAGATAATCTCTCCCCTCGGACTTCCCCCTTTCAAGTGCCTGGGAAGGAAACATTCACAAGCAACCACTGAACACTCAGACATCAGAATGGTGAGGGCTCGATAACCAGATGCCTTTCTCCCTGGTGAAGGAGCAGCACGATGTTTTTAATGACTTACTTATGCCTGCTTTAGCTGCCATGGAAATACTTAGGGGTATGCACACAGAATGTAAACAGCAATAAAAAATGGCTTTTTTTTATAAGAAGGCCTGAATCTTATTTGCACCTGTAACTCCAAATACACATCAAATTGCATCTTATAAGGAGCTAAAACAGCATTACAGTCATACTGCTGGGAAACGTAACGACACCAGGAGAGAGGCAAAACAAAATGGACAACTTGCTGGGGTCCGGCTCGAACACCTTCAAAAAATGCCATCTGCTCAAGTCAGGGCTGAGATTTGTGCCAGGTAAAGCTGCAACAAAATGGAGACGAGAAGTCTGAATCATGTCCCCGGAGGGAGACGGATGAGGGCAGGCTGAAGTTCACGTCAATCCCCCAGGCTGATACAGAGGGTGTCACAGCTCCGCAAACCAAAATGAACGGCTCAACGGGAGCCGCTCTGCGAATAGGAACTGGCTCGATAGGAGCCAGTGCTGCAACGCCAGAGTGGCAACGCCTGAAACCTGCGGGCAGAGCACCGGGACGGGAGGGGAAGAGGCGCTCGGGCAGGGCTGCCCGCCTGCCTGCGGCCACACCATCAAAACACCGGGGGATCCTGCGGCGAGCGCGTCGCGATGGGACGCTGGGCATGGCCCTGGGGAGGGCACCCTGGGGGAAACGCAGCGGGAACACCGCTATTTAGATCGAAGGGGGGGGGGGATTCGCCCTTTTACTTGCACTCAGCATCCTCCCCCTGGGTCTCTGTGGGGAAGAAAGACAATAGCGATGGGCCGTGCGGCCGCGCTCCGCTGGCACCCCGGCAGGGTTAACCTGCTCTGCGCTTCCAGTTCTCCTCGTTTTCCCGGTTTCTTTTGCTCTGACATTTGCATCTCGGCTTGACAGCTGTTTCGTATGGGAGCCGATGTGCCCGTGCATGCTGATACGTAGGAGAACAACACCCTCTCCGACCGTGGCTCCCGAGCCGGCTGAGGGCTGACGCCGCGCTGCCCCCTCACCGAGCAGCGGGAGGAACGTCAACTTTGGGGTCTTGCTTTACCGAACGGCACTCCTTCGAGGCATCACCCCCCCACCCTCTCGCTTGGGAACAAAGATAAAGAAAAAACACAGAAACCCCCGCGAAGTCGGTGCATCGCCGTGTCAAGCTCCGGGTAAACAAGCAGCAACACGCCGGAGACGTGTGCAGAAAACCTGCGTGCCAGCGCGCAGCGCCCGGCCAAACCGCTGCCTGCCGGGGGAGCAAACTTTGCTCGCTCCGACCGCTCCGCTGCGCTGCTGCCGTTTCCTATGGAAAACTCCGAGCTGCCAACGCTGCCCGGCACGGACTCGCGGCCGCAGACGGCACGGTGCCGCGGACGGCTGACAGCGGGATGCAGACAGGGGGCATGCGGCGGCGGCCCCTCCCGGCCCCGCTCCCCGCCGGTACCCGGCGCAGCAGGTGGCCACTCGCTCTCACTCACCGCTGGCGTTCTTCCCGCAGATGAGGTGCTGGTAGGGCTGCAGCAGCCCCCACAGCTCGGGGTCGTTGTTGACCGTCTGCTCCAGAGCCTCCAGCGTGAAGCGCGGCCCCTCGGCGCCCTCCTTCTCCCTCTCGGCCGGGCCGGCGGCCGCAGCGGGGGTGGTACGGCCGGGCGGCGGCAGCGGGGCGGAGGGCCCGGCCCCGGCCAGTACCCGAGCATGGATGTCGCGGAAGAGGCTCTCGGTGCCGGCCGTCAGGTAGATGGCGGCGTGCTCGTGGATGCGCAGGGCCACGCGGCTGTCCACCATCCAGCGGTAGAACTTGCCGACGGAGAAGGCCAGCCCGCAGCGCGCCGACTTGCCGCGGCTGAAGCGGTCCCCTCCGCTGCCGCTCATGTTGTAGAGCGAGAGGGCTCCGAGAGCGGCCGCCGTGCAGCGGGCGGCCAGCGTCCAGCCCAGCACGATCTCCATGGCGCTGCGCACCTCGTGCTTGGTGCACTTGGCGAAGCGCAGGCTGAGGCGCTGAGCCTCGCGGGCGATGCGCACCAACGCGCGGCTCACCAGCGTGGACAGCCGCGCCGCCGCATCCCGCCCCGCCGCGCCGCCGCCGCCGCCGCCGCCGCCGCC
>JACDJE010000024.1:4237646-4322576 GCA_016647715.1 Pavo muticus
GCTTCTGCTGCTGCTGCTGCTGCTGCCGCTGCCGCCGGCGCTGCCCGCACAACGCTCACGGCCCGGCTCCTGCACTGCGCCGCCGGCCCGACCCGCACCGCAGCGCAGCGCCGGGCGGCGCGGGGGGGCGGGGACATGCAAAGCGCCGCCGGCCCTCGGCCAATGGGACGGCGTGGAGGGCGGGGACATGCAAAGCCCCGCGCCCCGCGGCCAATGGGGCGGCGCCTCCGGCCGCCAGGCCCCGCCCCTCAGCTCTACCCCTCGCCTCCGCGGGGTGCGGAGCCGCAGCGCGGTGCGGGGATCGGGCGCTGCCCACGGGACGGAGGCACGGCCGCCAGCAGCCGGCAGCGCTCCTCTGGGACGAAGCGGGAGCCCCGCTGCGCTCCGCTCCGCTAGTTTGCAGGTTGTGCTGTGAACGCGCTAAAGGCAGCACGCGCACACAGCCGAGGCGGTCGAGCTGCCTGGGCACTGGTGCCGCAGCGTGACCCCTCTGCAGGACGGCACGGGCGGGAATAGCAGTGGCACGGGCCGGGAGACCCCGCCGTGAGCAGAGCCCTGCGAGCAGAGCACCGGCACCTCGGGACTGGCACCGCGAGCGCCCCGCAGCAGAGCCCTCTGCTGTCCGCAGTCCCACAGCGCACTCCGCGCGGCCTCGAGCTGCTCCAGCGGTGCCGTTCGCCTGAGCGTGCCCCTACGCTTCTGCACAGCGCTGTACCCTCGTGCTCAGCCGGGAGTACAACTCCTGGCTCCACACAGCACCACCCAAAAATCAGACCGTACGTCTGAAAGCGGTGTCCATAGCTTCTTGAACTCCAGCGCTCGGGGCCGCGCCCATAGCCCTGGGCAGCCCGTTCCATGCCCACCGCCCTCTGGTGCAGAAGCTGTCCCTAACCCCCAGCTGCCCCTCCCCTGACACAGCTCCATGCCGTTCCCTCGGGCCCTGTCGCTGTCACAGAGCTCAGCGCTGCCCATTCGCTCCCTGTGAGGAGCTGCAGCCGCCGTGAGGCCCCTGCCCTCCCTCAGCCCTGCTCAGGGCTGAGCAAACCCGGAGCCCTCAGCCGCTCCCCACGGGCTGGGTGTAGGCATTTACCTACAAAACACACCCACCGCAGAGAATGGCTCCTTAAAGGCCAGGTAGGGGGTGGTGATTTTCCGCTAGTTGGGGCCATGGTCATCAGTTATCCATGGACAGAGCAAGTTGCTCAGGCAGGAGCTGATGAAGTACCCGCAGGGGATGATAAGTGCCAGCATGAGCTCTGAAAGAAGAAAATTGAAGCACAGTTTAGGAAGGTGCTCAGGGCAAATTGAAGTGAACAGGAATGAGATGGTGTGGGGAGAGCAGTGAGGGGTGCAGCGCTTTCTCTCGCCTTCCCCATCCAGTGAGCTGCTTGCAGGCTGCACTGCAGTGGGAGCTGGGGGAGCAGCAGGGCAGGCCCCAGAGCAGGCCACTGCGTGCCACCACCGTGTGCCAGATTCCTTCGTTTTTTTGTTGGAAACCAAAAGCTGAATTCAGAGAGAGCTGACACATTTCTGCTGTCCAAGACCACTAGTAATTATTAAACACGATGATGCACATGCGATCTTCAGCTCAGAAGGTTTCTCAACAGCGATTTGCCGGAAGTGGGGAGGTAATGCCAGGGGAAAGAGCACTTTGTGGTCACTCAGTGCCTCGTGGCTCTGCAGCTGGCAGCTGTGAGAGCAGAGACAGTGCTGGGGATGGAGTAAAGGCCCACAAGGCAGCCCCTTGGTTCGAGCCCTTGGTTCTCAGCAAGGCTCAGCTCTACATCCATCCTGACAGATTTTAGTCTCCCCTCCTGCTGAACCCATACATGATGAAGGCTCTACAGCTTCCCTGCATGGTCTGTTTCAGAGTCCACTGCTGCCAGGAACAGCCCTCCCAGCACCTGGCCTAAGCTTTTCTTTGCTGCAAATGTCGAGAGTAAAAGCATGCTCCCAACCTTTGTTAGTGGCCTGGACCAACATCACTTCCCCTTAGGCAGCACTGAAAGCAAATACAGCCAAGCAGGATACACGGAGCTCTCCTCCAGCCAGTGGCTCTGGGTGCTTCTCACGATTCTCTACACCCCTCCCATACAGCGTAACAGCGTTTGCATGCTTTGTGTGCAGTCAGTTCATACATACATGCTAAGTTTTGATCAGAACTAAAGGAAACAGGAATAGCAGGCTTCCCTGAGCACGGAGACAGGGAACGGCAGTGCTCCGCCACTGGGAATTTCCATTCCCACCCAGACACACCAAGACTGCAACAGGGACAAATGCACGGGGAAGCGAGAAAACAATTTAAAGATGAAACACGAAGCAACACATGCTGGAGATCAGCAGTGACTGCTGCGTTGGTCTGCGGTAGAGAGGACAGAAATAAATAGTTTAACTCACTCTGCATTTTAAGTGATCATTTCTTCCCATCTATCCATCACCACCTCTTAATATGTGGCAGTTCAGGACTGACAGAGAGGGGGAAAGCAGCCCCCAGGAGGTTACCTCGTGGGCAGGGGCTCCTTCTGGTTCTGGAGGGCCTCCAGAGCCCCCAGCTGCACAGAGCCGTTGAGATCAGAGGCAGATGCTATGCCCTGGTACTAAGGGGAACTCGCTGTCTTGTAGGCAAACTGCAAGGAGAAGCACACAAAGAAGTCATTTTAATACGAAGAGGGTTTTTTTGCTCCAACAACTCATCCCTTAAATAAAGAAAACAAAAACCAGGCATGTTTGGCATAAGATAAGGTTTAAGGAACTGAGCAATACTGTGCCATTCCATTTTCTTTGTCCCTAACACTTGCAACTCCTTTTGCATGTTTTCCTCAGTTTACTTAAAAACCTGATTACATCTTTTTTTTCTTTTTTTCTTTTTTAACATTACAGCATTCTGTTCATTCCTTGAGCAACCAAAAGCATTGCTCAAATGACTGCAAATAAATCAGCCAACAACAACAAAAGCCTCAAAATTAACAAGAACTGTCCCCAGCAAAGCTCATATTGCTGTCAGGCTCTTCCTTGCAGAGAACTTACATCCCTGCAGTTCACCACTAGGCTCAACAACAAACCATGCCTAGACACATGGGATGGACGAGGGGGTGTTAAAAATATATAGATATTCAAATGGTAAATATAGCAATCCATTATAGAAACCTCTTTTTGTTTGTGAAGACTAAGAGTTTTTCTTGGATTTTATTTATTTATTTATTTTTAAGGTTAGCAGTAGGGAGCACCATGCAACAAGACCTGACATTGCCCAGCTCCACCAGAGGTTATGTTGCACCGTGGGCCCTGATGTGCCATGGGATGGCCATGTCAGAGCTCCATGCAGGAGCAGACATCTAACACGAACCCACTGTGGTTTCCAAACAGAGCCAGTGTGCTTTCAGGAGTCATGCAGTCATTCATAGAATCACAGAATCATAGAATCATAGAATCATAGAATCATAGAATGGCCTGGGTTGAAAAGGACCACAATGATCATCTAGTTTCAACCCCCCTGCTATGTGCAGGGTCGCCAACCACTAGACCAGGCTGCCCAGAGCCACATCCAGCCTGGCCTTGAATGCCTCCAGGGATGGGGCATCCACAACCTCCTTGGGCAACCTGTTCCAGTGTGTCACCACCCTTTGAGTGAAAAACTTCCTCCTAATATCTAACCTAAACCTCCCCTGTCTCAGTTTAAAACCATTCCCCCTTGTCCTATCACTATCCATCCTCCTAAACAGCCATTCCCCCTCCTGTATGTACGCTCCCTTCAAGTACTGGAAGGCCACAGTGAGGTCTCTCCAGAGCCTTCTCTTCTCCAAGCTAAACAAGCCCAGTTCCCTCAACCTCTCTTCATAGGAGAGGTGCTCCATCCTTCTGATCATCTTAGTGGCCCTCCTCGTTGCTAACCCTTGGCTTCACATGCAGCGAAAGTGCAAGCAAAGCATCAAATATTTGTGAGAAATCACAGCCCCAGTCATCATGAAATCCCCTCTCCCTCTTCCCCTCCCATTGCTGGCAGCAGACAAAATATTTACGGTCTGCACGGGGATTATGTTTTATACATCTTGCCCAGCCGGTGACCTACTGGAATTTCATGTACTGTAAGAAATATGAGCTACCAACCTGCCTCTTCCAATTTTTATGATTTCAAGTATTTCTTGAATTTGCAGCTGCCTAAAGGCTCTGCGACCACAGGAGGGCCGGAAGCAGTGGTTATTTCAGCTCACAAGCTCTCTGATGGCCTGTATTTCACTTTAAAACCTGCCAAAACACCTATCCCAACAAGCTTTCCTGCTGGATTCCTTGCTCTGCCTTGTGTGGGGCACACGCTGGTGCCAGGTGCAAAGGGATCAATGTCAGTACCTCCAGCACGGGAGGCAGGGCTGAGATGGACTCCAGGAGCCCACCCAGTCCTATCCACACACAGGTTTACGGAGACAAGACACCTGTGAGGCCCCAGGCAAGTCTCGGCGATGGGATTTCCCAAAATGGAAGGCAGCCAGGGGAGGGATGGCGTAGGCGCTTCCCTTTTGCGCACACTGCTGCATGGCTGTTGGCCAAGCGACTGGGTTTGGAGACAAAGTGCCCCCCAGTGGTGTGGGCCTGGGGCTGCAGCAGCACCACGCGTCCCTGGGGGTACCCTGGGGTCACAGGACTACTCACAGCCCTGTCCCATGGCAAGCAGAGTTCGTCAGGGCTCTGTGCTGGGCCTGTGGGCAGTGGGATCCTCCTCACAGCGCCATGACTGCCATGGGGCTTGTGGAGGTGGGCAGAACACTTTGAGTCTCCTCACTTCTGTTTTCCAGCTGCAAAATGGCAGTAATTATGTTGGTCTGCTCTATAAAATGCCTTGCAAATGCGATGCAACAGCTAAGTACTATCATGACTATGTTTAAAATAATCCATTATAGCCTCTGGATGCTGGAGAAGGAATGAATGGTGGCTGGAGTCCACATAAACACTGTGCTAGATCAATGCAGGCACTATGACAGAGTTGATCTGGTCTCTTAGTGCGTGTTCTCACAAATCCACATGGGGATGAAAAATCCAAACATATCTCTTGGCTGACAACTGACTAAAGCTATGTCGCAGGGAGGAAGAAAACCTAACGCCATTGCACAAACCAAGCTATATATTTCCTGCTTTGATCACAGAAGGAAGAAAGTTTTTTTGGCCAAGCTTTCTGCATATGAAGAGAATTGTTTTCAGTTCGTTTTTAGGGCTATTTTTGCAGATCAGACATCTGAGTTTGATATGAAGGAGGCACTCTACCAGATCATGTAAATGTTTAACACTCTGTCGAAGTGAGGCACTTATCAGCTTTAAAAATTAAAAACTGTCTGGGAACAAACGTACTGTCCTTTTTGCTAACAATGGGAAAGAAACCTCCTGACCTAACCCCCACGCAAGCTCAGACCAACATCTCCTGTACTCCAGCTACCAGGCAAACCTGAGAACTAACTTAAGTTTCTTCTAGGAAAGCTCCAGAAGGAACTAGTTTAATTCCACTCCGCACTAAAAGCCAGCCCGAGGGCACTTAGCACTTTGTGGTCGAGGAACTGCCTGCTTCCAGCTCCCTCTTGACACCCTGCTCATCACCCAGCGCTACTGACTAAATCATCAGGAGAGCTGCCCACAACAGCAAAACTCGCTTAGCACACTCAGACTGAAACACATTGATTTCATAGAATCACAGAATCATTGAGGTTGGAAAAGACCACTAGATCACCTAGTCCACCACCAGCCCACCCCCACCATGCCCACTGACGATGTCCCTCAGTGCCACATCCACACGGCTCTGGAACACCTGCAGGGACAGTGACTCCACCTCCCTGGGCAGCCTGTGCCACTGCAGCACTGCTCTTTCTGAGAAGAAATTTTCCCTAATATGGAACCTTTCTTTCCTGCAATGCCACAACCTGTACATTTTTATAATGAGGACAAGCAACAGGGATGCTTCACTCACTCATGAGTGCACACAAGGCTGTGTGCCCTGGGTACCAGCCTCCGCCCATCTCCCATCTACAGACACAGAGCTGCAGGGACGGTAGGTGCTACCCTGCCTTTTCCAAAGTCATATAGACAAGAAGGAGGGGAATAGGCTTATACAGAGATTTTTTTCTATAGAGACTACTGGAGAAGCTGGCTCCACAGCCCCCATGGCCACAGGATGCTGTGTTCCCTGAGCTGTGCTGCTGGCAGGGGCATCTAGACAAACATGGAGGAAACAGACCCCACAGGGCCACCATCTCTATGGTACCTCAACAATAGTGCTGGCCAGGGCATTTCAGTGTCTGGGAGACTTTTGCAGAGTGGAGGTTTTCCCTGGAGGTGTTCAAGAACCTTGTGGATGTGACATGGAGGGATACAGTTAGTGGGCATGGTGGGGATGGGTCGATGGCTGGACTTAGTGGTCTTTTCCTTCCTTAATGATTCTATGATCCTATGATTCTATTCTACGAGTGGCAGAGAACAGCACCTAGATTATCACCTAAATAGAAACAGAAACTTCATTTTAACACAAAACCTTCCTTCCTTGTACACTAAATATGAAGCCACGTGATGTATCCCTTGAGGACATCTTCCTGGTACATTCACATTTTTCAAAGGAAAAATACCCCAGCAACATGCTAGCAAGTGGAAAAGCTTTACATCTAAACAAGGCTTGAGAATGCAATAAGCCACCACCTCGTATAGAACAGGTACAGCCTGATCATCCTCCTGAACAACAGGGAGGGGGGATAAAAGTCAAGGATTCAAATTTACAATGGTGTGGCCCAAAACCACCTGAGATTTTGTAAATATTTCTTTTCCCCTCGGGTCTGGGTATTCACATATTCCCCTTGATCTCAGCTGCTGCCTTAAGAATCCGGTTCCTCCAAGGGGGAGAGAAAGGTGCACGGTATTGGGCAGTTGGAGTCTGCCGCTTAGCTGAGCAGCTCTGCATAACAAACACGCTCAGCTCCCACTCAGGATGTGCAGACTCATTTATAAATCTTTTGCCAGACTCCAAGTTGCTTGTTTGAAAAAGAGATGACATTTATTCGGTTGGTAAAATAATCCACCAGCACATGAAGTGTCCCTCTCAGTGCCTCTGGAAGAAAGTCCAATATACACATTCTTACTGCTATAAAATCTTTGCAGCAGTCACTGGCAAAAGTATTTGGAAGGGATTTCAGAACACCCGTATCAGCAAGATGCAAATGCAGGGGTTTTGTTTACATGGCCCAGACTGTGCAGGGTAGCTGTCACATAAAGGAGTGGTGAAAGGGCCATTGGTTACATGCTGGAAAACATTGTGTGAGCAGCAGTGCCAGAGACAGTGCTGCACGTGGACATGGCCTGGGAGCAGGGCAGGGAAGCTCCCACTGAAGGCACAAACCTGTTGTCAAACACAACCTGCAAAGTTGGATGTGCTATGGAGGAGGATTTCATTTCAAAGCTGGCTGGGGTTCAATATGTTTGTGAGCAGATAGGATAAACAGTGTAATTGCACATCCAATTTATTATCCAATGGCCTGGACCTGACATTTCCAAAATTTAAATGCCTGAGCACTAACCTTGAGACAGCAAAGAAGAGCTGAATTTCACAGTTTCCTCAGCATCAAGCATCTTTTGGCTGGCCCCTCTGAAAATCATTTCATAGAATCGTTAAGGTTAGAAGAGACCTCAAAGTCCAACAGCCAGACCACCCCCGCCATGCCCACTGACCGTGTCCCTCAGTGCCACACCCACACGGCTCTGGAACACCTCCAGGGATGGTGACTCCACCACCTCCCTGGGCAGCCTGTGCCACTGCAGCACCACTCTTTCTGGGAAGAAATGTTCCATGATGTCCAATCTGAACCTCCCCTGGTGCAACTTGAGGCCAATCCCTCTCATCCTATCACTGTTACCTGGGAGAAGAGGCCGACCCCCCCCCCTTGCCACAACCTCCTTTCAGGTTGTTGTAGAGAGCAATGAGGTCTCCTCTGAGATTCCTCCAAAATGAATGCACATGGAAGCCCAGAAGCAAGTAGTTTAACAAATTCAAACAATGGCTAAGTGACTTCCCCCAGCCTGGTAATGCTACAGGATTACTCCTATTTTTGTGAGGTTTACAGGAATATTGTTAAGTCTCATCCTTTGCTGAAGTTTTGCCCTCCTCCAATTTGTACTGAGGCAAGGAGCACTCAGCAAGGCGTTCTTCACCATCCACCATTTGGTACTTGCCTCAGGTCTGGATTTCGCAATACTGATTGCCATCTTCTACCAAGTCTACAACACATTTTGCCTGCTATACAAGTATATATATATTCCCCATTTTTTCATTGTCCTTTCCATGAGGAAATCAAACCAAATGCCATGTTCAAAGCAGCACTGATCTTCCCAGTAGTTGCATCCTGCACTGCAACCAAGAGGCTTGTGTACTATTCCCTTTAGTACAGTGTCCCACCACCACCACACCTACCTTCTGCACAGGAGGCTGCAGCTAATTCCCAACGCATCCACATGAGACAGCAGCAAATATTGCTCCTGACAAGATTATTACTTTGTACTTAGGATGCCGAAACACTGAGAAAAATTGAATTTCAGAGTTTATTCAGATGGTACAACATCACTGTTCATCTTTAGTTACTCTGCTTCCACAAGCATTGCTGCATTCTGCCATTAATCTGCTGTGACAGGGCTGCTCTGCTGCCCACATTGAGAGCATCTGTACGAGAGGAGGAACAGATGATCAAACCACACATAAACCGACTGCAGGGCTGAAATTCAGAGTAGTCCTTCCAATGAAACTTGAAAGGTTTGGAAATAGTTGACATTTTTATCATGTGCTAATGATAAGACAAAAATCCCACAAAAGCTTCTCGGTGCAAGAGATATATGGAGGAATGCTGCAGGTCGTCATACACTGCCCTCACAGAGCATCCATAAAGGGTCCAGCTGCTGAGAGCGAGCCACAGACAGAGAACTTTTTCTCCCGAAATATTTTTCAGTTTAGCAAATGCTGTCTCCAGCTTATCCAGATGCTGTAGACAACCAGAGCAGGGCAAAAAATAGATCCTCAGTTTGATGCCAGTTCTAAAATAATAATAAAAAAGAAGAGAATGAGTAGAGGATGGCACAAACATTTTGCTAGGTCGCAACATTTTGGCTTTGAGCCTTTTAAAACTTCCAAAATGAACCTGAAGCCTTTCAAAACAAAGTTGTGGCAAATCAGAAGATGTCGAAAGGAGTGTTTCTTCTGCTTTGAAGTTTGGGTGCTTCTTTTCTCCATTTCTTTTTGCATATGAACAACTTGACTAAACTGACATTTCAGTTTCGCAAAGTGACATTTTCTTTCCAAGAAAACTTTTGGCCAAAAAAATGTCATCTCTCTGTGCAGCAAGCAGATACAAAGAGAAAGCTCTCTAATTGACATCCCCTAGAGCAGCTCCAACACATCCCTAAAAGAAAGATGAGACGTGAAACCCCAAAACCATAACTTTGTTCAAAGTTAAGCACATGTAGCTCATGTGAAGTAATGCAGACAGCTTTAGGAGCTCGTAGAGGGTTCTGACTGCTGGCACCTGCTTGCTGAGCTGGAGTGGATAACCACCATGCTGCAGAAGGTGCATTCAACATAAAGTGACGTGAAGATGAGTTTGTACAGCTCCACCCTTTTGAGGAAGAAGCTCTTGTTGGAACACCTCAGCAAGGAGGTCTGGCACCCAGATGGACACGACAGCTCCAAGGGTGAAGTCTATCCCCAGCCCTTAACACCTGCCCTGCCCTCTGAGCCTGGCAGAGCTGGAATGGGCTCACATGGCTGCACCCCACCTAATGGGAAAAGCCAGGGATGTCCCCACCAAGGAGAGCACTGAGGACCAGGAAGTGCAGGACTGTGTGGCTCCAGCTGTGGGCAGGGATGTGGTCCAGCCCCAGTGATGCTCCCAGGGCTGCCACACTGTGCTGGTGACATGCTCTGCAATGTCTGTTTCCAGTGTAACAGCCCGGAAAGCAGCCATGCCACTCTGTTTGAAACTAAAGAGGAAACGGCAAGGCTTTGAAGTCAGAAGGTGTATAATGAATTCGACAAAACTTTGTATTTCAAAGCCGGTTCTATTTGCAGAAGCCATCTGCCCAGAGAAAAGCTCGAACATGCACCTCTGACAGGAGTCAAAAGAGTGGAGGGAAACAGATCTCGCCGAGGATGCTTCACATCACCTGTTCCCACAGTTTCCAAAATGCCACTTTGTAGTGCAGCAGCTTCCATCCTTATATCAATTACAACGTTCACTTCCAGCTCCCAGAGGTCACTGGCATTTGAAGCCACTGTCCAGTTCAGTAGCTCCCAGCACTTTCTAATGAGATATGCCAAGAGGACATCACTGCTTTCCCTCCTAATGATAACTACAAGCTCTCTAGATCTTCCCTGAAGCCACCGCCTTTTTTATCCCCTTACTGAGGCTTATTGATCTCCCTCTCTCCCTTTCCCTGCGCTCAGTTTCTAAACCATGTGCTGAACCACGGCCCCAGAGATGGCTCCATCCAGGAGGACAGGATACAGCACAGCATGCAGGGAAGAGCAGAGCCCAGCAGCCAGGTTATCACAGAGAGCAGTGAATGCATCCCCCCCGTGGGGCACAGCCACCCAACCCTCACCGGGACACCCAGCAGCCATACCGCTCTGTGGCATGCAGCGAGGGCTTGTGCTTCTGCAGCAAGGTGAGGAAAGAGGCGTAGTGAAAAGCTCAGAACAACACTGTTTAAGAATTCCCTCTGATTTCACTAGCCTTTCGTACGGCTCGTAAGAGCCATTAAAATTCTGTCTGATAACTGCTTCCTGAGAGACGGGAGCTGGGCCGTACCACAGCAGTGCCAGGCTCTACCAATAGTCCTCCTGGCATAAAACACACCATTAAATAATAAGCCTGGTTTTATTAGAAATCAGCTTAAAAGCAGTTTCCTCTTATGCCCGAAATCTTGTCTCTCTTGTATGGTTCACGAGATATAGCCCGTGGTGGATATATATGAATCTCACTGCTCTAACATTTCACTGCATAGTAATATTTAATGTTTGTAGCTTTAAAACATTTCTGCCAAATATTTATTTCTTCATCTGTGTTTGCTTGCTTAAGCAGTATCAGCCCTTATCCACCCAGTCTCACGTTCCAGCCTTGCTGGTGCAGCAGCATGGGATGGGAAAGCACCCCCACGCCCTGTGGCAGCACGGCAGGAGCCCTGCTAGGAAAGGCTCTGTGGCACACAGAAGGAAAGTGCAATATATTTTCCTGTTGGCCTTGAAACAGCAGCTTTTGGCCCACCTTTTTATACCACTGTGTCAGTGCAAGAGGTTGTTTTGCTGTGTGCACGGACACGGGTCCTCCTGGCTGCAACTCAGGGATGCTTCGGAGCCCCTGGGCCACACAGACACATGCCAAGGTCCCAGACACATTTATAACCCTGCAACAGAAATGAGATTGCTGGAGCTGGAACACAGTCCTATCTCTGATCCTACAAAGCTAATAATTAAAAGAAAAGAAACCAATGTCTGCGCACAGAAAGAAGTTCAGGCTGGATCCTTCCTGCATTAGCACGGGAGCCCGGGCTCCACCTGAGCCACGCAGCACCTTCTCCAGCCAGGATGTGCCAGGGGAATCATGCACACCGAGGCTCAGCAGCTCCCCACAGCCACACAGCCTGCACACCCATCAGGCCGGAGCACCTGCTGGGGGGTGTAGGCAACCTGCTTTATTGCTGCTGACACCCACTGCTCATACTGCAACCAGAAGAGGCTGCTTAATGCGGTCCCTTTCAACTTCTTTGGACGGTGCAATCTTTTTCTTCTTGTTGTTATTTTTTGGGGATAATTTACAATCTGGATGCCTTCCCACAGCAGGTTACCTCCTGCCCGTGTCCAGCCCAGCTGCCGCCTTCAGAGGCATCGTGCAGCCAGATGGACAGACGCAGGCACACGTCTGTGCACCAGCACCGCTCCCTGTGAAGGGTAAGGGAAGGATATGGCCAATAGCAATGGCTGGATTTTTCCACATTTTCTCTTTCAAATGGCAATATTATGCAATATTCCAGACTGAGCATTTTTTGTTCTTTTTCTTCTCAGAAACAGACGGAAGAGGCTGGCGGAGCAAGCTGCTGCCTAAGCTGTCATTGCTTAGGTGAGTGGATTGCTAAGTTTCAACGCACTGAGTTTGGCACTAGACATAACCTGAAAAGAGATGCTTTCTGGCCCCCGAAGCGTACACGGCAGGATGGGAGAGGGAATAGGAGTTGGAAGTTGGAACAATGTTCAGGCTTGGAATACAGCAGCAACCTGGGGCTCGATACTCTGAGCCCAGCCCATGGCTGCAAGGGACACAGGGAGAAGGTGCCTCACCATGACGCAGCCTGATCTGTTGGGTCTGGAACCCAGGGTGAAACAACAGCCAAATTATTTGCATTCCAGCAGCCTACAACCGATACATTAATATCTACCAGCAGTGCCTATGCATCAGCTTTTTGAAACTTGGACCATTTCTCGATCACACCAAGAGGAGGAGGTCAGTACAGACAAACTCAGTCCAGGCTCAGCACTGCTGTGAGAGCTATTGCAGAGCTCAGCTCTCCCCTGCTCCAGGAGGTCTGGGGAAGCAGGAACAGAGCTCTGCTCCAGCACAATCTGGCATTTAAATGGCACTGTACTTTAAAAGTGCCTGCGATAAAACAGCATCTTCTCGCTGAGAAGATGCACTCCCAGCAAGGATCAGGGTCGCATCTGCTGATTTTAATGACAGAAAATGAGCTTGTGACATATTACTGGTGCTATCATTGTAGCACTAATGTGGCCAAGAGATAATTAATGGAAGATGTGTGGTTGAGTCCCTTGTGCCTCTCTCAAAGTCTCAGCCTGTAATTGGTACATTGGCTCTTGCAAAACAAACTGCACTCCTGATACAGCTCAAAAATTGAAACACAGCACTCCGAAAGAGATGCTTTACTTTAGGAAGTGGCCTTCTAATAAAGTGATTTGAAAATGAAGAGCATTCTCTGTGTCTGGTTGCCGGGGCTGCTCCTCTCTTCAGTGCTGTGTTATAAGTCCCCCAGTTTCCCTGCCATGGCTTGGCATTATGCAGCTAGTGACTCCTGATGACGCATTTTGATGCATTCAGCCCAACCACACACCAGCATGAACCAGAGATCACCATATTTCTGGCTGTAGAGCCAGAGTAAACGTGGCCCTGTGCCCAGACAGTGTTGGCGGTGGCTGGAATGCCAAGACTGGGTGTCTAACAAGAAACTGGGAAAAATCTGCTCCACTGAAGGCGTGAGGCAGGAGCCCTATGCCACCACTAAGGTCATTCCCATACCACCTTTTTGGTGTCAGGAGCAGGCACTGCTCTTCCCCTTCTCTGGCTCTGTCCTATTCTTCACAGCCATTCGGGAGCCATGTCTGTGTTTCCTAGCTATGCACAAGTATCTAGCAGAGCTGATAAGGAATGAGGACGGTTGGTCTGATAGCTGCATGGCTCTGCTGCAGGCTCCCTGTGTGGCCTCATCAAGCCACATCTCAGTTTCTCCCCAGAAAATAACTAATAGAACTTCCTTACTTCCCAAGGGGGTAGGAGGATAAAAACAGCAACAACCACAATGTGCAAAGTTATTACAGACATCAGTCCAGGCAGACTGTCAGCTTCAGCACATAACATGCTATCATACGTGGTTCTGACCATGTCCACCCTGTTGGGTGGGACCATGTAGCATGGTCCTCTGGAGAAGGTGCCTCTGGTCTCAGGGATGGACCACACACTGACCATTTCCTGCTTTAGGGGAGAGAGTAATCCCTTTTAACATATTTCTCTTTTTCTTTTAGGAAAAAGTGGCAGAGGACCTCTCTGCCACCTTGGAAATGGGGCACAGGCTCATGCCCTGCTGCATGGCTGTCCCCTGATGGGACCTAAGAAGCCATACTTGGAGCCTCCATCCCTCTGTCCTTGACAAAAGCAAAAACTAGGGTGTGGAAAGATGCTGTAAAACCCTGCACCACGTCAGCTCTTGCCACAAGTGTTCCCTTGCCTCAAACCAATCTAGGAGGAAGCGCAGCATAAACAGTCTGGTAAGATCTGCTCCAGACGCCTGCTGTGGCACATCAGGAGACTAACATATTAACTCTGAAAAAACCACTAATTTTAAGGAGAACTCAGTACTTAAGGTGGAAGACGTTTTGCAGAGATCAGCAGAGTTTGTCTGGTGCTGAGAAACCAGGGAAACCTGTTAACAGCAGACTCTGTGGATAATTGAGAAAATTAGTCAACACCGCTTTTAAAGAACTTTTGATTACAATATTGCATGGGTTGGTAATGCTTTGCTCTTAATCTTTTCAAATATACACTTGCAATGGTTTGTTTATCCCTTGCTTCTGACTTGCAGTCAAACAGGGGCTCTGCTCCTTCTGAGGCTCCAGTTGAGCAAGCCAAGTATGTCACTATACAAAAAATCATTTGTCAACACATCCATGCCATACAGGAGGTCATTATTTCTCTTTGCATGTAACATAGTACACACAACCAGCAGTTGAAGTATCACTTGATAAAAACAGCTACCAATTATACAAGCTAAGGGTATTGTAAGGGTGACAGAGCATTGGAACTGGTTGCCCATAGAGGTTGTGGAGTCTCCTTCAATGGAGATATTCCAGACTCATCTGGATGCCTACCTCTGTGACCTACATAGGGAACCTGCTTTAGCAGGGTGGTTGGACTCAGTGATCTCTTGAGGTCAACCTTCCAACCCCCACAGTTTTATGAAAGGACCTAAGACCAAGACCCCTGCCCATGGGCCAGCATGCAGTGAAGGTGGGAAATGAGTGCTATAGGGTACCCATCATGATGGAAGAGACAAACATGACAGAAGAAAGGGGACTGGCCCGAGATGCCCATCCTGGAGCTCGGCAGACTTCCTGAAGCCAGCTCTATTTATTTTGTTGGCAATACTCCATGCAAAAACAGCTTGGGGAAGGTAGGCTGGTGCCCCAGTTTCATCCCATCCCTTTCTTTCACCCTTATTTCACGAGGAAGATGCATATTCCATTTCACATAAGCCCAGGCGTATGCAAGCGATTTCATGTGACCAGCTACATATAATTATCCTAGATGTAGGCCTATAAATGATTCATTAAGATCTGTATCAACTGGTTATTTAATGTGTCCTGCTAATTAAAACTTTGTGATAAAGACAACTACAAGCTTTCTGTAATTATGCCTCTGGACAGCACAACGTGTTTCCAACCGGTATTTGCAGTTCCTGGGTATACACTGACACCTAAAGTAGGGTAGAAAAATATAGGTTAACTGCTGCTCTTAATAGCTCTTTGTTAATAAGGTTATTGTAGAATTTCATTGTACAACAGCTCGGGACTCTTCTGCATAGTACCACTTACATGCACCGTTAGGTGATGATGCACATACACCGCATTATCATTTTGTATATAAGAAGAGCACGGTTAAAAAAAAACAAACAAAAAAGACCGTTTCATCTACAACAAGAAACGTGTCTGGCTCTGGACACTGCTCATTTGGGAAAAAATGTAATAAAATAAAAACGTGGACCAAAGTTGTGTTTGAGGAAACACAGCATGTTTCACCCTACAGGATCAAACGTGGAATTTCCTGCTCAAACCAGAGATCCTGTTTGGCTCAGTGCAAGCTTCTCTCTAGTACAGTCCACAGACCTGAGATGACCATCAGTATATATCAATGCCAGCAGGAAAAAACACAATGACTCGGGAAGCACATCAGACAATGTTTCACCGCTCTAAAAAATAATTACGCTAAGTTTACATTGGTGTAACTAAGTAGGTCTAACATATAGCTTGTCACCAGTCTTGTTCCCTCAGAAATATGTTTGGTTTCAAAGAGAATATGCCTGTGTATGAAACAGGTAGGAAGTGTAAAATGTTTTCTTGGGATGGTTATCAATGTAATAAAACGTCAATAACAAATGATAAATGCTAAGTAATAAAAGAAGCTTTTCCTAAGCAGCTTATGCTAAGAATATAAATCTTCCCTCACTACCAAAAGACTACATTAAGTGTAGTCCTTCTAATCTCATTGGCAGCCTGCTATCACTGCCGGATAAGAATAAGATCGATCGTCTCGATGGCTCTTCCAAGCAGGCTCTGCCTGGTTAATCACAATGGAAGATGACTGCCCTTCTGTTGACATTTGGCATCTCCTGTCATCACTGGAGCAGGGCACGTTTCACCCAGAGGGATGACTCAGGTAAAACTTGTTGGTTCTTATTAGCCACAGAGCATTGCCTAAACCCTGAAGTCTGCATCCCATGGGTGCAGTGCAGTAATCTATTTTAATCTGTGGTTAATTTCTACGAACATTTTGGAGAGAAGACACAATGAAAGCTATAGAACAGCCTATCAAATGAATTTGAGTCCCTCAGAAGTGTCCTCCACCACTGTGGCCAGCACCAGTAACTCACCAGTGTTGGCAATGTAAACTCCATGCCATGCCTATCCTTTCTCTTTCCAGCTTCTCATACCCACACGGTGTTGAATCCTCAAAATGTAGTGCAAGACAGAGCTAGAATGCAGTAGGTAAAGAAAGCCTTTACCATGTGTTAACATTTTACAGACAAATTGACCTTGTAATGTCATAGAAATATTATCTAAAGTATTTAAAGTATCTAGAAATCTTGGCCGTATCAGAGAGACTCTCTCTTGTACAAGAAAAAACAGACCATTTTCCTACAGATCTAAGTCTCATGTCATCTTATAGTAGCTCCTCTATTTCTTCTCAGCTACTCTCATGATACAGTAGAAGTGATTACTCCATAGTCATTCCTGTCTCAACTTTTTCTTAGTGTGAGAGGTCTTACTTTCAAGTACAGTTCCTCAGTACAGCCATGGCCCTGTGCAGATTCCCTGATGGTTCCTCAGGGGCACGCCCAGCACAGCCTTCTCCTCAATGGGAACATTTCACAGGGTTTCTCTACCCAGTGATCTACTTTAATTAAACTGATAGGAACTTAACTATGTTTGAAATTCCTGCTTAGAGTTTATCAAAAGTGATTCAGACTGGTCAGCCTCAAATAAGGAGGTACAGACCAAATGTGTATTAAATTCTCAAATCTCTCACGGAATAAAGAAGTTTATGAAACAAGACTGTGCATGCCAGCTCCAGCCTGTGATAGCTGAGATGGCACCAGCACATTGTTATTAGCTTGCTACTGTCTGTGAGGAATGTGGGATGCAGCAGTAAAACGGCCAGATTTTAAACTGAATTTAAGCAGCATTGTAGGGCAGGAGCAACAGGTTGCAGATGAGGCTTGGTGTTAACTGAAGACATGGATGCAAGGCCATGGCAGTGCAGGGATGGAGCCTGAGCAGGGTGTGCTGTACCTAGACCCAGCAAGCATCTTTTTGACATGAAACTGGGACAAAAGCAGCATGAACCCCTGAAGCCTCAACAGACCGGGAGGAGGAAAGGCTCCCTACTGGCTCACACAGACCCCAGAGTAGCATTGGAGTCACGTGCAACAGGGACAGGCCAGAAGGAAAATCCTAAAGCCACTTATTGTGTGCCCCATACTCAGCGGGCACTCCATGCCTCAACCTTGAGACTTGCCATGCCTTCCTGCTTGTGTAGGGTTTGGGTGCAGCAGCACTGCTGGAGAGGGCACAAATTCCCATTGAAAAAGCAATTTCACTGAATAGTAGAGGTGCTTGAGCAGAGGAAACACAGCTTCCCACCTGAGCTATGATAGTTTGCTGTGGCCTTTGGGTGACACCATCCTGGCACCCCCCTCCAAAAGCAGGTTACAGACATTGACTGATAGTAAGAAACGAATCCCTGAAAAGATATGGAAATGGAACAGGATTAGATGCCTTACGTAAGGACTGGAAGGAGAAAGGGGGTCAAATGCAGAATTAGAGGGAAGATGCTCAAACAATAGGCTCTGAGCTCTAGGTTTGTGTGCTGCTTGGCACAGTGTGGCCATGATCCTGCTGAGGTCCCCAGGCAGCATGGCAGTATGCATCAGCACCAGCTTCTAATCCCAGTCAAAAGCCAAACCCAGTAGGCACCGCCTGGATCACAGAAAGGATTAGCCAGCAGATTGTAAACAATAGTCGCAGGAGTCACCATGCCTATTGTGCAAGCATTTTGTGCTCAGTATACAGAAATTCCTGAGAAAATGAGGATGTTTTGGTGAGAACGTAACTGAGATTTTCAAACAGAAGCAATGGGGTATTCTCCGTCTTTAGCCACAGGAATAATCCATCAATATCACTGCATACCATTCCTAACTCTGCATCAACCAGATTAGCAAGGACTGAAACTCACATGTGTACTATGAAGCAATAAAGATGAGCTACTTACAAGATGATCCTCTGAAGCATTCAGACTATCTACCTTTTCTCATGAATAGGCCCTACCTTCTTTCATCACAAAAGTGCTTCTATCATAAGGCAGAATGTGTGGGAGAGTCAGTGGGTCCATGGGAAAAATCAGCAGAAATTAGAAAAATTAACATTTCTTCAGGAGAATGAAAAAATTGGAGATCATATAGATGTTTTTCTATTAAAACACACACTCCTAGCCCAGAATCTAATTCCAGGAATAGCTGAGGACTGGCATCTAGGACAAAGTCAGAATTGCATGAGTTACCGTAACTCAAGAGGAGCTTGTTTGAGGACAGCCAGCTTGGCTCCAGCAGTAGCAGCCACATCACAGACCACACTCAGTCTAAATACTGCAGCTTCACTGAGCTTGGACTTCACCATTCACCTCCCAGTAGGGTTGTTTAAACCATTCCCAGTTCAGTGTAGAGGTGGACAGAGAGAAGCCCATTGTGGATAGTCTTCAGGTCAGGCTTCAAGTTAGTGAAGAAAATAAAAAGTGTGGATTTTTAATTATTAATTTCCTTTGGTATTCATCCTTTTATAACTTGTGATGTCTTTATGTAATATGTCTCTAATTTCAGCACAGTTTCCTTAAGAAAAATAAGATACACTCTAATTAGTCAGACCTAAAGCTTGCCAGTCTGGATGCGTTGGTAGAGGAGACAAAACAATCCCTCACAAAGATGGGTTATTGCTAACCTTGTCAGCAGGCATAAAGAAAACCAAGGGGAGTTATGTGCGCTAATTGTGTTATCTTTCCGAGCTTTGTGATCTCAAAAACCCTCAGGGATTTTTTGAGATGCTCCCTCTCTGTCAGGTGCAAATAGGAAGCGTGCTCAGAGTGTGTTCCTCAGATGCACAGCAATAACAATGAAATCACAATTATGATAAATGATAAACAGTAATGAAATAATGGTAGAAGGAGCGCGAGCTCCCACTTGTCCACCTGCCTTCTGTGCACTACAATGGGCACCCGTCTACCCTGGCAGGACCAAATCCTCTTTTTTTGGACCAGAAAAGCACATGCTCACACACAGCAGAAGTCAAAGGACACTTGCTGCTAAATTCCTAAATGAAAGAGATTTCAGTGTGAGGGGCTGGGCCATGTCAAAGAGCCCTTTAAGCTTTGTGCTCTGGCGGAGCTGGTGGCAGCAAAGAGCACTTTGTTGGTCACGTATACAGCTGGGGCTATTGCCTTGCACAAGCCTCCTCAGCAGCCTCTGATCTAGGGAAAACTCATGAACAACGAGGATATTAAACCACATGATCACTGTCTCATCTGGTTTAATGCCAAGGCGTTAGAGGGAAAGGAGGACATCTGTGTCTTCTCTGTGAAAACTCCCCCATCACCCCTTGGAGCAAACCAATTTAACTTATGGGATGAGATATGGAATTGGAAATGCTGTTCACAGCTACAGTGTGTTGAAGTGAACATCCCTTTTGGAGGAAGAATTCAACTTACTCTTCGCTTTGAGGTCTAGTTTCCAGCTTACTTACATGTTCACAAGACAGACTTCATGTAGATATCTAGTCTTGATGTTTTTCTAATCATAGGGGTTGAATATGAGAGAGGTGTATATCAAGCTAGGGCCTATTATTTGTAATTAACTTACTTAGCTTTTGCAGATCAGACAAAACAATTGGAGAAACTGGAAACTGAAGATCAAGTAGTTGTTGTTGGATCCAGTTGCTGGCTTTACTTGACCCAAGGCAAAGCCCACTCTCTGAGTCCAATGCAAACTCTCCCATTGGCTTCAAGTATGGCCAGTTATGTGCGAAAAGAACACCAAAAGAAAACCCTGGGGCTGTTTATAAAGATCTAGAAACAGTGTGCCTGAAATAAGAAAAGTAAGCGTGCATAAATATCCATCACACATACAGACTCTTTTCATAAGCATAACAGCAGTAAAACAGTAAAGGCATGTTGTCATTAGTTGTGAGATTAGGAATTTTGTTCACCTTATTCTAGGCCTGGCAATGATCTAGCTACATACAGAAGTGGAGAGGTTGCTGCTTAGGTGTAGTGCTGCATCTGACACAAAGCGTGCTTTGAATGTGATCTTGAACACTGGAGCATCCTACAGTCCACTGATTTTCTAGGGAGTGGACTAGGAGGCTGTAAGTGGTTGAGCAGCTAGTTATTCCCTTAAGCCTCTTCTTTTCCCTGCATCTCATTTCTAGGTGGAAAATAATCTAGATTATTTTTTGTGATTACTAGAGTACTCTTGTAATGCAAAAAATAATCAAACCAATCCATACCTAAAAAAAAAAGCAGAGGAAATCTTTAGAAACAAAACAGGGCCCATAGAGGGGACAAGGCTAATATTCAGCTCCGATCACAAGGCTGCAGAAAGAAGAAGAAAAAAGTGAAATAGAATTCCAAAAGACAGTCCTTGAGCAATACACAAGAACAAGACAAACCCAAAGGCTTTGCCAGCTCACCACATGAAGAAATTCCTTCCAATCCTAAGCATAGCCAGGGATTCTGCAGTGTGTCCGGGAGCAAATATCATTACGGCTGATCTAGCTTGTTTTTGTCCAGGCGTGACATTGGCACTCAAAAGATGATGCTGGTTTTTGATCTTGCTTTTCAATAATTACACAAGGAATCTCCCACGGCAAAAATATTCCAAATACTGATTAACCTTATAGAGCAAAAGCCAGACTTTCCAAGCGTTTGATCTAAATTCAGTTATTTTTTAATTTCCAGGAGTGCTGTTTTGTCTTCCTGTCCTGAAGATCTCTCGAAGACATGTCACGTCAAACCCTAAACAGAAATCTAAGGCCCACTAGGGGTTAATGCATTTAAGCTGTGAAAACATGTTTCTGTAAGTAAGTGGCAGCACAGCTATGTAGAAATCTTGAATCTGCAGAAATTTCACATACAAGGAATGTCTTGTGGTTCTCAATGGAGTCAAGTTGCCCTCGTACTTTCCACCCCCAGGGTGGTGGCGGCTGCTGGCTGGGAGGGCAGGCAGCATGGGGCTCTACCCCAGGCACCTCGTGGGAAGGCGCCGAGCACGGCGGGTTCTGAGGAGCACAACTGCTGTTGAGGATATTCAGCACTACAAAGGATCCGGCCTTTAAAATGTTCTTCGCTGCTGCAGGCCAAAATAATTAAAACATCAGGGCATATCATGTTTATGTACCGATGTCTTGCATGTCCAGACACTTTATGCTAAGTCCTCATAACGACCATATAAACTCCTCTTAGTCTGATTTGGCAAGTCAGCCAATGATTCCTAATTCTGATTAACAGTGTTGCCTTCTCCACTTGTGGAATCCCTTCTCCAGTTGAGCCTTGGCACTGGAGCTGCAAACAGTGGGCACAGGGGCTTGTTTGTAGACACCAAGCCTGGCCATCCAGCGGTGCATGGCACAGAGACACTTGAGCAGCAGTAGCTCTTCTGGTAGCTCATGCTGCAGCCTGGTAGGGCTGCTCTGCGTAGCGTAGCTTTTCTTGAAGGGAGATGGTCCAAAACTGCATTCTGAGATAAAGCACTACAGTTATCCAAAAAGTAAGCATAAGTTGTTCAGAATGAAAGATGCACTGAGAAAAAATGCAAGCTCTGCTGAGCATGGAAATAATTCTCACTGCAGTCAAAGCAACTTGCCTTTTCTTTAAGAGGATTCAATATCACAACCATAAAACTAACATAAAAGTACAAGCATGTAAGCGTGATAAGACTGCTATAGTCTGGTTATCTTACAACATTTTAAGGCGTAAGTTGTAAAAATGATAAATGCAGAATCTGAATGTGAGCCAGTAAGACAAAATAACATTACCCTACAATATCTTTGCAGCGTGCATTGACAAGCCTTCTTCCCCCTCCTGTGGCCTGAGATAGCATATAAATATTTTTCCAGTTAAAGAATAAGATAACCTGGAGCAAGGTGGGAAGAGTCTGCACTCTGATTAATCACAGAATGGCTTGGGTTGAAAGGGACCTTAAAGCCTACCCATTTCCAACCCTCTGCCACGGGAAGGGCTGCCACCCAGCATCTCAGGCTGCCCAGGGCCCCATCCAACCTGGCCTTGATCCTCCAGGGATGTGGTACACACAGCTCCACTGGGCAGCTGTGCCAGAGCCTCACTGCCCTTAAGGATTAAGGAGACCAAAAAAAGGGACAGGTGAAAGAGCAAGTCTGCTTCCTTGTACCTTTTATTCTATTCTTGATCCTAGATTTAAGATCATGAACATTTTATAAGTATCAGATCCCTTATCATGTGAGCTAACTAAAAAACGTGATGGGTGGAAAGCAGACAACAAGACAGAGCCTCTGTATCTTCCTTTAGGAGCAGAAAACAGTGAGAGTTTTTGTGTGTTTGCAGTAGTCATCACACCTGCCAGAGCTGGCAGCAAGGAGGAAGCAGTGGACAAGAAGCTGACCATGCATCTGTAGCACCATGGTTCACATTGGTGATGCTAAATTTTCCTGCTGCAAGTCCACTTTGCTTCCCATGACTCCTCCATGTCATATTTAGGTCACTGGCTAATTTCAGCTTAGCTTTTTTGTTTTCATTTTGAAAAGCAGTGAAATTAAAGATCTGGAGGTAAAGCACACCTAAGATACCACAAAGAGCCTCCAGCATATTTCTGCATCACTGTGGCCCTGGAGCTCAGCCACAGGACAAATCCTTCCTCACCTATCGGAATCATTTTTCCCAGTTCTGAGAGAAACACACAGAGCTCAGTGTTTCACCTGAATTTATATGCTGAAACACAAGGACACTGTTCTGACCCTGTACATAATCCTGATCTTTCAGACATATTTTCAGTGCAGCACCATCTGATGCAGCACCTTCAGCCTCCCCAGGATGCAAAGCCCTCAGGTGTTTCTGTGCAGCTTAACTACTCAGGAGGCACCAGGTAGGACAGTAAACACTTTTAAACTCTTCCTAAACAAACTCGTCTGCTCATAGATTCCATCTAGGAGTATGCAGCCATGGAGAGCAGACACCCGAGTGCATCTCTGTTCCCCCTGCCCCAGGTATCCATGCTGCCAGCTGTAGGGAATCTGCCTTCCCTATATAGGATGAGCATCATACAAGTTGTACCTCACTGCCTTGGGCTTTAAAATCTTCATTCTTCTAAGCTGATAACACAGCACAGCTTTTCATGTGTACTGTGTCAGAGCAGCTCCCGATCAAAGATGGATCCCCATCAGGCTCCCCCTGTTCCTGCTGTGGTTGCCCAGCTGGGAAGCACTCACAGAACGCAGGCACTGCAAGCACCGTGCTCTGGAAAAGCCTTGCAAAGGGAAAGTGAGTCTCCTGTTTATATTGTGAGCCAGTATTTTGTGTAAGCTGCAATGTTATAAAGTCAGGCACCCACAGTACGATAAAGACATTTCTCCTTGCCCCTTTTTACATAGCTTGACAGAGGCAAGACAGCATTTGTGACAGATGCTGATGAAATGAGCGATCTGGTTACAGGGCTGAAATATTTGGAAAGGACACAAGCTAGATCAGAATCTATTGCCTTTGTGGAAAGGAGATTTAATTTCTGAACTATCCACACGTGGCAACCAACAACCTTGTCTGTGCCCTCTGGTGACAGCCAGCAGGCACCATGCAATTATGATTAAAGCCTTTCATTGTTTTTGTCCCAGATTAGATTAAGTTGGTATTTAAAGATACAATTTTCTCATTGCATTGTCGTGCCGGGATAGAGACATGGCTGTCTGTGCACTCACAGTGGGCAGCAAAAGGAAATCTGAACACTTAGAGGTGAGCATAGCTAGCAAAACCCCTGGTTTCCAGGAAGAGCTGGAGAAATCATCACAGTATTGCTGGATTGTTTCTACTGATAATCTATTCTATAGATTATTTCTATTTCTCTTAATAGGGGATCACTGAGTTCGGTGCGATCACCGAGTTACGCACTCTTCATCACATAGAATCATAGAATCATTAAGGTTGAAAGAGACCTCTAAGATCATCCAGTCTAACTGTCCACCTATGACCAGAACTGCCACTGACCATGTCCCTCAGTGTCACATCCACACAGTTCTGGAACACCTCCCTGGGCAGCCTGTGCCACTGCAGCACCACTCTTTTTAAGAACTTTTTTCCTAATATCCAACCTGAACCTCCCCTGGCACAACTTAAGGCCATTACCTCTCGTCCTATTACAGTTACCTGGGAGAAGAAGCTGACCCCCACCTCACCACAGTCTCCTTTCAAGTCACTGTAGAGAGTGATAAGGTCACCCCTGATCTCCTCCGGACTGAACAACCCTCAGTTCTCAGGACTTGTGCTCCAGACCCCTCACAGCTCCATTGCCCTTCTCTGGACACACTCCAGGGCCTCCATGTCTTTCTTGTAGTGAGGGGCCCAAAACAGAACACAGCACTTGAGATGCAACCTCACCAATGTTAAGTACAGAGGGACTATCACATAAAACAACATGCCAACTCTTACTGTTAATTTCATTGTGATTTTACACCAACAGTAGCTCACTCATTGGATACAAGGACAATACATGCAGACACACAAGCCACGATAGCTCAGTGATACTGTAGAAAGAGGCCCACTGACACAGAGCAACCACCTTGCTGGCCAGCAGCATCCCCACACAACAATGTGACCTTGTGCCTAGGCATCACCAAACAGACCCTCATTTATCTTGTGATGCTTTTAGCCAGTCAACACTGGTCTCCGTCAAAACCTGCTTTCTTGCTGCTGGCTCCAACCCATCACTTGAAAGGTCAACATTAATTTATCTTAGAAACCAATTTCACTAATCCCTTTACATTTTGTATCAATCACCTCAGAGCAATGGTTTGCACATTAGTCTCTGGCAGCCATCAGGGAAGGCCATGCAGGCTCCTCTGTCCCTCACTGGACACCCCAGCTGAAGCAATGGAGCAGAAGGGCCACCTTGTGCAATCTGCTGTGAAGCCCTTGCTGCTTCCCCTTGTTACAGCCGTACAGGAAGGCCGGAGGCAGGCGACTTCAGTTTTGACATCACAAATGACCTAACTTCAGATTTACCTTAGCTATGGGCTTGACCCTATTTTAACTCACCACAATTATAGCAATTAAGTGCAATTGTTATAACAAGAAGGATGTTTGCAACCTAATATTTCCCAGTCATCTGAGCCCATGATCTCATTTTTATTACGTGGAGAACACGGTATCTGAACTACTCTGCTATCAAGAGTTCTCATTATAAGAGATTTGACACACTTAATAATTTTCTTAAAGGGACAAACACACAGGGTGGTGAGGCGTTGGCACAGCTGCACAGAGAAGTTGTAGATGCCCCATCCCTGGAGGTACTCAGGACTAGGTTGGATGGGGCCCTGGGGAAGGTGAAAGGATGAAAAGGAGCAGTGCACAAGCACCTGCCAGTATCTAACACTCCCAGCTTTAAGAAAAAAGGACCAAAGGTGGCATCCAGTTGTTTTTGAAGATGCCCACGCATCTTCAAAAATGTGGGTATGAAAGAAAGGAGAAACAAATAGGTAAGGAGGTTGAGACAGCATGACAAGGAGCACCAGCCTGGAACTGAAAGTGAAAAGGAGACATTTAATGAGCCCCATTTAAATCCTCCTTCGTATCCTCAGAGGCAATAAATGGCTTGTAAGGATTTCTCCAGCCTATTGGTTATTAAGAAAGGCCCAGGGGACCCTGCTTTCTGTCTTACAGCAGTTATACCATGGGACTCTGTACACTTAGCACAGTAGGAAGACTCCCAATTTAGCTCGCTAGGTATGGTCAGCCAGACCCCAGACTATTTCTTTCTGTGTAGCTCCAGAAAGATGCCTGGAGAATTGAAAATCCCAGCTTTTTACCATGAAGGCACATGGAAGAAAGGCAGAATCCAGCCTCAGTGTGGCATTTATCAAAGCCAATGAGAGCTTTGCCAGTGATCACAATGCTACCACATAGCAAGACCAGCACATGGCACCCACCAAATGAGAGACCAGAGGAATTGAGGAACCATGAGCTTGCTGCATATGGGACCAAAAGGAGCAAAGTATATTGTACTAAAACTGCTTTTTTTTTTTTTGGCAGGGTCAGGGCGGAGGAGTTTCCCCTGGAAGAGATGCTTTTGATACATGGCAGTGCAATAGTGCTCCCAGCTGGGCCCTGTTTAATATAGAGCACACAGGTGCTGCGGCACAAGCGGACACCAGTGGCACCAATGGGTTCCCCAGTCTGCACTGCAGTCTAGGTAGATGCAATGGGCCACATTCTCAGGACCAGGGCATGCTTACTTGTTCTAAATAAATAAACATTTCATCGACCCCCTTTAACAACACATCTGGAACTCTGGTTTAGGAAGCGGGTTTGTGACATTTTTAAACAGAAGAAATACTTGAGCTGCTCAAGAGATGCTGAGAGTGTTACAACATATGCAGAAAATCTTTCAAGTCCCCATAGAGGAGGTGGGTAAACGTGGCTATATGGTTATGTTTTTTTTTAATGCACTTGAGAGAATGTGGCTTCGTAACAGGCATAGCTGAGAATCTGCAGCTCTCACAAAATGGAGTGGAAATGTGACTACAATCAGCAATCTCAGAAGAGCTTCCCTGACACGCTTAGGAAATAAAGCCAACACAGCCTCTTCAGAGTAATCGCCTGAAAAGTCTAGCTGGAGAGATGCATTTCACATAGAGGCAGAGCATGCAGATGCTCTCCCTTTCTGGGCTCTAGAGGTGTTTTCTTTAACTTGCCTGAGTTTTCCCCACCTATGTGCAGACCGATTCACAGTTTGCCTCTCCGAGCTCTGGCTGGGGCCTTCTAATTATTCTTTAACAATCTATGGGGCCCTCTAATTATTCTTTAACAATCTAACCAAAGACCTGATAGCAAAAAAAGTGATTTCTGAATAGGAGCATCCAGAGATGTAGTGCACCTGAGCATATTAATTTCATTGCCTTAGTGGCATTGTTCTAAGAATCACAAGCATCCTGGCAGTGACTTCTCTTCCTCATCCTCACACCCTCATTTACAAAGCCATGGGATAAAAGGAGCCTGTTTTTCTACAGATTCTACATGCTCCCCAGTCCTCAGCAATAGCCAGTCACAACCCTGTACTTCTGGTGGCACAAGCACAGGCATGTGCAAGATGCTGGACAAGCAATGGCTGCTCTAAGCCACAAACGTGTTCTGCTTGGTGGACCCCTATCAGAGCCCACTTCTTTGAGTCAATGAGGCTCTCTGTAAAATGAGCTTGGGGACTCCTGGGTCTCTCCCAGGTTCTGAGACATTCAGCCGCTGGGATGAACAGGGACCCCATCGAGGTGTTATTCCCAGCTCTCCTCTCCTGCTCATCTTCTCCCAGCTCATTTTTTATTGTCTTGACTTAATTGGGTGCACTCCAGATGGCACACACCTGCACAGATCCCCACTAATTACACTGCACAAATAAATGCCTCATGCAGAGAAAATAAAGGAGGAAGAAATTAGCTAATTGCCCTCCCTGGCTGTGTTGCTGAGGTGTTTTACAAACATGCAGCGCACTCTATAAACCAACACCATACATTTACATCTGCCACCTTCCCTTCCCATGCCCTCTCTTGGCAGGTGCTACACCAGGAATCTCTGGTCCTGGTACACACACCCCGAAGTGCTTGGGATGCTCCAGCAAAACCCTCCTCCTCTTCCTTCTCAGCTTCATCTGGAGTGGCTTCCTCCATGGGAAGACAGTCTCCCTCTTATCCAGGATGAGGAAGGCTGTGTGTCAAAGCAAGCCCTCGGATGACCTCCACACTTAACAGGCTGTCTGATGGATGTCTTATGGGGAGGGAACTGGGGTTGTTCAGTCTGGAGGAGGCTCAGTGGAGGCCTTATCATTCTCTACAATGACCTGAAAGTTGGTGGGGTTTGGCCTCTTCTCCTAGGTCACAGAGATAGGATGAGAAGTAACAGCCTCAAGTTGCACCAGGGGAGGGTCAGGTTGTACGTTTGGAAGAATTTCCTCCCAGAAGGAGTGGTGCTGCAGTGGCACAGGCTGCCCAGGGAGGTGGTGGAGTCACCATCCCTGGAGGTGTTCAAGAACCACATGGATGTGGCACTGAGGGTTTAGAGGGCAATACTGGTGGTAGGCAGACAGCTGGACTAGATGATCTTAGTGGTCTTTTCCAACTTTAATGATTCTATGTTTCAGTATTTAAGAAACCTGACAAAGACGCTTGTAGTTCACTCTACACTAGGAAAGCAAACCCAGCTGCTGCTACCAGAGCTGGCACTCAGAGCCACCAGACCCAGTGAAGACTGCAGTATTTATGTTACATGTCCTCTGCAGAGATATGACAAAGAGGCCTGTAGAGGAAGGAGGACAACAAAGTGGAAGCGTGACGCAGTGGATCCGGTATTACTACTAGAATTCTAACTTCAGTTCTCTCATTTATTCTGAGAAAAATAAAGAAATCAAACTTCGTTTTCCAAGAGGGGAAAAGAAAAAGGTGCATATTTTCAGCCATCGAGTTCAGGGCTCAAAGCAGAGCCCCAAAACCGTGGCACAAGTGAGGAATGGCAACGAAACCCATGAGAGCTGGCGGCAGCTCAGGCAGGGCGCGTGCGGCACAGGGCACGTGTCACAAACCTGCTTGTGCCGAAAAACCAGGACAGTGGTGCTGGCATAAGCTCAGGCATTTCTCCTTTCCAAGGGCACCTACTCTTCTAGCAGTGTCCAGTCCAGAGATGAAACAGGAGAAAAAGTGAGGGGAAATAAAGAAAAAGCAGTCCTGGCAGGTTTAGAGACAAAGCGTGATTATGCACACACATACTTTAATTAGTTCATGCTCTGAAAGTGGGGAAAGACCTCACATTCAAGAAGAAAACTTGCTTTAAAAAAACTGAAGTGTTATTTATTGTCAGGTTTTTTTCTCCTCCTGTATTTCATGGATGATCTTTAAAGGTGCCAGTGCTGTAAGACAGCCTCTGACTTTTCTGTCCCTCGCTGTCCTTGCCTCCCACAGCTGGGAGAAAAATCTAAGAGAGTTTAGATGTGATAGCCAAAAAAAAGGCTTTGAAAGTAAGCACTGAAGGAACTCTCTATGTTTGAACTCCACAAAGAAAATTAAAATCAAGGGAGAGTAGAGCTGAAACAGTAATACTCCAATTTTTTATATGTACGCATATATATATTTCAATCATGAGATTCAATGTCTGACTGCTTTCAATGGGACTTTTGTTTGTGTAAAGAGGGAAGAACAGAGCTCTGTTTTACCATGGCTCTGTGCTCTGTCTGCTGTCTCCAGTCCCCAAATTCTGCTCTGGACAGGATGCAGACCCCCCAGAAGGGGGGTGACAAGAGAGGACAGAAGCATTGCAGCTCCCTTCTGCTCCCACCATGCCCCACAAATGGCCCCAATTCAGCAGGAAACAGCAGGCATGCTCTGCAGGTGTTGGCATATCTACAGTCTGCTCCTCCTATCTGCCCAGAGCCTTAAAGCATGGCCCATGGCTGTATATTTGGGCATGAGAGGGCATGTGGGGCAAGCTGCAGCCGTCGTGACGCAGCCCCCTTTGGCATCAAGTAAAATAATTGACAGGCAACAAGGCTGGGTCATGATTCAAAGGAACAGATAAAGCTTCCTGGTAACTCAAAGGCAGAAGAGGCCAGTTCTTGCCCCTTTTACTACTGTGGTTTCTAGGGGTAGCGAGGAGCATCATAGAATCAGCATAGCATAGAATAACTCTGTGTTGGAAACAACCTTCAAGACCATCAGGTCCAACCGTCAAGCTGACTAGAGATCCCCATCACTAAACCATGGCCAGGATGACTGGAATGAGTCTGTTTAAATGCACTTACCAGCTAGAGAGGGGAGAAAATTTCCAGTGCTTCAGCCAGGATCCAATGACTTCCTCGATGCCATATGCTGGCCTCCAGGGAAGGAGCCATGGTTGTGCAATCACAAGATGTGCTTTCTTCTCTTCCAGTTTCTGCTCCAGAACTTCTCCAGCCTTGGACAAACCTCCCAAGGGCCTCTGTGCCTCAGCTTCCCTGCCTGGGAATGGGGATGAGCACAGCTGCCCACCTGCATGAGCCATATCTCTGCTCACCAATACACTGTAGGTGTTCAGTGAACTCAAGTACTTTTTTATCCCCTCTCCTTTTGTGAACTCCCCAGAATAAAAGCTAAGTGGGAGGGAGGGAGGCAGAGTGGGTAACTGCGCACACAGACATTAGACTCTGTTTGCTAACATTGAGAGACCACAGGAACAGCAGAAATATCCAGGCAAATATTTAGCTCAACAGGTTTACAAGAAGTGATGTGCACAGAGGTGTTGTTTGCATGCCTGATGTTACTGAGATGGACTTTTAAGGGACTCCTTCCCAGTGCATTTTTCTTGTCAGAAGAAATTCAGGGAAACTGGGCAAGTGCGAAGGATACATCACACTCATATGAAGATGAGCAATTTTTCTTCAACAATTGGCTTGTTCCACTTTTTACAAGGTATCAATACAGGAGAATGTACTTCTGATGCTTAGATGCAGCTTCTCGAGTCCCCCACATGTGTTCAGATCTCACCTGGTGCAAGCCAGCATGCTTATGCAGGGGGAAAGCAAACCTGTGGTGCTGCTCTGCTGGGTTTTTTTGTACCTTTGTGGTTGGGCTTCTTTGAGACAGCAAGACGTAGATGTAGAAAGCTTTATCTGTTCTTGGGTTAAAAATGCCCAGTTATAGGGAGACTGCATCTCTGAGTATTCACATTTTATATCTTATCTCCAGCCTCAAGGAGCTTATTGGGAACACCAAAAGAGCTCCTGAAAGATAGAATCATAGAATATGTTGGGTTGGAAGGGACCACAAAGATCGAGCTCCAACCCCCTGCCATAGGCAGGGCTGCTCCCTACCAGATTAGGCTGCCCAAGGCCCCATCCAACCTGGCCTTGAACATCTCCAGGAATGGGGCACTCACAGCTTCTCTGGGCAGCCTGTGCCAGTGACTCACCACCTTCTGAGTAAAAATTCTTCCTAACATTTAACTTAAGTCTCACCTCCTTTAGTTTACAGCCATTCCCCCTTGTCCTATCACTATTGGATCATGTAAAAAGTCAGTCCTCCTCCTGCTTTTAAGCTCCCATTTCAAGTACTGGGAGGCCACGATTCAGTCTTCCCAGAGGCTTCTCTTCTCCAAGCTAAACAAACCCAACTCCCTTAACCCTTCTTCATAGGAGAGGTGCTCCAACCCTCTGATCATCTTCATGGCCCTCCTCTGGACCCACCTCATTCTTCCTGCGCTGGGGGCCCCAGACCTGGACACAGTATTCCAAATGGGGCCTCATGAAGGCAGAGCAGATGGGGACAATCCCCTCCCTCGCCCTGCTGCCACCCCTCTTTTGATGCAGCCCAGGATACTGTTGGCCTTCTGGGCTGCAAGCGCACACTGCTGGCTCATGTCAAGCTTTTCGTACACCAGGACCCCCAAGTCCTTCTCAGCAGTGCTGCTCACAATGAGTTCTTCTCCCAGTCTGTGCTCATATCTGGGATTGCCCTGACCCAAGCGCAATGCTTTGCAGTAGGCCTTGTTGAACCGCATTAGGTTCTCACGGACCCACTCCATGAGCCTGTCCAGGTCCCTCTGAATGGCATCCCTTCCTCCAACTGTGTCAGCTGCACCACTCAGCTTGGCGCCATCATAGGAGGTTCACTGCTTCAGATTGGGCATTACTGTGAATTGAGGTGAAATCTGAAGGATGTCAGCAAGTTAAGTCCTTTCTTAGTAATGAAAATGTTCTTTCTGTGTATATATTTTGCACTAGGAATGTAAACCTCAGTGCAAACAGCCCCCTCAGTATGTTCTCTCCTGCTAACTGTTACAGCACTGCATTAAAAGATGCAAAAGGGAGCCTTAAATGAGCTAGAATAGAACTTTCACTTTTCTCAACATAGATGAGATCTCAATTAAATAAATAACACCATGACTGAGAAGCAGAGCATGATTCAAACCCAAAACTACCTCAGCATCACTACATTAGGTCTCACTTACACAAGGACACTCCAGCAGCCCCAGGCTGGGAGCATCCAAGCAGGTGCAAAACACAGCAGCATGCTCATGATTCCAGGAGCTGCTGCTGCAAGAAGGAAAGCACCAGCACATGCACACACAGCTTGTGAGGTCATCATGTGCAGTGCTGTCTCTACTGGCCTTGTTGCAATTAATGGCAAGGCTGTCCAGTTTCATCTGCTGAGCTCGGCAGCAGGTGAGTTCCAAAGGCATGGATTCCAATCTTATTAAAGGAAAACAATCTTCTAAAAATAAAATAAAAATACCCAACCAACACACTGTTCTTCCATTTAGCTCAAAATGAACACATAGATCATGTAAAAACTGAAAAGGCAAAGCAGAGAAACTGGCCTGCCTTCCACTCCTGGGAGAAGCTGGAAACTCATTTCATACTATATTTTAAATACTGTTTTCAGAAGCATTTGATACCTTACTTGGAGGACCCTGGGATGGATGGGTCCTTTTTTCCCTGCAAAAAGCCTCTGTTTCCTCTCGTAGGCCACTAGCGTAAATACCAAAATAGATCACTCTGAATTGGCCTGTTAACTATGATTTATTTAATGGCTAACTGCAGTGTCTGAGGCTACTGATAGATAATTTAAATATGTCACACAAACACAGCACTTTGTTTTCAACTCATTCCCTGCACACATTCAATAAATTGAGCATGGGAAAATAATAAGGCAAGCAAGGCCTTGGTTATCAGTTCTGACAGGGTTCACAGTGCTTCTAAACGAGTCTTTAAGTCATTTCATCTCACATTTGAACATAATGCTCCTGACAGCCATGGCTCAAACTGAGCTTTTTTAAAGCCAACAGAACTTGGAAATAAATACTGGAAGCTGTTTGCTGGAAACTGAAACAAGGCCTAGGTCCAGTGCTGCAACCATCACGGCTCCCTCAGCAGCACGGCTCCTGGCATGGCCCAGCACAGCTCCAGCATGCTGGGGGTGCTCAGGATCTCCTTAAGAGCCAGGCTGAAGATCACCAGAGACCACTGTATGGAAGAAAGCCCCAGTCTTGACAGTTGGTTTCTGGCATACCCTGCTTCCTCATGCGGGGCTGGGCCACAGATGTGGATTTGGGGCCTGTTGGCTCTCTGCACAGATATGAATGCCCATGCTGATCCTCCCAGGTGCAGAGAAATCCTTAGAAGTGATGAAATGGGAGGTGGTAGAGTTAACGTCCCTGGAGGTGTTCCAGAACCATGTGGATGTGGCACTGAGGGACACAGTCAGTGGGCATGGTGGGGATGGGCTGGTGGTTGGACTGGATGATCTTAGTTGTCTCTTCCAACATTCGTGATTCTATGATTATATGTGCCCTGAGGGCCTTCAGGATCATTTCTATGGCATGCTGCTCTGCATGCTTTCTGTACCCATATTGAAGCTCATATTACTCTCATTTACACTTTCCTATTAGATCCATTCCACATCGCAATTAAAAACTATTCCAGCATGCAGTATTTAATGCACTTTAACATTTAAGGATACTGTATCTTGCTGCAGGAAGTCAGATCTTCAATGAAATTTGGTCTGCTTTGATTAATAATTGATGACATTTTTGCATAGGAAAGTAAAAAAAAAAAGTGACACACTTTCTATTGATCTGAGAGCCTCAAGTAAATGAAACACATTGCCTACATCTGTTAACTATTGATATGACTGCAATGCAGAGCAGAGGCTATTTAACAATCTGTACAGATTTAAGGCTGAAAATAGGGAAAGACTTAACCTGCAGGGTGTTCAATTTCTTTGAAAATGTAATTTGATGTTGAACAGCCAGAGAACCAGACAATTCAAGGTAACACCTATCTTCCCTGAACAGTGCAGTGTTAAAAAAGTAGAAGTAGTGGAGATTGAGCAGGCACTTCAATAACTGAAAGAGCTTTAAAGAGTTTAGGGTAGATCTTGAGCTGGGGAAGAAACCATTTTGAAAGTACAGATCATTAGTCTGACCTCTATCATATACAAAGTTTTAAAACAGGTACTGAAGGAAATAATAATTAAGATGCAGAAACAAATGGAGGTGAAATGCAATGCGATTTTAGGAAAAACAGCTTGCATCCGACTAAACTTGTCTGAATAATGCCTTGTCTTGATTAGGGAAAAGTGGTATACCTTATCTACATGGACTTCCGCAACATTTGACCTGGACCCACATTCAGTGAAGATGGAGAAGCCATGTGGTTTTGTTTTGTTTTCTTTCTGTTTCTTTCAGGAATGCCATTGTACCAGTTCACCCCAACTGAAGATGGGTCTTCTCCCGACTTGAGCCACCTGCACTAAGCTTGCAGGGAGAATCTGAGCGCTAACAAAGAAAGAGTCCCTTCCCAGCCGTGGCTTCCCTTGGTTGATAGCAGACTTAGGAACCTTAGCGGGACCTGGTGCCAAGCTCCACAGGGGTACAATGTTACTCTGAGCCCAGGGGAGCTGCGGAGAGGCTTGCATGGGTAAGGAGCAGCACTTTGATCTGCAGGAGACACTTCACAGCCAACAGGAGAGGATTATAACTAACCAGCAAGGACGCACTACGAGAGCATTCCAAGTAAAGAATATTTAACTAGAAGAGCTGAGAGGCAGAGGAACTTCTTAAAAGGAGACTGATGAGTTGTTAGCTGTCACTCTATGCCTTTCTATGCATCAATATTTCTATTGGAAGTAGGCAGAATTAAAAGTACTAATGGGTCACGTTTGGCCCCAGAACTTTTGGGAAAAAAAATAAAAGAATGGCAGAAATATTTCCATGAGATCATTTTCTCTTCCAGCACATTTAGCTGATGGCAAGTACCTTTGTTCTCCAATGTTTCTGGTCCTCTTGCATTTTCCAGAGTCCCAGCTCCCCTTAGAGGCTGAACGATGACTTAGTGCACATGTACATTTATAAACATGTATTCCTACTGAAGTGCCATGGCACACATCTCCCTAGAGGCAACACAAAAAAGGAGTGATGGGCATTGGGTACTGCTGGTGTGAGGGGACATTTGTGCCCTCAAGGTGATGAGCAATGACAGCTGAAACTAGCCAGAACCACCCATCTCTTTAGGGCATTTGTTTCTTGTATTTCTATCTCACACCAACTGCAATGTGTCAATGGTAAAACACTGTGAAAGCTGCTGGGCTGAGCACTGGTTTTCTGGAATTTGTTGAGCCCATACCTAGTGATTTCCCATAGGATTACAGTGAAGGAAATCAAACTCGACAGTGTCCATACCGGGACAGGTATAATCTAGGCATGCTTCACAGTCCTTGCCTCCCTACAAATGTAGGTACAGCTAATGAGTTAATCTAGAACCACTGAAATCCATCAACATTGTGCACTGACTTCAGTACAGACATGATCAGACTCTGTATCATCCTACTAGCTACAACCTACCTTACAAGATTAAGGGTAAAGGAAAAACATAAATCAGTGACAAAAAGCCTATCGACAAGCCTATGGTGTGAAAAGCCAGCAGGATGATTCCTGGCTAGGAAGGGCAAAACAGAATTGTTTATCATTCAGTAAGCAGTAGAAAAGCAGGACTTCAATGTGGCTATTAGATGAACTCCTACCAGCTGAATGAACAATCAAATCAATATTTCTAGTTTTACTCTCTTACACGTGCAACGTGATAAACCTTTCCGTATTATGATCACAATATTTGATGGCTCAGCAACATAGAGAGTGAACAAAAAGGAAGAAAAAAAAGAGGCACTTACTTATAAATTTGTTGGGTGAAAACTACAGAGGGTACACCCTTCTTTTAGGTAGGAAATGCTTTTGCTTAAGTGAGTTTAACAGAGTGAAATAAGTCATTTTGCAGGTTTGCAAGGCATATTCATTGAGGTAGCACTTTACTTGAAGCATCCCTTGATGTACCTAGCAAAACCTTATAGAGAAAAATCACAAGCTGGATGTACCAATATGGATTGGTAGGAGAAGCATTCATAAAATTAATAAAAAGCAGGTGAATAAGATTGCTCTTTCCTTTTTTTCAGATAAAAGGATATATATCGTTAAGGCATTTACAAGAAGCTCACGCTCAGAAAGGTCCCACACATGAACCCTTGTGTGTTGAAGGGTGGCTGGGCTGGCTGGGACAAGAAAACATGCAGTATCTACATGCCTGGAACTTTGCAGGAGAGCCAGCAGATCTTTGTATTTCACAGCAGCTGAAAGCTTGTCTCAAGGAGCAAGTGACGCCAGTGATACCATTCCTTGAGTTATTTCCAGGAAAAACTTATTTTTTAAGATACTGATTAAAAGCAGACTTTTGTTCCTAAAACTAACTCAGCCTAGACATCAGGAAAAATGAAACAAACAAAACAATTGCCATAGATAGAAAACTCTGACAACGCTGTTACAGAACAGAGAGAGTGTATGAGTGATTAGACAATCACTATTGGCTTCAGTTCCTGATAAGCGTGGGAAGCAGCAGTAAAACATCTTTCTGTGCTGCACAGCATGGAAACATCTTCAGCAGAACCACCCAAAGATCTGTATAGAGTGGGTACTCACACACTAATGTAACATAAATACCAAGAGGCAGAAAGGGAACGGATCTCTGCAGCAGCTCCTCAAGACAAGACACCAGCACTCTTGCCGGTCACAGAAGGCAGAAAGGAGTTGAAAGAGGAGTGCACCCACTGAAGAGCTGCTGTGTGTTCATGAAGAGCTGTGGATTCTCTGAAGTACACAACAATATTAGCAAGTGGAGTGACCTGGGTATTTACTTCCAGGTCCATAGGTCCCCTGAAGCTCTTCTACCACATGCCTATCCTCCAGCTGATGTTCTCAGCCTTCCTCAAAGGGTGACAGAGTTCCTTGGGTTGGTCAGTAGTGGTCAGAAATAAGTCAATTCAGATTTCTGTGCTGAAATCCACCCAGTGCAGTCAGCATACCTCTAGGGATCACCCACACACAGGGCCAACAACCTGAGAAGCCATCTGAGACGACCAGGGATGCAGCAGGGCAGCCCGGAGCACGGTCCCTTCCCCAGATGCTCTGTCTTAGGCCTGGAACACAAAATTCAGTTTGTGTGGCCCTGTTTCACATTTCTCAGGAAGATTTCTTCTGTCATATCACCATGCCACAGAGCCTCACGCTGCAGCAAAAGGGAAGGAAAAAACAGGAGATGAGACAGGTATGAACTGCAAAGACCTGAATGGAAAGGAGCAGAATAACACCGTTTCTTTCCCTCTTCTCAGATAAAGGGAAATACGCCGTTAAGGCATTTATAAGCAGCTCACGGAGATGAAGGGAATGCGATCACTGTGAGCAGTTGGGGAGGACAATGTGCCTGACCCCAGCCCCGCAGAGCAGCCCTCCCTGCAGTTTTACAGACTCTGTTCTCCAGCAGGCAGAGTGGGGACTTCAGCTTTGAAGGTTTTGACTCACAGCTCTCAGCCTCCGTCTGTCCTCTGACCTCTGTCTCCTCCAAGCTGCAGGTCTACAGCATCCCAGCATAACATCCATCCTGCCAGGATCCTTTGACAACGGGCAAGCAGGAAACACCTTCCTCTTTGCTGGGCTACACATGATCATAGAATCATTTCAGTTGGAAGGGACTTCTAAAGGCCATCTAGGCCAACCTCACTGCAATGAACAGGGACACCCACAGCTAGATCTGAGTGCTCAGAGCTCCTCCAGCCTGACCTTGGATGTCTCCGGGGATGGGGTATCCACCACTTCTCTGGGCAACCTGTGCAAGTGCCTCACCACCCTTACCGTAAAAAACTTCTGCCTTATATACAAATTTCCCCTTTTAGTTTGAAACCATTTTCCCTTGTCGTATCACAAGGGACCCTTCTAAAGAGTCTGTCCCCTTCTTGCTTACAGCCCCCTTTAGAACCACTCTCAGGCCTCCCTGGAGCCTTCTCTTCCCCAGAATGAGCAGCCCTGGCTTTGTCAGTCTCTCCTCGTAGGGGAGGTGTTCCATCCCTTGGATCACTTCTGTGGCACTCCTCTGAATGCACTCCAACAGGTCAGTGTGATACAGATGGCTCCTTGCTGGTGAACCAAAGGAGCATGGATCAACTCAACAAGGACACTCAGAGAGCATAGATGCTAGCTTCACCTCTTCTGGTCGAGCCTCAGGACTGAGAGGATGCTCTGCAAGGAAGAAGAAAAGGCAGGACAGCAGATATGATTCAGTGCTGTGCTGTGCAAAGGGAAGTGGTAATGAGAGATAACAGTGGGATGGAAGAGGAGAAAGATGCAGTATCCAGGACATGAAGTGGTGCAGGACTGGACAAGGCCTTCAGTTACAGCTGCAGAGAGAAAAGGCAACACTTCAGATCTGTGCTGAAGAGACTAAGCTGCAGGGACAAAGGATGAGATTTCCACAGAGCTGCTTGGAATTCCCGATAGACAGACGTGCTGCTGGACACTTCCCAAGCTCATAGTAAGACAAGCTCTGCCCCAAAGCCCATACGCTATGCCGAGAGGGATGAAAGCTTCCTTAACTTATCCCTCACGTTGCCCTGCTCCTCAGCTCGGTGTCCTTCCTTATGCAGCAGCAGTGAGGAGGTGCTCGCCTTAGAGCCTGGCAGAGAAGGTCTCGTTGAGGATCCAGCATTTCCCTCCACAGCAAAGAGCAATGGGCATTGCACTAGTGGATGCTGTGTGGTGATGCACCAAACCTTCTCGGTGGGGTAGGGCTGCTGGCGGGGTCTGAGTGATGAGACAGGGCTGGTCCTACCCAGGGGCCCCACATCACCCTTGGGGGACAGCAGGGCCTGCAGCAAGGAGGCACCAAACAATGACGGCCACTCCCTTTGGAGGCTGGGGAAAAAAAGGCCTTGGAGTGAGGCGTTAATTACAGGTATTGTGTTCCATTTCCTACAATTATGGGAGCCCATCTGTAGAGATTTTAATTAATGGAGATCTTATGGGGAGCCTCAGTTTGGCTGGAGGGTCTTAGTGGGTGTACTCCAGTCTCCTCCGGTATTTTCTGTAGCTGTGCAGTCATTACCATTTGCCATTAGAGATGGTGTTAGATGGCAGTAAATGAGGAATGAGCAATATAATACCTTTCATACAGAGCCGATGTAAGCATTTGCCTCTTTTCCTGACTCCCACCATCCTTTCCAAATTAGTACAACCGCTGGCTACAAAAATCTCTTTCTTTTTTTTAAGGGTGATCGTGCATGAAGCCATTTTAGCAGAAAGGAATGAAGAAGTTTCACCCTGTGTACTATCTGAAATATAAACAGACACGGGGAGGACATTAAAAGGAATGATCTAAATAAGTCCCTTTTCCATCTAAAGCATTTTCATTTCATTGTTTTTCTATGAGTCACAAGTAAGACTTACCAACATTTCTGTTGACCCCTCTGTTTTTTTTCCAGCTTTCTTTCTATATAGCCCCTTCTCTGGAGATGCTTTTTTTTTTTTTTTTCTCAGCGTAACCTACTGAGTGTCATCTAAAAGTGCCTCAAAACCAACATTCCCAGATGAAAGGAAAAGCTTAAATCACATATGTCATGTGTGGTACGTGCTGAAAATGCCCCAAAGCCTTGAGTTTGCGCAACCATGAGGACTGTGTAGCACTGCCAAGAGCGTAAACCACCAGGGATCTTCTGGCTCCGGGGGGCTTTGGATGGAGCTGAACTCATTTATTTGCTCACAAACTAGCTGCATGGGTGCTCCTGGACCACCCTACCTGAAAACCAAAGCACAAGCCAACTTGGATAGCCCAATCCGGCCAACTGGGCACAGCTGACTCCAGAAACCGTTTCTGGGCCCTTCCTATTAAATGCCACAATGTGTGTTTGCCTGCTGCTGTATGATCCTGATCCCTCTCCTAGGGCTGAGCCTCAGCTATATGGATGGGGCTTCCATTGAAGGTCAGTTCTGGAGCCAGGGAATGACACTGCCCAGCACTGTAAGCTGGAGACAACTGCACACATCTCTGTAAGGGATGTGAGATGATCCCGTAGATTTAACCAGAGTGCCAGAGTGATGCTTTTACTCATGTGGGAGTGCTCTGAATCTCCTGCTGCCTGAATATCACTTCAGTTCCTTCTATTTACAGAAACCATTTTTCATTCACTGTCTTTAATGAGACATTCAGCTCCACAACAATATCTAACTCATCAATCTTCTCCCTTCAGGAGCACTTATATTGATCTTCTATTTTCTTTTATTATATACAGAGCTATACACACACACATATACATAATGTGTGTACAGTGTAGGTTCCTTTATTTTTGACTTTTTGTTCTTTGCTATGTTTAAGTCAAGTTTATAACACTAGTATAATTACATGACTGTTGATTACCTTATTGATTTATTGTGCCCTGAATGATCTCTCCTCCTCTTTGCAGCTGCTTGAAATTTCCCAGTTGCTCTTAAAGCTCTGTTTTTTAATACATTTCTCTCAGGAAAAGTATTAACCAGCTTCTGTGTCATGTCTTCTCCTGCTTGTTAGTTGCCTGATGAGATCTACCCACTCATACATAGTTTTCTGGTGAAATACGCTCTGCAGAAGTAAAGTGTATTTATCCTGACCTTCAGGGAGTCGATCTGACTCAAAGCTGAATTCTAACTAACCTCAGATGATTACCATTTAAGAGATTTTGCAATGTCTGCCCTCCTAACCAGGTCCACCATGTTACCCAGAGCCCCAAGAGACAGCTCTGCTTACTCTCTTGTTCGTGCTCAGTCAGCTCCCAGAGCAATCATTCCCAAATTTCCAAAGTCAAAAGCTTTACATACTGTCTATTCTCTGTCTGGCCTGGAACAAGCCACAGTTGCCTTCGCTACTCAGTCAAGTATTACTGAAAATGTGGTAGATAGACAATATGCTATGCAAAGCAGCAAGCCTTTGGGGGGTTTGAGGCATTGAGTAATGCAGCTTCTCCTGTGGGAGTGGCGCAGAAAAACAAACCAGCTGTCTGGATTGAAATCACGAGCAATTAACAGCAGTTTCAATTACCCAGAACAGAACTTAATAAATATTTGCAAATTACACCCTACCTATTTTCACACGAACAGTGGAAGCCCTTGAGAGCTCAGATCAGAGGGACATTGGCGGAGGGAATTCTGAAGGTCAAGAATTCAGCAGATATTTCAAAATTCTCTTCTTAATTAGAAGAAGCAAAGCCTTCTCTGCTGTGTGGAGTCGGGTACGAGAGCTGCAGAGAGAAATGAAAGAGGATGATCAGAGAGAAATTCTGCCAGAGCGTTCTCTTCACAGCGCACGCCATGGAAGGAATCCCAATGGGAAGAGATCCCACCCCTGCCCAGCCTTCAGAATCCAGCGGAGACACTGCAATTGCAGTTATAATCAGAGAAAAAAGGACCCATTCATATATACTCGTCTTGTGAGAAGAGACTGTTCTGCAAATGAGTGTCGTTGCATACCAAGAAGTTTTCTTTGGGCTGAGGGGATCTCAGTTTCCTTCTCAGAGCTGAAAGAAACTCGGGGTTCATGACTGCTGCCACGTTAAAGCACATCATGTCATGATAGCTGCAGAGACAGAAACTCATCACAGATCATCTGATAAAAATAGCTAAGATACACTGGGAATGGAATCCATCACCACCTCGCTGAAGCCGCAGGAATCTCTTTCCATTGTAAACGCACTCCATACGACAATGCCAGCTCTCGCAGGAGCGATAGTAAGACATAAATCACACTAACTCAGAACAGCACCCACCAAACAATGCAAAATGCCTATAAAGTGAGGCTTGACTCCACATTCAGAGAAGCTTGTCTGAAGCTGGAGCATCCAGGAGGGCGGCTGGAGATAAGAACCAAGTCTGTTCCGATGGCGGGAAGGAGGCCACCTACCAGGTGAGCTCTGTAACCACCAGCACAGTCAGCCCCACACACTCGAGTATTTTGTTGCTAGCTCATTCTGGGGAGATTATACGCTCTCAGCATGTCTAATAGCTGATGCACAGGTAAAGAGAGCCCTAGTCTGCACATGAGCATAAAGTCACAGATCTGTGGTACCTGTATGGCTACCTGTATTTTTCCAAAATCCTGTCATGTACTCAAGCAAAGTTAAGCACTCTTGAGCATCTCAAGCATCCAAGTGTTTGCCCTGTGTACCTAAGTCCTTTGTGGATGGCATACTAAATGCTTAGCAATGAAGCAATAAGGTGTTGTTCCACATGAGTAAAGACAGGAGAATGAGGTTCAATGAAAGAAAGCTTTAGATTCACAAAGAAGGCCTGATTTCCACAGAAATCTAATCAAAGTCAGCTCCTCCACTAGTGCATCTGCAAATTCCCATTGAAAGCAGCTTCAGAGGAGAAATAATTTGGTTAAACCTGAGAGCGACTACATTTTGCTGTCATTCATTATTTAAGACTGCCTAAAACTGGATTTAGATCCTGAGGTTGGGTATGCAAATTCGAAAGTCTCGGCACATGAAACATCTCCCATGGCTTCATTTTTGTCACAAGTTTCCACATATATTAATGAGGACAGAAGGAGGAGAGTGATTTCTCTTACGATGCACTCTAATTGCCCACTTACTCAAAGGGACGTGCACACACGTCCTAAAAATCCACCCAGAATTTTCTGCCGGCGGTGGTAAAATGTGAATTCAATAAAGGTTCATCAAGCCATACCACTGCAGCTTCAAAAGTGCATTATTCTTTATCAGGATCCACGGGTGCACACTTGATTAGGACTGTAAGCACATGACAAAATGCCTGGCAGTACAAATGCTGCCTAGTCATAAACATAACATTCCAATCTTCCCCCCGTCCCCATCTACAGACATCATTACTTCACAAAGTATTTTATGGTAATGAGCATGAAACTGCAATAAATTTTTCAGATGATACAGTCAAACATGCACTAAGGTAATTTTTCCCTTACTGGCTGTGAGTTGGCTTTCTAAATGGCTCAAGACTTCAATCATTAAAACAGGGTTTCACATGCCATCCCATGCTAAACTGGATGCTCCAGCTGTCTCACTTTACCAAAATTCTCAGCAGGCACCTAGCACCACAGTAAGCACCAACAGTCCCAGCCTCATAGAATTGCTGAATATCCCAAGTTGGAAGGGACCCATAAGGATCATCAAATCCAACTCCTGGATCCACACAGCCTCCTCATGGCTCAGTTAGCCATGCACCACCAGAGAAAAAGGCCCTTGTGAGCTCTGGATGCTCAGGAAGAAGTCCAGCACCAAGAGCGCGGTCCTCTCCTCAGTAAGTGCCAAAGCAGCACTCCCTGAAAGTACTTCAGAAGAAAACTGTACTACTGTGTACCTAAAGTACCTGCAAAGGATCACTGCTTCCCCTTTTCTCCCCCCCTCAGAAAAGGCCTGCGTTACAAAAGGCACAGTTACCAAGGTAGTCAAGACAAAAGGGATGCTAGTTCATACCGGATAAAAGGCACTTGAGAAGCACATACAGAACAAGTAATTAAAGATCTTGCAATGACCACGTGAACTGGAGCTCTAGAAAGCAAAACAGACCTCAAGAAGATCCTCCCTCTCTGTAATTGCTGTCTGTAAATTGCTCTTTTATTAAATATTTATGGACTTGCTTACTGGCTACTCCCAGTCTGAACAACCACAGTTAACAGGATTATCTTCCTGTGCCAGATGTAAGTAGCAGAGATAAGAGAAATGGAGATAAGGATAACTCACCTGCATTTGGTGCATAAGCTGCCACTAGCCCAAGGTCCTGGGGTTTGATCCCGCAGGGGGGCTGCACTCAGGCATTTCAGGGCTCTTTTGTAAGCATTCTGAAGTCACAGAATTGTTTCAATTGGAAGGGACCTTTGAAGGTCATTTGGTCCAACTCCCCTGCAATGAACAGGGACAGCCACAGCTCAATCAGGGTGCTCAGAGCCCCTCCAGGCTGACCTTGGACGAATCCAGGGATGAGGTATCCACCACCTCTCTGGGCAACCCGTGCCAGTGCTTCACTACCCCCATCATAAAAAACTTCTTCCTTATATCCAATCTAAATCTCCCCCCTTTTAGTTTGAAACCATTTCCCCTTGTCCTATCCTAACAGATCATGCTCAATGATGGCATTTGCACTAAGATCTGCTGTAAGCCCAGCAGTGTCAGCCTGAGGAGACACGCTGCTTTCCTATATCTTTTCCTTGTTTTCTGCATCTTCCATCTCTCTGTTCTGCATTGCGTTTTGTAAACAACACTGAAATGAACTCCACTTGCATTTTTAAATTTAATATTGAGTTCAATTTGCATTTGAAACACACACAATTGCACTTCAGGAGCCTAGATCACTTGAACATCATCTCCTGTCTGGCAATAGGGATATAATTACAATTACGTCTGCTAAAAATTTCCTCTGGGTAGAACCTAGAATTTTTTTTTCCACGTTTGATTTTTTTTTTTACTTTCTGAGAAACAAATTGCAGTAAACAATCAACTTGAAAGGTGAGACAGTGTGTAAGACATGTTTTGTCTGTTTGGTGTAGTAAGGAAGGAATTCCTTGCCAAGCAACACTCGTCTGTGGAAATAAGGAAATTACACACGGAAGAAAAAGAAGGTTCTTTCTGTCCTGATTCTTCTATTCCAATCCAATCTAGCCCAACTCAAAACTGAACAACGTGGCTATGCTAGCAGGAGAGGATGCTCCAAGACCACTGAAGCCATCTGGAATGTGGCTTGTCTTTCACTTGCTGTCACTACTGCTGAACCGCGCCACCAGCGCCTCACTGTGCTCGCATCCCCTGAGTGGTCTCCATAAACATCCAGCACGCATCGATGGATGTCACTGGGTGCCATTTTTTCCACATAGATGAACTCAGTGACACACCTTTGCTTCATACGCACCTCTGTGTCAGGCACCGTTCTGTCAGAGCACCCATCTGCTGCCATCTGTCACACGGCAACAACATGTAATGGGGTGCTGGCGTAAAGGTCCAACCTCTACTGCCGTACCACCAACATCTGCCTCTGACGCCGTGGGTTAGCAAAAGAAAACAGGAGGCATTACTTTCGGAGCAGCCCTCGTGCATTTGTGCAGTCAAGCCAACGTGACAGCTTCCCCCAGTAGCAACTTTAAAAGAAGAAAATCAGTTTCTGGTTTGGAAACGCTGCAGCTATCGCTGCTGCTATGCTGAACTCCGCCGTCTCTACCCCTCCCGCCTTCCCCTGCAGCCAGCAGAACGGATCGGGCGACGGACAACTGCCGCTTCCTCATCCCGCCGCCCCTCCCAGGCCGCGGCAGGCCCCGCGCCGCTCCAGCTCCCACAGCGCCATCTACAGAGCGGCGCGGCAACAGCAGCCTGCGGTGCGCCGGCTCAGGGCAAGGGGCTGCGGGCAGCCCGCACGGCCACGGGGCCTTTCCCAGCTGTAACGAGGCCCCGCAGGCGTTTGTGCTTTCATCTCACATGCAGGAAGAAATCTTTAACTGTGGGAGGGAAGGAGACCCGATTTCGCTGCACGCTACCCCTTTTCTCTGATGACCAGGGAGATGGCAAGTGTGTCTTCCCGCTGTTAGGAGCTCCTGCAAGGAGAGAGGATTTCCAGGTTATGGGATGGTTCATGTGAATGCCTCCTTTCAACAGAAACTGGTCACTGACATATAATAAACATCTTACATCGGGAAGCTCAGTTACAGAACTCTCTTTGCATTTTCTCCTCATTCTGAACTCAAGATTGCCCCCATAGGGCCATCACAGTTCAAATCAGAGCAGACCTGTTGCAGGTGGCACCAGCACTAGGAGAGGGCCCACTGAGGCCCTCAGAAAACACTCAGCTCCTTAAGACACCTGCACTGCCACTCATCTTGCATCACTCATCAGCTACAGTCATTCCTGCACACGGAACTCCGTCCCAGGGTTTGGTTTCCAGTCAAGTCTGCTAAGAAATCACAGAATCACCAAGGTTGGAAAAGAACTCCAGGACCATCTACTTCAATGATCCACCTACCACCTGTATTTCCACACAAATGATATTATTGTGGCCCTCAACACTATTGGGTTTATAACTCTTTCTCAACAACCATGAAGGGAGTAGTAGTGGGAGAACGCAACTGAAAACACCACCACAAGTTTTCCTTTACAAACCTGCAGACTTGTCTGCACCAACCAGAGGAATCCTTTCAAGCAATTAAGGAGGGGGTAAATTAAGTTACCATAGAAATTAACTCCTTAGAAAATTTTTATGTGAAGAATGTGCAGACTGCTTGAGGGAAAGGTGATATTGAAGTGTTTTCTTACCTCGAGTTCCTCTGCAGGCCCTTCTTCACACATACAATCAGAAAAGCAAGGTGGAGTATTTCATCTAAATGGCATGGTTTTCTCCTAGTAGAAGCCAACGGGAAAAGCGCAATAGCATCTTCTCTTGACAGAATAAGTCATTTCCTAAAACATTCTCTCTTTAGGACTATCATAGTCTTTTTTTTTTTTTTTTTTTCCCTCCACCCTAAGTGAACAGAAGAATTGCTTATTTTACTGGTTATGTATGTTACTAAGAAGCCTCTCCATTCTACTTGGACTCAGCTGTGGAAAACACTTAACACAGAATGGAGAAACAGTTGCTAAGATTTTTCTTTGAAGATCAGTCAAAAGATTTCTCTGCCAAGAAAACACTATTTAGTAGTCATTTTGATTTTGTTATATTGTGTCCCAATCAGTATGCAAACATATTAACTCATGCTGTAAGTCTAATTTCTGTAAAATAAAAATTCAGTTAGCATCTAATATCAATGAATAGCCAGAATCATGGCAACTCATTCTGCACCAAATACAGTGCTGAGTATGTTGTCAACCCATGAGTCAAGAGTGAATTTTATTTCCAAACGGACACACAGAAGTGCCCCATGACTACGAGTCAATCATGTGATATTAAGAGCAGATAATTAACTCCTTCCAGACGAGAATTAATCTGTGCATCCACTCAAGTAGATAGCTGACTTATTTACATGTAAACTGTAGTAACTCAGATTGCTTCTTCAGAGATCTTAATGGCCTAAAAAAACATTTAGGCCCCACTTCTTTGAACATTTTGGATGGATGAAGAGTATTGACTAAGTAGCTAATAAACCTGCTGCTTCTTTAGAAATTGACATCCTCAAAAAGCAGCAAGTTAGCTTCAGTGCAGCAAAGACTGCCAGCCTACCAAGCCAATTCCACTTGTAGCAAAAAAAACCAAACTAGATTGTGAAGAAACACTTCATGAATTTAACGACAAAAAGATCTGATGTTCAGAACATGTACACAATTTCAACAAAAGCCCAAATTATTTGGATGGTGTTTTCCTTCAATATCACTAAACTTGAGTGAAATTCAGTGTATTTCATTGCTCACGGCTTCCAGATGAAGTCTAAAAATTAGACTTCCCTCCTTTTCCCCCATTTTGTTTGGAAATACGCACCAGAGCAGCAACACACACAAGGACATTTGTATCCATACGTACAGTTTTTCTTTTTTATTAACAATGTATGTCATTACTGAACAAGGCAACTGAGAAATACAAGGACTGGACATATACATCAAAATTTTACAACCTGACAAAAAATTGGCATATGACTTATATACAGGTGCGATTAATAAAGATTACAACTCTACTGTATTTGATTAAACACAGTCCTAATCACTTACGTTATGAAAATATGAAGTTGATCATATAGAAGTCAAATTCCGGAATCTAAAAATAATGGCAGTTGAAAAAACTTCAAAGCTTTCTATGCCCATCCATTTTACAGAACGTCACTACAGCTCTTCCTAATACCATATACATGAAAGATTATCAAAAATATATCGATGGGTCTATGCTAACGATGAATGCTTGTATTTACATTAAGTTAGCAAATACTTCACCAAATACTTTATATACAAAACTCAATTAGTCCTTTGTGAAAGAGTCATTAAAAAGTTAAAAACCATAGAAATGCCAGTTAGAAATAATGCGCTCCAAAAATTGGACTTTACAACAACTGAGAGCAATTGAAAATAATTTATGAAAAAGCATGTAATTTTATTAAGAGTACTCTCACAACTCTTCAGTTCCAATACGGAGTAGCAGAAACTTTGTCCTGGGTGTTAAGTGGTATCTCCTCTTCTAATAATGCTACAAGAAAAAAAGAAACATTCTTAAAGAGTTTGTCAGGCAGGCTTTGAAGAAGGTAGAGATAATTCCAGGGCTTTGAATGCCCGTACCAAAAGCAGTCTTCTCTGCCAAACTAGATAACCCTCCAGCCCGTCTCTCAATGGAAAAACAGCTTAGATGGGAACCAAGCATTTGCTCTAAAGACATTTCTACACAGACACGTGCACCTAAATAATGCTGCAACACTAACCATGGATGCTGAATTAATGTGCACGTACTAAGGATTAGATGTCTACCGAAACATGGACTCTGAGTTGCATTCCACTCCGGCCCATCAGAATACCAAAATACGGTTTGAGAACACAGGAGTGCAGTTTACAGGGCTTCATGTATGTGCCAAAATACCAGAGTGATCAGACTCTGGTTTTCATCTTCTTCCAGAAAGAAGCGACAGGCAGTACGAAAGCAGTGTTCTTCACTGAATCAAATCAGCGCAATACAATTGTTCATAATGCACTGCAATGACTTTGTCAAAGTGCTGACACCACCTAACAAGCAAAATTAGATCTTGCTGTCAAAACCAAATGAAGTAGATTGAATTTCTCTTTTTATCTCCAGAGATGCTGACTGCATTTTCTATGCTTGCTGCATGCAATTCCTATCTTCTGATTCCACCAAAGCCTAACCATTTTTCATTTTTATTCCTTATTCTTCAAACTCTGTAACGACCAAATCTTAAACCTCTTTTCTGAAAGTTAAGGATGCGATGACATGTCAACCACCTTTAATCTATACAGTCTCTCTCCTACCATCTAATCTTGTCCCCTTTTCCTGCAGATAGCCTTTCATTCTTCGCCTTTTCTTCCAATTGCTCTTTAATGTGTCTTACAGACTATCTCCTTTGTTCCTTTCAATTCATGCTCACTGCGAGAAAGGATTTAACATGGTTGGCCTGCTCTCCTTTCTCCATACCATTAACTCTACCCAAAACACAAAATCCAGTTAACTTCTCTATGTTGATCATTGCACACAAATCCAACTCTTTCCCCAGTGTCTGCTTCTTTCTACACACTTTCACATCTGTTCAAATACATCTAGGAACATCTTCTTCCTCAGATTCAAGTACTTTTCATCCCAGCTCTTTTTGACAGACGCTATCAATGTGAGCATCGTGCCCAGGTTGCAGACCAACGGAAAACGCTCAAGACATCAAATCTTTCTCATCCATAGGTCTTTTCATCCAGTAACTACAACAGTGTTTTACACTCTTTGTGATGGCTCTCTAAAATATGCTCTCCTTAGTCCATCTGCACATCTAGGACTAATCCAGGCTCTGAGATTTTCCTTGTAGGTTGTGTTACTCTTCTGATTCATGTTAGAAGCTGCTCACACAATTTAAGGCAGGATGCAGGAGAAGCAGAGAGTAACTGAAGCTATATAAGCAGCTCTGCTAACGCGTTTGAAACCAGCTTAACCATCTTCCTTTCCTTAACATCTCAAATAAGGTGCCCAATAGCCTTTGGTTATTTCTGTAACTATTTCCTTTCAGGGTTTTTTGTTGTGTTTGTACAGCACCTGCAACTGAAAGAGCTAGAGCAAAAATTGAAGCTCCTTTGCATTGGAGCAATATGGATGTCATCACAGATGCTGCACAGAACATCTGGTAAATCTGTGCAGCAATTTATTCATTAATGGGATGAATGTCAGGTTTCTCAGTTCTTACCAGTTTAATTTGTGCTCTGCCGCTGGACTTTTGGCCCGACACTCTGAGTTTCCTCTTCAGGATTTGGGCGTTTCCCGGCGCTAATGCCAGTACCAAGAGATGCTCTTCCTGATAATTTAAAATCAGTATTTATAATTGAGACACTGCTACTGTACTTTTATAAATTCAGGAAAAGGGGTTTGGTTTGGCTTTAGGTGGTGGTGTTGTTTCTTTTTTAATTACCTGGTTGCATTAAGTGCGATTGCTGATTGTCTCCATGAGCGTAGCGTAAGATACTACTTGCCTGACAGTAACCTGTTCAGATACAGTAGATGACATAAATAAAACTCAGAGCTTCAGAAAGCATACAGTTACATTACTCACACTAACAAAAAATACAGTTTATTCTCCACCAAGAAAAATCCTCAGATAGACCATCCTGAATATATTAAGTGCACACAGTTAGGCACTTTGTTTGTAGCAAACAGAGTAAGGTAGTCTGTCTGGACACAGTGATATATTTTAAGTTGTTATAAAATTTAACATCAGCACTGTGAGTTCTCCTCTTCCTTTTAAACTATTTGGTTACAGAGATAGTAACATATCCTTAACATAACGAAGCTGTAGAAAAAATACAAACAACAAGCAGATAAAAACTATTTGAAAAAGTAGTCCAAATTAGCAAGAGCAGCTGTGGTTCCTTGCTCTGTTGTGCTCCGCTTATGTTCTGCATGTTTCAACAAAACAAAGATTACAATCTTTCACGATCAATCAACATACACTGAGAAGACAGTTGCGCTCTGTTAGCTTGCAGCTTTGACCTCTACAAACCACATCTCAAGTTTTTGTGAAGTGACCAGAGATTTGCTTACGCCTTATGAAAATATTCACAAAAAAAAGACCTGTGGAATTTCATCATATATGGAAGAGTGTTAATGAAATCAGGGAAAAGGTAACATGTAAATTTTGCAATCAGATATATAAAGTAAACTTCTCTTCCAGTATCATTCATTTTAAACAAACCTAGGATAAATTTCAATAATTTTTGTTTAGTCACACCTGTGATCCCCCTCACTTCCAAACGTACCTAGCCAGAACAATATTTGTATTTCAGAGATAAAGGTAAGACAAGTTCACTCTAAGAAACAATTTTTATGTTTCAACAACAGAAACAAGGCCAGTTCAAGCTTGGACAACAGCTTCCACAGAGAATTATCCATATTATTTTCATGTTTTGTCTATTTTTTCCCTAGTTGCACAAATTTGGAGGTCCTCTACAGCTGGGCACTCCCACAGTACCTTGCTGCTGAACTCCACTCCCTCCTGTATGAGAGTCTCCCAGGGCACAGGTCTGAACACCAGCTGCCTGACCATCACCAGTTCCCAGCTGAGCTCCTAGTGAAGCAGGAAAAAAAACAACAGCATTCCAATTTGGCAAATCAAACTGTTTGATATGTGTTGAGAAATTATTTTGTGAGAAAGAAAAACATGAATAAAATTCTTCTGTTGAGATTTAAAAAGCTGTCTTTATACAAATACTACCAACACCGAATAAAACTGGAAGCAATGAAGTTGCTCCGGAAACTGTCTTGTGAAAACAGCTCTCTTATAACACACGATGCCAAGGGCCTCATAAAAAGACATTTCAGCTATTCAGTTCCAGTATTTTTGTGTACTGAAAAAGAATGTGACTGACCTCCTGCACTGCTACAACCAGAAATGCTTTCTCCCGGTGAAAAGCTCATTAGGCCACCATTTCCATTTCCATTTGGATTAGAAGGCACTGTTGCAAGAAGACCTAAGCAATGAAATAAGATATGTAGCCATAAAGACAGAAACAAACAAACAAACAAAAAGATTAAAGCTAGCATCCGTTGTTCTCATGGCAGGCAATTCTCCATCCTCATCCCAAGTAGTCCACCTTTACAATAGGATAACATCTCTCTATCTCCCCTGCTGCTGAGATCTTGACACAGTTGCATAGCAGGCATTTTCCACATAATGTTCTGCATACATTTTCTAGCATACATTAGTAACAAGTGCTACAGCACTGCATTGAACTGCAGTGTATCCTGATTCAATATGTGGTATTATCTGAACAAAGACTACTTACAGCCTTCTGAACAATCTAAATGCATGTGGTTTACTATTCAGAGAAAAGGCAAAGGTCTTTCCTAACAAGGCAGAACGTTAGCAGAGGCTGCAGTAGCTTCTATCTGAACAACAGCACTTGAAAATATATGGTACAACTGAAGTTATGAATAACATTCATTTTCTAACCACTGGTATTAAAACTTAGCTGTACAAGAGTAACACAATGTGCAGAAGAGCATGTGTTGGCCAGTTTAATTAACCAGAAATTTCCATAAATCCAAAGAAAATTTTCTGGACAAGATTTGTCCAGTCCACTCCAGCTCTTCTGACCCTTCTTGGTTGTATCTAACATTTTCATTTACTTGCCTATACAACCCTGGTTACAACACTGAGTTCACACCTATCTATGGGATGAAATAACTAAATGCTAGAAGGCGAGACACGTTTACAAATAACTAAAGCCAACAGCCTATCACCATACCCAGTCCTCTGTATCGTGAAAGCTGCTGGTAAATTTGTTTCATCCTCTCAATATTCAGACGGCTTGCTTCCGCGTGGTTTACCATGGGTTTGGGATAGTTAACTCCTATCACACATTTTGCAGCCTTCTGGACGCTCTCTGGGGCATTCCAAGGATCATAGATGTATTTTGCAGGGAAACCTCTAAGTACAGGCAAGTAACGTCTTTAATAAAAAAAGAAAACAATCCATTTTAAATATAGAGCTGGTTGACAGCATCAGTGAATTTACTGAAAATTCTGGGCTGTGAATTACCTGATGTAATCTCCATTTGGGTCAGTTCTTCTGCCAAAACCCACTGGACAGTAGCAGTGAAAAAACTGCTGAAAGAAGGAACTACAGGACAGCCACATCCAGCTTCCAGCATTCACACTCCAATCTGCATCAAGCAAGAGCTCTTCAAAGACCTCAAGAAATTAGGGCAACAAGTTAGTGTGAACGTGGCACATCTTTGAAAAACCTGCTTCTCAAGAATGGATAGGAGTCCTCAATTCCAAAGGCAATCCAGCTCTCCAATGGCACAACATTCAGGGAACACTCGGTACATGGTTGCAAATACTTACCTAAATGCCAAACTCAAGAACAGAAGTGTGATAGCCCATTGTGACTTTTACCCTGTAAAAAAACTTGCAGACATCTCAGAAAGGGAAGAGTGGAAAGCTGTACATCTTTGCTAACACAACCTTCAAAAAAAATCCTCAAAGGATGGCTGGAGTCTGATTGCCTTTAAGAGCATTTGTTGCTGCTCTTGAAAGAGCTGCTTCTTCATGTTACAACAGAGTAAGCTTTGCTAATTTCTACAAAGCAGGAAACAAGGAACTTTCCCAACCCTGAATGCCAGTCTAAATACCTCAGCATGTGCTTTCACTAGGTGAGGAGACCCATGAGTAGAAATCCAGAGTTTCAAGATACAAGAAAACAATTCAGAAGCTGTATTCTTGAAGGCCACCAGTTAATCTAGTAAACCACAGTTCTGAGGACACACACTTCAGAGATGTATGAACCATTAAGAGAAAACATCTTCTCTGGCCATTACTACTTATATTAAAAATAATAAGAGGAAATTGATTTAAATTTCGAACTCAATCCTTCCAAAGCTTTCAAGTTTCTAGCATTTTTTGTTTGTTTTTAATTAATATAAACAAGCCTATCATGCATAAAAAAGTTTGTCTGCACTGATCACGTCACCTAACAATGCAGGCAAACAAGAAAGCTTTATTCTTTGAAGGAGAACTTGGGAGTATTTCTATAAAAGGAGGGCACAAAATAGTTTCCCAAACAGTTACCTTCTTTAACCTGTTTTTCCAAGTTCTCATTTCCCTTTCAAACTTGCACTGTATCCAAATGTTCCAAGAATCATCATTTTCCTTCACATTAAGACTCTAAAAGTTAACAGCTTGCAAATGCCATACAACTTAAATTAGTATTATTACAATATAAAGGCTAAACAAGGTAACACTAACCAAGATCTCTCTCCACATAGTCATGAAAGTATTCATACTATTTTTGTAATATTACTGTATACTGTAACGTTTTCTAGTAGTTACAGATATTTAAGCAATAGTTGATTAAAAACAACAACCCTATTTTTCAAGTAATTGCCTAACAACATAGCAAGATGAACACTAAATGCTTGCACTCAACTGCTCCACTAGATGCTGCCACGCAATAAGACTTAGAATCACATTTCCTCAGAAGGCCAGGTTAGCGTTTGCTAGCTATGGATGTACTGAGTTAACATCCTTTGACTGCACAAGCCTGGTCCGTCCGTATACATGCACTGTTTCAAGAGTAAGTGGCACTCGTCTGTAAAACACAGCCTTTTCATTTGGCTGAATTACCTGTGCATATTTATCTTCAATGAACTGTAAAAGGAAAATTCCTACGACAGCTTATGTCCTTATGTAATCAAGACTTCCCTTTTAAATGAAATGTGTTTACTTGCAGCTGATCTATTAAGTGAGATGAAATTTCATAAGACTGGATGCATACATAAGATGCAAGCTCAAAATTCGGAGTGCAAGTACATTTAAAAACAATTTAAAATAAAAAAAATATTTGTCATAATCATCACCCAGTAAAAGAAGTGTGACCCTTCAAAGAAAACGTAGAACTGATTGCAATGCTAAGATTAAGTTATCGCATTCTTTTCTTCAGAGGACTGACACACGCACTTTCAACTTCAGCGTCTCCTGGGTATTTGCACGGAAATTAACTGCACTGAAACTACAGCTAACTGACATTGCCCATACTCACACTTCTAACATTAGGTGAAGGGACAGGAGTGGCTAAAAGGACACTCTCAGCTCTTAGTCTTCTCCCTTTAATTCCTGTGTTTTTCCTTAGCGGGGAAGCAAACATACAGTGTGAACAGGAACAGTTCATGAAACATGACTGTAAAGAAAATTTCAACTACAGGGTTAAACTGTATTTCTTAAAATCACAGAAACCTTAGAGTTCGAAGGGACCTCCGAGGGCCATCTAGTCCAACTCCCCTGCAATGAACAGGGACACCGCAGCTAGATCAGGTTGCCGAGGGTCTTGAAAGTCCCCAGGGACGGGGCGTCAACCACAAACTTATGTATAAATATAAATCAGAATTCAAAATCAAGAATGAGAAAGAATACCTTCATTCCTTCTTCCCAGCTAATCCAGAGGTCACCTCGAGTCAAAAAGCATGCCACAGCATGCCGAGCTAAGTGGTGAATCCAGCCTTCTTGACGAAGCTGCGTCATAATTGCATCAATCCAAGGAAAACCTGTCCTGCCTTCTGCCCATTTGGCCAAAGCCTCAGGATTCTTATCCCAAGGAATTTGAACACAGATAGGATTCCCCTCCATTTTATCAAACCGTGGATTGTTAGTTGCCGCTGTGTAGAAAAATTCACGCCATAACAGCTGGCCATAGAGGGAGAGGGGAGGGGAGCTGTTCTTTTTTACCTGAAGATTATTAAAAGAAAACATTTTATTAGGAAAAGATAGGGAAAACAAATCACAACATCTAAGAACGCGTAGCTGACCAAAGGTAGAATCATACCTTTTTGTACAGGTCCGTTAACTTGAAATAAAAGAGTCGACAGGACAAACAGCCAAAGCGGAGGTAGGGACTAAGCCCTGTAGGGCTTGCCAGAAGGGAATTGGCGTTCATTCGTGGTCTTTCAAAGTTTGCTACCCAAGCCTTAAGAAAAAATAAAATAAACCCAAAAGACACTAACATCAGACTACAGAGTAGGTAACAAAACTTAGTGAGCTTAAAGGGAGAAATCATGCACAATCAGTAAGTGAGTCCACGTGCTGAACAAGTGATCACATCATCTTAGAGCTAAGATAAGGTGATCAAATGTTCAAGGGGTTCTCCTCAAATCAGCAGAATCTCTAGTAAATAATTCACCTCAATGAAGAAGGCATGAACTGTCCTCCAGAACTGCTTATCCCTTCTTTAAACATAGAGGAAACCGTGACAACTAACAGTACGTCAGCTTTTAGAGGAACTGCCCTTCAAAGCTTTTCAAGTAAGGTTATCTCCAAAGAAAAAAAAATCCATTTCTCAGAATACACAGTAGCATGACAGACTTTCTCCAAAGTTCAAGGTAGGTGACAATTTGCTGTCATCTTTTAAAACTAAGAAACAGCAACTTGATTTACATCATTATATAAAGGCCCTAAGCATAAAGGGTTATTTTTTTGTTTCTTTTTGGTGTTTTTTGGTGGGGAGGGGGCTGATAGTTAAAAAGAAAAAAAAAACAATTTCACAGAATCACAGAATCAGTAAGGTTGGAAAGGACCTATAAGATCATCTAGTCCAACCATCCACCTATCACCAATGGTTCTCGCTAAACCATATCCCTCATCGCAGCATCCAAACGTTCCTTGAACACCTCCAGGGTCGGTGACTCCACCACCTCCCTGGGCAGCCCATTCCAGTGCCTGACCACTCTTTCAGAGAAGTAGTATTTCCTAATATCCAGCCTGAATCTTCCCTGGCGCAGCTTGAAACCATTCCCTCTAGTCCTATCACCAGTTGCACGAGAGAAGAGGCCGACCCCCAGCTCACTACAACCTCCCTTCAGGTAGTTATAGAGAGCAATAAGGTCTCCCCTGAGCCTCCTCTTCTCCAGACTGAACAATCCCAGCTCCCTCAGCCGCTCCTCATAAGGCCTGTGCTCCAGACCCCTCACCAGCTTTGTTGCCCTTCTTTGAACACGTTCCAGGGCCTCAATGTCTTTCTTGCAGTGAGGGGCCCAGAACTGGACACAGTACTCAAGGTGCGGCCTCACCAGAGCTGAGTACAGGGGGACAATTACTTCCCTGCTCCTGCTGGTCACACTACTTCTGATACAAGCCAGGATGCCATTGGCCTTCTTGGCCACCCAGGCACACTGCTGGCTCATGTTCAGCCGAGCGTCAACCAACACCCCCAGGTCCATTTCCTCTACACAGTCTTCCAGCCACTCCGCCCCAAGCCTGTAGCGTTGCTTGGGGTTGCTGTGGCCAAAGTGTAGGACCCGACATTTGGTCTTATTAAACCTCATCCCATTGGCTTCAGCCCAGCTATCCAGCCTGTCCAGATCCCTCTGTAGGGCCTCGCTACCCCCAGGCAGATCGACACTTCCAGCCAACTTGGTGTCATCTGCAAACTTACTGAGGGTGCACTCAATGCCCTCATCCAGGTCATCAATAAAGATATTGAAGAGGACAGGCCCCAGCACCGACCCCTGGGGAACACCACTCGTGACCGGTCGCCAGCTGGATTTAGCTCCATTGACCACCACTCTCTGGGCCCGGCCCTCCAGCCAGTTCCTTACCCAGCCAAGAGTGTACCTGTCCAAGCCACGGACTGCCAGCTTCTGCAGGAGAATAGTGTGGGAGACAGTGTCAAAGGCTTTGCTGAAGTCTAGGTAGACTACATCAACAGCCTTTCCCTCATCCACCAGGCAGGTCACTAGATCATAGAAGGAGATCAGGTTGGTCAAGCAGGACCTGCCCTTCGTGAACCCATGCTGGCTAGGCCTGATCCCCCGGTTGTCCCGCACTTGCCGCATGATCTCCCTCAAGACAATCTGTTCCATAACCTTCCCTGGCACCGAGGTCAGGCTAACAGGCCTGTAGTTCCCCGGGAATTTGTTCAATTCTCCTTACACTTCATTACTAAGAACAACTCTGTTTTCCAGATACGTCATGCTCACAACAATATGAAATATACCTTTCGTTCTAGATGTCTTTCCAGTCGCGTGAGAGCTTCTGTTTCTCCCCCAGGCCATACTGCAGAAGGCAGACCATCTGTGTCAAAACCTGAAAAACAAATTTAAACAAGGAAAGTCCTTGTTTGCCTCTCCTGAAGGGCAATAAATTCTAATGTATTGATATTTGATGGCACATTATTATATCCTGAGAATAGCCTTAAGTTGGACACATGGCAAAGTACAAGTTCTATAACAGTATGCAACCAAGTCTTATCAAACCACGTTCAATAGCTACACCTTGCAGGAAAATGCATTTTTTACATTCCGTTATAAAGTTTAATGCTGAATGATTTCACTTCGATTCCACTGCTTTTGTTTTTGCCCAAGGTGACCTCCCTTTCATTTTCCAAATTATTTTCAAGTTTCCAGCTCTGCAATACATCGATTATCTCTAAACTACAACTTTTACTTTTTATTACCTCACTACTAAGAAGCAAGAATTGCTTCATTAATTTATAGGATGCCTAAAAACTTTTTCAATCATACTAAAAGCATCCATGCTACCTTCAGAACTAACATTCCTATCTTTCATGCTACTACTACTCTGAAAGGGTGGTCAGGCACTGGAATGGGCTGCCCAGAGAGGTGGTGGAGTCACTGACCCTGGAGGTGTTCAAGGAACGTTTGGATGTTGTGTTGAGGGACATGGTTTAGCGAGAACCATTGGTGATGGGTGAATGGTTGGACTGGATGATCCTGTGGGTCTTTTCCAACCTTAATGATTCTATGATTCATTGACTTTGACATTCATAACAGATTGGAATTACGATTGGAATTCCAATAACAGATTGGAATTAGTAATTCTGCTGCAGAAGAGGAAAAAGAGGCAAGCTTTCTTCCCCTCCCTTCCTCTCCCCTAAGGACCATTCACCAGGTACATGAGATAATGTGTTTAGTGAGGTCTTTCTTCCTGAAGAAGGCTTTAAAAGACAGAGCAGCAAGAGCATAGCCAAAATTTGTCCAGAGCCTTTTAGGGATTTGGTGGTCATGTTGCATTTGTTTGTATATATTTCTTAAATTAAAATTTATACAAACAAGAGATTTTAGAATCCTCTAAAATAATTATCTGCCTTATTATGATCTTTTATGGTACTGCAGGACAAGCTTTTGGGGCTTTGTTTTTAAATTAAATTGTAAAGTGATAGATCAATGACAAAACACAAGGTACCAAACACATATAATGCAAAGAAATAATAAGGACTGTGGTAGCTTGATGATGATTTGGTATCTTGAAAAAATGGCTGTGCTGTACTTCAGGAAGCTCAACAGTACTTAGTGTAGTTTGATCTGTCTGACCTCCCATTTAATCAAAACACCTAAAATGCACGGAGCTCATTATCCTTTTTTGTTCTATTTGTTTGTCATAATTGGCATCAGCTCACAATTAACCAGAAGTAGAACCTCTTCATGTGGTTACTTTAAGTATTATGCTTTCAGTGGTAGGCTACTTCTCTGCTCGTTCCACAACATCTAAGCAGTGTAAGAACTTACCTAGCTCTTCAAGCGACGGGACACCGTATTTCTCATCGTGGTCATCAGAAACTGGAGTGGTACATTTCTGCATTACCTCTGGGGTTATAGTCTCCACTGGCATCTCCAGTGGTTCCATCCTACTAATCAGAGTCTGGAATCGCTTGTAAGTAAGAGGCGGCTGCCCTCCATTTAATTCTATTATTCTGGTTTTAAAAGGAAAAAAGAATAAAAACAAAGTATGTTAGACAACAGGATACTGCAATGTTTTTCTTTGTTGGTTTTTTGTTTGTTTGTTACTTTTAATATATACATCCACACATGCAGAAGACATACTGTGCTACACAGAAAGACAGATATACATGGTTATCCAGACAGTTTGAACCTTAATTTTACACCACCATTTTTCCTCACCAGGAAAACATAAATTAACTGTTTAAAACCAAGTCAATTATTCTTAACTTCTGGGTTGAGGAAAGTTCCTTAAGAATGAGTAATGAATATAAAAAGCTCGAGGCAAAGAAAACATACAGAATTAACAAAGCAGGTGAAAAGTCTGCAGCAACACAGGTGAGTTGGATGCATCTTTATAAGATCATGCTATCTGCATAAAAAGAAAGCATTTTTCTACTCTGGCATTCAGGGCAGAGTTCAGTACTACAGCTGAGTTAATACTGAGAAATGATTAGGCTGCCATTTATATGCAATGACTGTCAAAACAGTTTTCACATTCTGCATTGTCCATCTTTAAATCTGCAATCTTGGTAACAGGACAAGTTCAAGAAATAACTTAAAGCAGTAGAGAGAATCAACTGTTCACTTAAGGGCAGGGGGAAATGAGAAGGAATTTTGACAGAGGGCTGGATTTTCAATATAAGATTTAAAAATAGCTACTGGTTCCAAGTCAGTGTAAGAATTCCCCTCCTCCCCAATACATCTAGCAATCTCCCATACATGTGGCTTCTAACATTAAAACCAGCATCTACCATAACAAATTACTTAATGTTAAGAGAAGCCAAGTCATATTTTTGAACAGTTTGCAGATTATGTTTCTACAACAAGGAGCTAACACTAATCCATTTAAATAGATATGTGGAATAACAAACAACACATTAAGTAACACAACCCAGGGATATCAAACAATCCCCAGAGCATTACTGGGTACGTAACTTATAGGAAACAGTTTCAGAAAGATTGAGGACCTTTTGCTAACTTGTGTAGAGATGAAACTGAGAACAAACCAAAATTGAACAAAAACAAATACCAGTTGTCAGAAGTTAACAGTTGTTTGCACCGCTTTACTGTTAATTCAGAAAACCAACACTATTGTCAAAAAGAACACAGAATCAAGGCTACGTTTCATAGTTTTCTGTATCAATTTTGGAGTTGCAAAATTTTGCTCAGTGCACAATAAAATTTGTGTGAATAAGATGGAAGAATACAAAATATAAAACAAATGTGTAGTTAGGAAGAATGAAAAGCGTTCTATATAGGAATTAGCACATGCTATATAAAAAACACTATATAAAGCCCTACTTTTTTCCTTCGTGAAACCAGAGGTAATGGTAACTTACTTGTCTAGGTCATATAATGTGTGAGAAATTCGAACGATGACCTCCACTCCAGCTTCACTAGCCAGCTTCTTAATTGCTGCATCTCTCTCCTTCCCAAACGGTTCCGAATCATATTCGATAGAGAGTTTTGCAATGCTCCATTCCTGAAACACAAAATAAATATGCTGTCCTTCAGCAAACCAGCTGCTTGACAGAGGGTGAGGAAAAGAAGAATGGAAAGGACAGGTTATAACACCAGCTATTGTCTGTGGAGAGCTGGTAACAATACACAAAGGTACAAAATACAGAGATATCAATACCCTGACTGACAAAAAAGCAGACAACATTTTGGCATCTAGATTGGAATCAGACAAAAAAAAAAAAAAAGCCTCTACTGATCTGCCCCATTACATTTCCATAGAGGTTTTGAAAATTCAGCTTCAATTTTAGGATCCACATACTTAAGAGGCATAACAGAAGGGAAAGATGACACAGGCTGTCTTCTGGACGTTTTTGAGCAGTGGTGTCTTGCTGCTCTGCAAGCTTTTCACACATGCCTGTTAACTTCAGCAGGAGAGCTGAGGTTTCTGGAGAGAAACTAATCTGAGGTAACCAAATTCTTTCCAAAACAGCTTCAAGTGTGAAAGGGGAGAAGCAAGTAACTTCCCTTGCTAAAACCAGACACCACATATTTTTCCTTCCTGTTCCAAACCCTCCAGCCACCAAATCCTACAAATGCTGTAATTAAGCTCGCAGCAACGGGCAGGGGAAAAGAACCAAAGGAAGGCATCACTCACAGCTGTGGTTTCTGCAACAGCAGAACATCTTGCCTAAACTCTGAAGAAGCACACTTCTAATCCCAGTTATCTTGATCAGGAGACCTAGACACACCAGCCAGACTACTTCAGAGAACTCTTCTCATACCAAAGGCACAGGGATACAACACTGTTCACTTAGGGCGTTGCTTCACTTCTAGACTGTTTAGCTCTCACCTAGATGGAGCACACGTACAATACTGAAGATAAGACTACTCTAGGGAATGCTTGGCATCCTTCCACCCTTACATCTGCCAACACTGACACAGCAGGCTCTGAACCCTTTAGCAGCCTCCCTCACTCTTACACAATGTTTATTTTACATTTGGTAGTGTAAAGACCATCCATTTGACAGTTGGTAGCACATTTTCTTAAACCCTTCTTTCTTCTGGCACGTTGAAAAGAAAATCATGAAAAAAGCATTCAAGGGCCAGAGCCACACTGCACTTCTGTCTCTTTGCACTGCTCCAGAAGATGACAACCTACTGCTGCTTTCAATAGCAATACTAGCTAGTACTGCTGAGAACGGGTGACACTGAACTAAGTCTTAAGGGAAGCAAAGCTGTTCTGAGGGATGGAAAGTGGGCGGGGAAGAAGAACACAAACAAGTATCTCCCTCTACCAAAAAATCCTAGAGTCCTTTTAGTCCTTTTTAACAATTAAAATACGTCAGTGCTCTGTCTTTTGAAAACATTATCCTTCAGTCTGTGAAAAGGAGAGCCCTACTGAAAAAACAGCCGTGAAATATTCACCCCCAGGCATCTTAGATAAAATTTCTGACAAGAGTTTACAGAAGTTCCACTACCTCCTACCATTACTGGCTTGAAGATATCGCCTTTCAGACAAAGAACAGATGTGTTCTTCATGGTCAGGACCGTTGCTCACCTTTATGAGACATTTAATGAGAAAGACCTGAAAAGCTTGATTCAAGGGTCCACATCACCCATTGCAGGGCAAATACCTGATGTATAGATATCTGCTCTGGCAAAAGAGGCTATGAGAGTAACTGTATGAGATACATACATATACTTCAGGCAAAAGACTAACAAGAGGTAAAACAATGTCTCTTATTCATCTAGCTTAGTGCTGAAGATTTGAGAATTAAATCTCTTGAGAAGATAGTCTTTTTCAGAAAAGGATATTTTTTCCAGTCTTGCTTATCTCAGTCACCTCAATCCAGTCATTCCATAAAACCTTTTAAAATTAATATGCAAAGCATATTGAGCAGCCTGGAGAAGAGAAGGCTCCAAGGAGACCTGATAGTGGCCATCCAGTACCTGAAGGGGGCCTACAGGAAAGCTGGGGAGAAACTTTTTAATAAGGGAGTGTAGCAACAGGACGAGGGGAAATGGCTTTAAACTGGAAGAGGACATATAGACTAGGTATCAGGAAAAGATTCTTTACTGTGAGGGTGGTGAGACACTGGAACAGGCTACCCAGCGAGGTTGTGGATTCCCCCACCCTGGAAGCCTTCAAGGCCAGGCTGGATGGGGCTTTGAGCAACCTGGTCTAGAGGGAAGTGTCCTTGCCTCTAGCTGGGGGGTTGGACCTACATGATCTTGAAGGTCCCTTCCAATCCAAACCACTCTATGATTCTATGTTCATTTCCACTATCCTATTATACTATTACTTTAAATACACTATTATCCAGATAAGAAATTATTATCAGTAGCAATTTCTCAAGTTTTGATTTCTCGATAAGATTCTTTCCTGCAAAAAAAAATTAAAAAGCAATTTATGATCAAAGGAGTTTGATATCATTAAATACCCTGTAAAGAACAGGAATCAGATGAAATAAAATTGAAAATTCTCAACTTTAAAGTTCAACTTCACCATTTTCATCAAGAACAACTGCAGCTTACGCATAAGCTACTTCAGAAAAATATTCTGAAGTATACGGAAACAAGAGAGCTAACCCTGCATTTTGATCGAGACTATCTCCAGTGAAAAATGTAATGAACCACTTCTTATGGCTAAAAAGCACACCAGAGATTTGGTCTAAATCAAACACTGCTTTTACAGGTCAGACTTTGAATCTCTGAATTCATGTATGCATTATTTCACAGGGAACCCAGAAGGAAAACTCAGTATAGGACCCATACACAGCAAAACATGAGAAAATAGTCCTATTTGTGTAGAGAGAAAAGAATTAAAACTGTATAGTCTAAAAGGAACTCGAGTCAGTTGCTGATATGCACAGTAGAGAGGGAGGGAAATCCTAATATTAAAAAAATCTGGAACTGCAAAAGCGTATTAAGCATTTACATTGAAAGCAACTTGCACTTAAGTATACCAGTACAGGAAATACTTCCGGTTGAAACCAGTTTGACAGTCATATTCACGGACAGAAACTAACCGTAGGGTAAAAGGAAACCTGCATTTTAGCTGTATACATTTCTAGCATTTACCTTAAAAAGCCTGGGGAAAACATCTGCTGGCTGTCCACGAATGACAAACAAACGTGAATTCAGTTTCCGTAGACTGGCATCAAGATCCTCAAGACACTGAAGCAGAAACCTGCAAAGAAAAGTAAAGAAATGTTTGCTTTCTGAGGTAGACCAAACAACTTCACAGTAGAAGCAGGGATCTAGAGGAACAGCTCAACCGTTATCAGATCTTCCATATTTCATGCATATTTTGGTGATGCAGGCATGCACGTCCACATTCTAATTATACTTAGTTTACAGTAGTTCAATAGCTCTTATTACGCAGCACATAATTGAAAAAAATCAAACTGTGCTCTCATTCAAGTTTTCACCTCAATGCTATGCAGTTCCGGAACACATTAAAACATACTCAAGTCTTAACTGAATCTATAAGAGTCTTGTCACCCTGAAGGAGGAAAAAATAGCACACCACACAAAAAGAGAGAGAATCAGCTATTGGCATACAGCAATGAAACTTAATCCAAGTGCCCCTTACAACACAGGGGCCTGAACTGTTACTAAAAACAGCACGTCAGGAGACTAGATGGTCACAACTATGCCTTTGGCCTTCACTTATAAAAATCTCTCTCTTTCTTAGGAGGAATGTCACAAACCAGCTACACCCTCCCTTGAATTTGTAATGAGCAAATCAGGAAACAAGAAAAAAAGGGGAGAGAATGGGGTTCTGCAAATCAGCAAGTCTTCAGGTGGAACGGGCAGTTGCACAAAGGATGTTGAGACAGATCTACACACCAGACAATTATTAGCAGATTCAATAACTAAAGGTAACTAATAGCGAAGATTGTTTGGGGGGAGACATAAAAACTGACAAGAAAACTGAGGCTGGTGGCCACCTAGAGATGATGGGGATATTCAGATAAGCATCCTTCTCCCAGACTCCTCACCAGCACAGTGTTTCCCCCACAACATGATCTCTGTGATAAAAGTAAGGTTTTAATCAGGAGCTGTTCAAACCCTCTACCACGATGATGTTACTGTGCAGCAAATCACGTGCTGACCAGGGCAGCTGCTAAGTTTTGTGCACGCATGTGTCATTGGATTCCCCACCAGCAACCAAAAGTGATAACCTGAAAGGCAAAGGAGAGACTCTCCTGCTAGAGGCCATCATTCCTATGAGGACCTGCCATAACACCACTACATGTAGGTGGCACAACAGCCGGAGACCAACCCATGGACTACACTGCCAGGGAGGCTCTAGGGATGTGGCAGCACAGGTGCAATTATGTGGAGATGCCCACTGAGCTGCAGGTGCCCTTTGCGGTACCAAGAGCAAGTACCCAGCAAACAAGACTACCAAAACACCTATTTCACAGAGTGAATTACAAAAAATAACCCATTGCAATTAAAATGCTAGAGATTCTAAGAGGGATATAACATACATGACAGTTGTAAACCTATTGAAACTGTGAAACAAGACTTCTTTTTTTCCTCTTTTTCAAGAGATTTTACAATAGATAAGTGATGGCTAACATTTTCTCCTTAAGAAGCTGGAGGTAATGTATGAAAAAAATAATATGTACATGACCAAGAACTGCCAGCAATGTATGGCTCACCTGACTTGAAAGGGTAACAGAAAGCAGAGGAAGCAGGTGTACAAGGGCACAGCAGCTTCTTTACTGACAACTATGTTACATGAACAAAAAATGATGCCCAATTCTCTCAATTTGCTAAATTTTGATCTGAAAAGAAACCTCCAGGACAGTTACAGAATGAAGTAAGATATGCTGTATCTAAAAAGAAACTTCTGTATAAGAAGTCATTTTAATATCAGATTCTAGAGTAGAATCACATATGCTTCTATTTAAAGAAAATGTGGGCCCTAAGTCTGTAGGCCAAAGTTGCTTCCAGGCCTACTCTAGAAAGTACAGTGTTTTTCTGTTGTTATTTCTGTTTTAAACTTGGAATTACAGTCCTTATCATGAATCTTGTCCATTTCAATCTTTCTCAGTCTTGCTTCCCAGGAACATAAGTGTTCACAAATTCTTCACAAACCACTATAAACATGAACTATGGTTTCCCAGATGGCTTTGGAATGATATGAGAGATTTATTTTTGTTTGTTTGATTTTAAACTTCAAATCACAGAATATAGGGAAAAAGTATTAAAGGAAACTGACAAAATAAAATGCTTGCAGCTATTTCAGTGCAAAAAATGGTCTCAGGAAATTGTTTTTTCCTATCTGCATCTCACTTCCCCTATTTTCTCAACCCATTTTCTTCCTAACTGACCACAGCATACAACTTTAGTCTAGACCTGACACAAAATCCTATTCAAGAAGATTACATGCGCTGACCCAGCCTTCATTTCACATCCAAGGTCCCTAAACTTGCCCTTAATACCATTTAATCTCTATTTTGTTGGTTTTCCAAATCTTCTCTAATATCTCTAATATCTCTCTTTCTATCTCCATAAAACTTTCATGTATGTAAAAAAACAACGGTCTAGACTGGAGTTGTCAAATACAAGGAGGAAGACAGAGGGGAGCTGAGGGGGACATAGGGAAGAAATTACTTTGCTATCTCCTCTCACCCAAACAAAAACAGAAGCAAACCAACCAAGTCCCAGCTTAGGCTGCACGTCTCTCACTGAGAACACTTTGTTCAGAGATAAAGACCAAATTAAGCCCTAGCGACCCTGTGGTATTTGTAGTAACAACAGTGCAAAAGAACACTGCTTTTGAATTGGAGGACAGGGGTTCAGTTTACAGCAATCATTCAGAATGAACTTGCAATTTATTAAGCCTATTTGAACATTTCATCTGGTCCGGGTGTGTTTAACAAGATGTGCCACAAATGATGAAACTAATCTATTTTGTTTTCACCAACCAGATTTACGCAATATCACATCTAAAGGGCATTTTCTCATTACAATTAGAACAACTTTGTCAAAAAATCCTTTATATAGATTTTTTTTTTTTTTTTTTTTTTTTTTTTTTTTTACAGCAGACAAAACATGTTGAGAAATGAGGTGAGAAAAGGTTAAGTAGTCTAAATAAATATTTTAGATCTGGATTTTCTAATGTGCATATGCTAGTAGGGATCATACCATCCTTCTGACAGTTGTTAAACCTCAGGATCAATTCTTTAATGAAATGGCTTTTTATCTGAGGTAGTGTGCAGATTTTTCCAGCATTGTTTTTTTTCCTGATGCTAAAGGGATATGGTTCCAGCAAAACATCAGGCAGCCTTNCACTGGAACAGGTTGCCCAAGGAGGTTGTGGATGCCCCATCCCTGGAGGCATTCAAGGCCAGGCTGGACATGGCTCTGGGCAGGCTGGTCTAGTGGTTGGCACCCCTGCACATAGCAGGGGGGTTGAAACTAGATGATCTTTGTGGTCCATTTCAACCCAGGCCATTCTGTGATTCTATGATTTTCCTTGCTCAATGAGAAGCAATGACTAAAGAAGGCTCATTTCTAGACATAACCACTGCCAAGAAATTTGTAGTTGAATCAACAACTCTTCAAAACCTAAGTACCCATCTTTTTCATGTGTACAGAAGTTTGGTTAAAGGCATGCTAACATCTAGTTTTAGATAGATCTGGGCACAACTTACTTTGAATTTAAAGTTCTACATTCCAGGATTCCTGCTTTCATCTAACATGCACTTACATGAAAGGAAGCTGACAGTTATACTAGCTCCTGGGACAACCTCTAAGGCCATCACTTTCCTTAATATTGGCATAGCATTATAATGCACACCCTAACAAATTGTCAATAATGTATGCATATATGTCAGGGGAGAAGTAATAAGATATCTACAACATGCAATTCCCCCATATTAAGTAAACAAAAAATGCAAAAACAGTAATTCTCAGCACTCAACACACCGTTACAGTGCATTATTATGGGATCTAGATAGAAGAGTTACAGAACTACCTTTCCAAGGTTCCACTTTGAATGGTAGCACTTGACTACAAGTGAGCACGGTTCTGAAGAAACAACTCCATGCATGGGTACAGTGCAGAACAGCAAGACACAGGCATTTTCCTCAATTGCAGGCATCTAAGCAGAATTGGGAGCAGCACTCTAGCACAGACACAGCAAACTTGAGTTTTCTCACCAAAACCATCAAAAATGTGTTCCCTCCTCAGCTTAACATACTTCAAAATTAGTCTGTGAACTGGAACGAGCATGAAACCCTCTAATCTCATTAAAAAGTAATCTCTCTTCAGTATATGAACTCCTGGAGCAAAGTTTCCAAACACCAGCTCTGAAGTAACAGTTACTAGGCTTGAATTCTATTATACTCTTCCCCCCAAGTGTGGCAATTAGGAGCTATTTAAATCACTCCCTGTGGTAACAGGTCATGTTCCTGAGTCTGCAATCTGAAACAACTTTGTCCTCTCAATCTAACAGTCAAAGTGAGAAAGCACTTTCTTTTTCACTTGGAGTAAATATAAGAAGTGCACAACCTAACTTCATTAAAAAGGCACAAAGAGGATGAACAGATTATTTTAGCAGGTAAGAGCATCAACTCATGTTTCTTCATCTGAACCAAGCGTTCAGCCCCTCTGCTAATACCAGGGAGCAGGAAGGGACTGACATGAACTAAAACTCATTTCATTCCTCAGTCACTATATATTTTACCTATGACTGCATAAATTCCAGCAATCCATCCAAAATACTGTTGAACCAGTATTTCTGAATGCCTCCTCCCTAACCACTAGTCCTCAGGCCAAGTCCTTAACTTCCATCTCTCCAACAAAGAAAAGCAGCGTCACACAAGAGATTCACAGCGCTGTGGATATTCAGTCACCACCAAGGCTTTGTCTCTCAGAATTATGTTATGCAGCCTAGTGGCTGCTGGCTTTATTTTCCTATTCAATTTTTCTTCAGCTTTTCTATCACATACTGCTTTGTCTTTCAGAGTTCGTAAAGAATGGGATTCAATAAAAAGAAAGAATATTACACACTGCGCAGCATCAACCACACCTTTATATTTGAATGAGTACAGCTTGCAGCATTAGGCACTGATTGCATTAACAGATCATGCAAAATGTACCTTTACGCATGGAAAGAGATTTGGCCTTTCATGCGTATCTTCTGTTTTGCCCTATGTTCAGTTGGCTTATTATGAAATTCCAGTATCACTTAGGTAAACACACTTCTCAGATTAGCTTCTACAAGATTTCATCTAATACTGCAACTGTGTGTAAAACACTGAGAAGCACCTCAAATTTGATATATTTAATATTTTATCAGTACATTTTCCTGTTTACCACCAAGCAACACATCTTAGACAGCGCAAGCAGTATATTCTTATGAAACCATAAGAAGATTAAGCTCAGACAGGATTTAATTGTTATGTACACTCCACAGCATCCTTTGGCAGCTTGCCATAGCAGTATTTTCCTGTTACCAAATCAAGGTCACATAGAGGCATACCTTATTATATTACGTTGTTTCAACGAATACAGCATACAACTTAATTTCCCCAAAAGGTATACAGCAATACCTTCGCTAGTAAGCTTATACACAAGAGCAGGAAGAAGTTGACTTTATTCAACAGTGGGTACAGAAGTGAGCTGGCCGTGGAGCTAACTAATCTCCCGCAGGTTTGCTCTACAGACAGCAGAAAAACAATGGCTCCTTCACGGTGCAACTCAGGACTTCAGCACCTTTCATAACTTGGTATGAGCTGATCCATGCACAAACCAAGAAGTGCATTGCTGGCCTTTTTTCTTCTGGCATTGACAACTGCTATTATCTTTAAGCCAAAGCAAAGCTGTGATGGATGAAGGAGACAAGATGCACCCAAGCACAAGTAGAGCTGTAGTATGCGTAACTGCTGTGAAATAAGCTCTTAAAGAAAAAGCAAACAATACAATGACAAATTGAATTCTTCAGAAAAAGTTGAAAGAAGGGGTTTCAAACAATAAGCACTGCTTTCTAGTGGTTAATCTCTGCACATGCTCAAATTGAGTCCTCTTCAGTGGATCTTCTGGAAGCTAAGCAGCAAAGACCATCTCATCATGCTGAACATGAGCCAGCAGTGTGCGCTTGCAGCCCGGAAGGCCAACTGTGTTCTGGATTGCATTAAAAGAGGGGTGGCCAGCAGGGAGAGGGAGGTGATTGTCCCCCTCTACTCAGCTCTTGTGAGGACCCATCTGGAGTACTGCATCCAGGCCTGGGGCCCTCAGCACAAGATGTGGAGCTCTTGGAACAGGTCCAGAGGGGGGCCACTAAGATGATCAGAGGGCTGAAGCACCTCTCCTATGAAGAAAGGTTGAGGGAACTGGGCTTGTTTAGCTTGGAGAAGAGAAGGCTCTGAGGAGACCTCACTGTGGCATTCCAATATTTGAAGGGAGCATATAAACAGGAAGGGGAACGGCTGTTTACAAGGGTGGATAGCAATAGGATAAAGGGGGAATGGTTTTAAACTGAGACAGGAGAGGTTTAGGTTAGATATTAGGAGGAAGTTTTTCACACAACGGGTGGTGACACACTGGAACAGGTTGCCCAAGGAGGTCGTGGATACCCCACCCCTGGAGGCATTCAAGGCCAGGCTGGATGTGGCACTGGGCAGCCTGGTGTAGTGGTTGGCAACCCTGCACATAGCAGGGGGGTTGAAACTAGATGATCATTGCGGCCCTTTTCAACCAAGGCCATTCTATGATTCTATGATCCCACATATGGAGTTGGGTAGAACTACAACTACAACATGCAATACCATTCTATTAAAAAAACAAAATAATTTGAATCTAATCTAGCTTACACTAAGACATAGATCTACTATTTCCTTCCATATTATTCTCATTAATTTCTTCACAAGTGAGCTACCTTCTCAAGGGTAGCACTACCCAAAGGAAAGGAGTGTACACAAGAGATGTCCTATCAAAAGGTGTCCTAATTCAAGAGACATGCATAACCTCCCCAAAAGCAACCTATATTTGGCTCCTATTTTGTGCTCTCTACTTCACAGTAAATAGCATATCTAGTCTTTGTAAAGATCTGGATCTGAGCTCCGCACTTAGAGAACACCTATTACTCATCCAGACTCATTCCCATTTAACAAGCAACAAACAACTCAAATTACTTGTTACAAAGGTCAGCTTTCTGGTGATAAGAGACTAACAGGCTCACAGTTCAAGTCTCTTCTCCAGTCTTCCACTCTAATGTATGTATTGTGTTTGCTTTTCTCCAGCTCCATAATTCCAATCTGCTGAAGACTTAACTCCTTATGCTGACTCTTTCCAGAATGAAACTACTTGGATCCATAGAAGAAAAGTTAGGAGCAAGCAACTGTATCTGCAGTGTGGACAGCTGGGGAAATAGGACCTAAAAGCAAATTATAAAATGTAGCTACTTGACAGTACAGCCATGTTCACATTTAAATAAACTTACAGCTCCCTATTCTCATGTACCCACATAACCTTATTTAAATGAGCTGCTCATAAGGCTTCATGTAATTAAACCAGAGCTGGCCTGATTTTTATTCCTGTCGCTGAATAAAGTAGTTCAGTCACATTACTCTCCAGAATCCACGCTGACCACGAGAAAATAACAGCCAAGGCTCATTTAAAAAGAATAAGAGAGACTGGAGCACCAGCAAGGCACAATCCTGCAGCCTGATTCAGAAGGACAAGTCCCATACTGACCCTCACTTTAACAGAACTTTTTAAAACGTTCCTTACATTGAAGTAAGCTTTGTAAGGTTAGAATTATTGCTAGTAAGATTTTACAAACTTTACCAGAAAAAGAAGCAGAGTAAAATAAATATATTTCTCAACTACACCGTATAAATCACAAGTCTCTGGTTTCCCATATTGGAACGATCTATTATATCAATTGAATAGATTAAAGATAGAGATGAAGTCAACTAACATACACAAGAATTAGCAGAATGCTTGGAAGATAGAAAGTATCTGAAGTTCTTCATTAAAAGCAACTGGATTTCATCTATTGCTAGCCTTGTGCTGGTCAGCCATTCAGCATCACCCTCACTTCCCACTGCTACTCTAATGAACCAACAAGGCCAAAAGCTGAATGGGCTGCTGAAAACTGAAATTCCATCTGAATACAAGGTAAATGAACAGAAATCTTCTCACATTTCTGAGAAAAAAAACACAGGAAAAATCTACATTTTTAAGAAACATCAAAAACCCCAAATAACAGATTTGTTTATGAAGCTGCACAAATACAGAAATACTCCTTTGTGTCCCCAGCTCTCTCCTTGTATGAGTAGGCAATGGTTCCCTTCACTCCGCAGGGGCCTTCCATATCAAAGTTTATCCCAGGTGTTTATACAAACTGGGGAAAGATCTCCTTGAGAGCAGCCCTGTGGAGAAGGACTTGGGGGTCCTGGTGGACAAGAAGCTGGACATGAGCCGGCAGTGTATGCTTGCAGCCCGGAAGGCCAACTGTGTTCTGAGCTGCATTAAAAAAGGGGTGGCCAGCAGGGAGAGGGAGGTGATCATCCCCCTCTACTCAGCTTATGTGAGGCCCCACCTGGAGTACTGTGTCCAGCCTGGGGTCTCAGTACAGGAAGGACATGGAGCTCTTAGAGTGGGTCCAGAGGAGGACCACTAAGATGATCAGAGGGCTGGAGCACCTCTCCTATGAAGAAAGGTTGAGGGAACTGAGCTTGTTTAGCTTGGAGAAGAGAAGGTTCTGAGAATACCTCATTGCGGCCTTCCGGTACTTGAAGGGAGCGTATAAACAGGAGGGTGAACAGTTTATGAGGGTGGAAAGTGATAGGACAAGGGGGGAATGGTTTTAAACTGAGACAGGGGAGGTTTAGGTTAGATATTAGGAGGAAGTTTTTCACTCAGAGGGTGGTGATGCACTGGAACACGCTGTCCAAGGAGGTTGTGGATGCCCCATCCCTGGAGGCATTCAAGGCCAGGCTGGATGTGGCTCTGGGCAGCCTGGTCTAGTGGTTGGCAACCCTGCACATAGCAGGGGGGTTGAAACTTGATGATCACTGTAGTCCTTTTCAACCCAGGCCATTCTATGATTCAAAGTCTGAAACTGACAAAAAAGATACACTGAGCTCAGTAATGTAAGCGCTGGTATACGAAACCAAAATGTAGTTCATGGGATAATAGTTGAAATAATAAATCAAGTAACATCTAGATAAACATCAAGATGAACACACTATCCTCATCTGCCGCAGCAGCAGCACTTCAGCAAAGGTCAGAACCAACACCAAGGTCAAGAACCAATATGTAATACTTCACTTGAAGAAAATGAATTTAATTCATCTAAATGAAGTTATTGCAGCGGTCCACTTAACTGTATTATATCACTAAAAAGTGACATTCAACCATCTCTCAAGAAGTAAAGATGGTTCAGATGAATTACTTTATGAAAAATGCAGTCTTCATAAGAACTGTGTTTTTTCTATTTTAGCTGTCTACCCATTGCTTTCAGAAGAAGCAAATGAACTGCCAAAGAACAACGCTATCACAGACTCTTGACTTCTTGACTGTAGAAAGCGTAACGGCAGACAGCTGGAAAACAACATCCTCCACACTATCAGTTTTTTCCAGTTTGCTTGTGCCAGGTCAGAATTAACAGCACCACAGAAAATGCAGAAGGGAGTGCTGCCAGCATAAACACACAAATGGAAGGCACAGGACGGGACGCTCCAAGCCCACCTTCCCAAAAGCGGATAACTTTCAGTGAAGACAAAGTGCTTAAAAACCAAGAAATGCAGTGGAATATCAAGCAAACTGCTGGCATTCCAGGAAGGAGATGCATTTCTTAAGAAACCATACATATATGTATTTTTTTGCTTTAAAGCTGTTTCCATAGATGAAAATGATAGGGGAACATTTGTAGCCTCTGAACTAAAAACTTGCTTAATCACCACTGATGAGTATTATTGCTATGCAGAGCCTCACATGAGAGGAGATCTTCCTTCTCTACTGGAGGTCAAACTGAAGAAAAAACAAACCTTATTTGCTTTCATCCCCACACTTCAAGGTCAAGGGAAAAGATAAGGAGGGGAGAAAAAAACAAAAAGAAGCCTCCAAACTCTGCAGCTTTCATTACTGCATTGCTCATAACCTGATCATTTCCTTATGCCGTTTGTAAGAAGAACATTTCAATATGAATCAACAAAAATAGTTTCTTAAAGTAGGTCGTTGCTGCAGCAACCAGTTGGCTGTTTGGACTACTCCCTGCCACAATGACCTACTTTTCTAGTTATATGTAACTGTTATAGCAGGAGCTGTAATTCTAGTTCACTTCCGAAGGGTTGCGAGAGGATTTATAACTTGCAGTTGAACTTTATTCCTAACAAAAGACAGATAAAAGCTGCGAGCGTTTACCAGAAGCAGATCAGTTCTGTTCCTATGTTGTATTTAGAAGCGCTGCCACCAAAAGGTTAAACGAAATCTAATACTCAAAAAGCACCGAGCCAATATGCAAAATTGGGAGCTGACAAAAAATAGAAAGGGAAGCTGTCATAACAAACAGCTACTTGTGAACTACGTGTTCCAAGGCAGCGCCAATGTCTGGCAGCAGTCTTTCTATATAGACAGGCTGCTCAGAAGCTAATAAACTCCATCTAGAGCTGTGATTAAAGATCATTTTAAATCTGCACAAAAGGCAAAAAACTTCTGTCAATGACAGGTAAAGCTAACGCATTTCTGAACCTTATTTAAACCTGCAGGAAGGGTGCAGTAGGAACATACAAGGATACAACCAAACCCAGGAAGTAACACTGACAAAGGCTTAATTCCCTGCTTACTGTTGCTATGGATGGGCATTGTCCTTACAACAAAGGAAAAAAGGATTACTGGCACTTCATTGAACTGTATCCTAACCTCGCGGAGAAAATAAAGATCATCTTTGTAGTGCTAAGCCCACAGAGATTCACATTTCAATCACACTGACTTGTGCTTAGGTGTTTTTGATCAATCTATACAACCCCAAGTTCAAAAGCTTACACTTAAGTCAAATCTTATGAGGTAAGCACAAGAAAATATCACTTTCAAGGGGAAGTCAACACAGTCCAACAAAAGGCAATTAGGTGTTATCATCCAGCACATCCTAATTAAAACCTCAGTTAGTAGAAAGGTTCTGGCACGCATAGCTCATACTACAAATGCAGGAAAACAATGCACATGCACCACATCCCTCCAAAGGCTACTTTACCTTAAGTCGTCTTAAATGTTTTAAGTTCAGAAGGAAGAAAACAGGAATCGATGACAACAGCACTGCAAGTGGGAAAGTTCTTGAATTTTCTCCAAACCTTCCTTTTTGGAACAAATCATACCTAATGATAGTACTCCTGCAAATATTACTCTCCTCAAGCAGAACAAAGAAATAAAATAGAAATATTTATTTACTTTACCAGCACACTGGATGAGCAGTACAACAGCAGCCTGAGCATCTGCAAAGATAGGGTTCTGGAAGGAGGATGTAGCAGAAGAAGATAAAAATGTAAAATCATTAAAAAAAAAACCAGAAAGGTTGTTGCTGCAAGAGCAGCATCCGATCGCTAGTAATGCTGCTCAGTTTGAAAGCCTGACCTCCAGTGCCAAAACTGCAAGGTCTGTTGTGCTGTCTCCTATAGAAGAAACACAGAACTCCGGTAAGACTGTCAGTAAATGCAGAATTGAAGAACGTTTCTTTGGCAAACTAACAAGTCTCAGAGCTGGCAGTTAAAACAAGAAGCATGGTGGAGCTTTCATGAATGTCACCCAACAAGTATTCATGAGAAACAAAACCAAAATACAACCTCACCTCCATCCAAAGACCCCTCTGAAACTTGGATGACAAAAATTCCCCTTCAGAATATTTTATTGTAAAAGCACATCTCAACTTTTCAATTTATGATACTGCTCTCATGGGAGAGGCAGGAAGGAAAACAACAGCCATCCATCACTGCTAAAAGCTGTGTTATCCTCTTTGGATACTTAAGACAATTTTAAAAGACAGTCGCTGAAATCCAACCAGACACATAAATGTGCTCCCAGAAAACGTCATTTGTTTATTCCCAAAAATGTGAAATGTGAGAAGAGGGGGGAAAAAAAAAGATCCCTTGAGACCATGGAATTTATTAGCAAACATCAAACCTTCAGCTCAGAGGAAAGTCACAATAGAACACCGCAAAGATTTTTCTCCATTCTTCAATCCATCCAATGTACTGGAGAACAAATATAAGCTATTTTTAAGGTCAGCTGCTCGACGAGCTGGAGTCCCACAGTTCTTTGAACATTCCTCCTGTACTTCAGAACTGCAGACGTTGCAAAATTGAGATAAGCTTGCCATGGTGGTGTAGCGCATAGCAGAACTGTGACTGTTTGACACACCACGCAAGGCACAAAGCGGCCTACATGAAAGAGTTCCCTATCAATGTACTTTTTTCCCCCGATAATGGCTGCCCTCTCACTCCTTTTCTTTTGATCCCTCTTCTGCCCTTCTCTCAGTCGCAGCTAGGGACAATCTGGAGCTAATTTCAGAGTTCTCCTGGACTCGCTGTAATAACTGTGCAACCTCATTGCAAATCAACTGGCTCCCTCATTTTGCATAAAACCAGTACTACTTCTCACCACTAGTAGCTCTCCTCAGGCCTGCTATTTCAACGCAAGACACGCAGCAGTTTATCCTTTACCTATAAGGTAAGCAGGGCATTGGCATCTGCATTAAGAAAAAAAACTTCTGCAACTGCTGGCGTGCATAGGCTCTTTACTGCAAAAAGAATCAACACGTTTCCCAGACCATGGGTTCCACACTTGGGAAGGAGACATCACATGGTCAGGACTTCCTTCTAGCGCTTGCACGCTTACAGAACCCAAACTGCAGGACGTTACCTTGACACAGCACAGCACCTAGCTCCACATGCTACAGAATACAGCAGATCACAACCAACGCAGTTACTAACCTAACTTTTCAAGTGCAAACATGATGAAAAAGATAACAGAAATATCCAAGTATTCATAACAAGAGCTGTTTCTAAGTAGCTCATGTCAGAGGTATTTCCTCTCCGTTAGCAAAGAATCAATAGCAATCCACATTCATGCTTTACAGCTTCCACATTTGAGCTTCCGGATTTTTTTTTTCCACCCACCCAACATTTCTGGTTTTCATTTGTAAAGGACGGGAGTTTGTAGCCTGGGAGGAATCAAACCCACAGCACAAGAACTTTGCAGCTTTCCCTTTTCATGGCCGTGCCAACAGTCACAAGCATACAAACTCACACTGCAAGATGGACGTGACTGACCAGGAGAGGAATCAAGGAACATGAAGGTAATGGAAGTTTTCAAAGCAGGCCCTCACTTCAGTTACAGGAAGAAGCAACGCAGAACTCAAAAGCTCAAATGCAAACGAGACGTGCTCATCACTTCAGAAATTAGATTTGCTGGAAATAGCTACTATCCAGATCAATGTTCAACTGACGAAGTCCCTTCCCTCTTTGGTACTTTGAACAAGTTCCATCCCGCAGCAACAAATCTGTTGTGTTAGCACTTTTCAAGAAATTATGACCAGCAGTTTTGATACCTGAACTGCTTTCTCAAGCCATAGTATGAAATCCCTATTTCCTACTCCAGACAGTCAATATAGACATTCAGACCTTTCAAACACTAATGCAAATTAAAAAGAAAAAAGATCTCAGTTCACAAGTCAAGAAAACAAATGCATATTTTGGTAAGTTGTGTCAACTGCAGCTCTGCTACTGTCTCCAACAACACCTACAAAGCTCACATTTTTTTAAACCAGGAGCAATTAGTGTGCTCGTAACTGCTCCAAAAGTATACACAGACTTTTGCTGCAGTTGCCTCCATTTACACACTCAAAACAGAACTCTGCAATATTGACCTATTTTCCCTGGTCCTTCCTGCACTATCCTTAACTAAACCTTTATCCCCGTGAAAAGCAACAGTCACGTGCACATTAAACTCCAGAACAGTGGAAGCAACTGCTTAAAGGTGACCTGAAAAATATATGGAGGCTTTGGGGTCAGAAGAACATTGCAATTATAGTTCACCCGTTGTCCTAGATTGCAAAGAACCTGAAAGCCACAAGTGCATGGAAGCACATGAACTAACCACGTTCCACATTTAAAGTTGTGAAAACTTCAAGTGTATTTCACCAAAATACCCTACAGTTCATACCACGCTAATCAAGTCCTCCCTAGATGTAACCACAGGAACTGCTATCAAATCTGCAACATACTAAGCCTGTAAAACACAAAGCCACAAACTCCACGTGGCTTACACAACCCATCCAGGCTTAAACTGACTTTTGCCTTTTGAGTTTGCTATGGGAACGCTAGAATGACAAGAAGCCCTGAAGTGAAGGGTTTCTTTCATTATACAGATTAATACATTACAGACCTCAGTGCCACTTCTACACTGAAAAAACGGCTGACTTCACCAGCAGCTTGACCTTCCTCCTATCACTCGTTATATAACTGACCTGAAAGCCTGCCAGGAACTGAGTGGGTATGGAAGAGAACCACTTTCCTTGAAAATAAGGCTTTCATTCTGTAGATTAGCTGTCATAAACGAAACAGTTCAGGTGGCACAATGCGAACAGCTCTCCTGCAACATTTGCATAATGAAATATGCTTCAAGAGTATCTGCTATTTGTAGCATTTAAGACATTTTTCACAAGCTAGAGGGAAATACACTTTCTTACATGAAAACTAAAGAGAAATACAAAATATGTATTTGTTTCCAAGAATTGATGCAGGATTCATTGATAGTGACATGTGTTGATCAGTTAAAAACAAATCTGTATTCTCGATTGCAAAAAAAGGCCGTCTGCACAGATAGCATTTGTGTGGGGTCTGTCACCTCTCCTTTCCATGAGCAGGGGACATAGCAGCACAAGCTACAGACGGACAGATTACCTCCCCCTAATCAAGTAGGGAATGCAGTTTATTGATGCTTCAGTACAATAAGTCAGAAAAAAAATTCTAGTCCCAAAGAAGACGAGTAATCCTATGGACTTGTTTCTAGAGCACATCTCCCTTGATCTCAGTCACAAAGTCCACATGCTCCTCTTACATATCAAGACTGATTTACCCAGACCTTCTCTTGCAGCCCTTAAACCTGTAAATCCACAGTATAAAAGCAGGTCTCCAAAACTGCTTTACTTGAGGAATTAGATTCCTGCAAGATCCTTTTTGCAGCCACCGAGCACATTGTGTAAAGGCTGACTGGAATCGTTCCGGCCTAAAACCACCACCCAGAAAAACAACGTTTTGAGCACTTTATGTAAGATTTGGTTTGCAGCACCACCCGCTCTCCCCAGAGCAACCAGCACAGACTTGTCGCCTGGTTTAATAACAGTTATGTTACAGAATCTGGTGATACAAAGCTATTCACCACCAGAAATAGGCAAGCACAGGGTAATTTCTCAGCCAGCAGAGTTATTTCTCACCTTCCGACAGCATGATAAAAAATAAATTGGGCTTTTCTCCTCACACAATAAAAAGACCAGCACTTATTTTCGACAATAAAACTTCAAAGGGTGTCAACAAATGGAGAAACCACAGAAGAAGCCAATAATCACCTTCTGAAAAACACCCAGTGGTTACCACGCACAGACGTCACAGGCTACAGTTACACGGTCATCTCCATCCGCAACCAAGCCATGGGAGGAAGGCACCTGTCCCTCCCACTCCTGCCTCTCCATGGCTACCGCCACCACCAGCTTGTCGTGGCACAATCTAATCCTACCAAAACCAGGTGTTAGTCTGTCGAGGACAGCTTATCGAGCTAACCTGGTTCACCAGAGGGCTGTGTTGGCAGTAGCACGAGAGGGCGGAACCAGCCCTTCCATCAGCAGTGCGGGATTAAAGCTATGAGGACATACGTCAGCACAGCTCAGTGACGTACTTCGCAAATTACAGGACTAGATCATATAACATCGTAAACTATAGAGGGAATCGCTGCACTGTGGGCATTTTTAGGGTAGACGTGCCCTTCTGGGCAAGAGGGCAGGCGGGCAACTTATGGATAGGATGCAGAGGGTTTCCCCAATCTAACAGGATGTACAGCAACTCTCTAACCTGAGCAAGTGACCTCTAAAAGCAAGTTACTACTCCTAAATAATAGACTTAGAAATTCACAGGTTAATCACCCTCAATTTAGAGGGCTGGCTGAACAAAAGCTCTGCAAGTTACGCACTGAATGGGCACTGACGCAATTCATTGAAAAGCAATGACAGGTACGTCTGCAACAGTGCACGAAAACCCAGCTTCACCTGAGGACCTCATACACATGAGCTATAGCAGCTGAGATCGGCTCATGTAAAAGGAACCCCAAGATGTCTGCAGAATATATATAAACTAACATTTCTCCTATATATAAACTAACATTTCTCCCAAGGCTGATGCATGGCTAGCTTCATATCTGAAGGACCGCAAGTCTTGTCATCTATGTATATACTTTAGATGACTGGCTTGATGTTCAGTATTTCATAAATCAAAGAGATTTTAATCTTGAGCATTAGACCATGATAACAGAGGGACATTCACTGAGTCAAGCCTGCTTATTTTATGCGAGAGTGGTAGGAAAAAACTTGTCATTAGAATTATTCCGAATGGTTTCAGTATTAAACTGTACTCTGTCTTTAGTTCAGATAACAAATAATACATGGTTTTTGCCTATTTGTTCAATTTGGTGAAATGCTCGGCGTGGGAAAGGGAGTCAGTTTTTGTGTACCTGCTAAAACTGTTGGAGAGCATCCAGAGGGCAAACCACTTCCTTCATGACCTGAAACTACAGGCCTATTCTCAAAACCAGATGTAAACAACAGCAAAAGTGAATCGATGCCTCAAAAAGATGCTCAAGTATTAAAATTTTCAAAGCAATCTTCACTTCCCATGAATTGCAGTGAACGTCCTGGAAATTAAATGTTTGTTTGGGTCTTTAGTTTTTAAACACACTTCCAGGTACGAGCATCAAAAACAGATCGCACCTCTTCCTTCTCCTAGATCAACAGGACTAGCTGGCACAACAGCAACAAACTTAGCAAGATGCTGAATGCATCGATATTCTCACAGAAGTTTACTAGAGATGTGAAACGCCTTATTTCTCTTCTTTTAAAAGAGAAAGTTATCATCTCCAGGAATGATTAAAAAGGGAAGTTCAAGGATTGGCAAGATTACATTATCCACCTTGTAAAATCAACTACCGTATCAAAAACATACAAGCAGCCTCAAAAAAAACCAAGCTAAAACAAGTAAATAATTAGCCAAAGTAAACCCTTATCCAGCAACTAACGGAATGTTTGCATTTCTTTTTCCATATTTTGATCAAGTGCCATTTTGTACAAAACTAGGGCTAAAGAAACCCTCCCCTCAATCACGTCACTCACACGAGATTCCATTCTCCTTAATACGGAGAAGTCTGGGAAAACATGCCAGCACATTTTTTCTTAAGTAGGTAATGGTTACTTGTTTGAGTACGTAAGTTACGTTCTTTGCCTATTCTGTAGGCACAATTAGACACACGCTACGTCTGGTGCCAGAAGTTTAAGGGCAGTTATCAAAATCTGAGCAGTTTTCTATTTGGCATTTTCCCCTAGCATTTCTCCATCGCCTACTTCCTCATAGTGGGTAACCACTCTCGTGCAAGCCTTTATCTGTGAATGACACAGGAGAACTCATTACACAGGAAAAGCATGTCTCAATGGAAGTACATAGTCATGATTTATTTAACAGCCCGAGAGAATGAACAATAAGAAACTGAAGAGAACCAGAAAAATGAAACAAGCTGATGAAGGCCCTCGTGTCTGTTACATAGCATTCATGATTTTAGAACAGGTAGGCTGCATGCCAGGAGAAAGGAGGTCAGTAAGGCCATGTGACTGCTTGGTAATTAGGCTTGCTCAATAGTGCAGTTACACAAAAATATTAGTTCATGAGTGTTACACTGTTTAAAGAGAAAAGTTCATCAGAAATGCCCAAGCATTCAAGGTTGCTATTTACAAGATTTAAAACACATTTCCAAAACGAATCATAACTGTTGAGCCTGCAGAGTAACAATATTGTTTCCAACAAGAAGATAAACCTCCTGTTTTCCTAGCGTTCTTACACCATTTTCCTCATGTTCACTGTTAGTCATACTTCAACCTCCAACAGGCAAGAGTTTTGCTCAGGTCACTGGAACCATAAACTCAGCATAACAAACTCTTGGTGTAAACCTACCCAAACCGAGGAAAGATCATGGTAAACCTACCACAGAAGATTAAATCTGACTCATCTTCCAAATGTTGAGGGGTTTCTGCTCCTAATCTCAAACAATATGCATTTTTTACCAATGCAACACCCTGCAGCACAGACATGCAAGTATCTTGCTAACGGTCATCCAGTGACCAAGGAGATAAGGTGTTTGGTTGTCAGTTACAAGTGCTGAACGAGACTGGCAAGCCAAAAAACTGCATCATAAGTCTTGGCTATGCATGCTATGAGAGTGTGCATTACCATCAGTTAAAAATAGCTCATTAAAACCACTGGAACCTAAAATGGACCCATTCCAAACTACTAAGCGTTCATTTAAATATGATTTTATGGAGCTCATTCTAACAAACAAAGCTCTGTCAATCACCTAATCTACAAAAATGAATGTATTTCTCCAAACTTGGAAAAAAAAAAAAACGGGCTTACAAAACTGGGCTATGAAGGCAGGGAGATCTTCTAGTCAAAGCCATGTACAGCACGTGCCCTGAGGTATACAAGTCCCGGGAGGCTGTCTGAAGTGCTTGGGATAGCAGAGTCAGAACTCACCCTCCTTCTGTAGGCCTCTGTTCTTACAGGGAAAGGAGTGGTGGTGGGGAGGGCTCCCCTCCAAAAAAGAAAAAAAATAGAAAAATCTCTCTCTTCTGGAAAAAACAAATCAACAAAGAAAAAGCCTCCAACCATCAACTGAAAAAGATCATTTTCTTCAAAAGCAAAATGCAGTGCAGGGACCGCCCTTTAGAACACCAAGAACTGCACTAAAGTAAGAACTCAGTCAAAGCAGATGAAGTATTTTACACAAATGTACTCGAGGACTGTACTAGCTGAAGCTCATATTAAATGGCCACTGAAAAACCAGGGCTGTAGCACTACAGACATGAGCTTCCTTTTGCTAGAATCCAAGTTCGTACCTGTCCACCATTCACAGTTCAGAGGACACAACCCAATGGCCTGGTGTTATGTAGTATTTCAGTTGCAAAACACACCAGAAACCTATGAAGTATTCCTAAGACATGTGATTTCCTTAGCACCCAGACCTGTTCCCATTGCCCGGATTCTTTTAAAACTTAAGCACTGACCATGCTTTGTCCATAAAGATCAACACTGCTGAGCATTAGGGCTCATTATGCAGGAGTTATTCCCTTCAAAGCAAACAAACAAAACAACAGAATAAAAAGCCACTGAGAGAGAAATGTGTAATGGACCTCGGACATGGAATAAAAGATAACTAAAGTTATTACTGAATGCTATGAGCTTTATTGTTGTCAGTGGAAGTGAAGTGTACATCCACGAAAGGTTAACGTAAGAAATCTTAGTAATTCTATCCCCTGGAAACCAGAGGCAGGACCATAAGTCGAATCCAAAGCGACAGCAGTCACGGGGTCCGAAGGAAATCATCCTCGAGGAGAACCAAGCGGAACCGAGTACTGGACCATCCCAACTCCGTCCCCGGCTCATGACGTGGCGCAGAGCCGTCACGCCGCGCCCGCTCGGTACGGGGCAGCGCTCAGCCCCGCGCCGCGCTCCCGACGGGACGGGTGGCGCCGAGCCCCGCGGTCACTGCCCGCGCGCGGGCTGCAGCCGCCGAGCGATGCCCGGAGCGCCCCACGGGGGCAGCCCCGTTACCCGCTCCTTATATGGCGCGTCTCTAGCCCCGAGCGGCGCCGCACAACGTGGGGCCGCCCCACGCCGAGTCTCCCAGCACGGCCGCCCGGCGCTTCCCGCCCGCGGCCGGTCCCCACTCACCGCCAGCGGTTGATGCCCACGTTGGAGGAGCCGGCGAACCAGGGGTCCAGGATGTACACGCAGCGCACTGTGTCGGCGCCCCGGATGCACTCCCGCAGCGCCGGGTTGTCGTGGAGCCGCAGCCCCTTGCGGAACCAGTGCACGGCGTTCACCCCCATGCCGTATTCATGGCCCGGCGCCCGGGCGAGCAGGGGGCGGCCGCCGCCCCGCGCGGAGCGGGGGGCAAAGCGGCGCGAGGGCTCTAGGACCCGGCGGAGGCGGCCACCCGACGGGGACGCATCACCCCGCGGGGCCCCGCGGCTCGGCGGGAGGGGACGGCTCGGGGACGGCTCGGGGACGGGGAGCAGCCGCGCGCTCTCCTCGTGCCGCGCCACCGACGGCCACCACCTCGCCTCTCGCCCTGTGACTGCGCCGGGGCTCCGCCAGGCGCCCCGCCCCGCCCCTCGCCGCCGATTGGCCGCCTCCGCCCCCACGTGACCGCCGGCCCTCACGTTTCTGAAGTGTGTTCGCTGCCGGCCGCGGCGGGAGGTGGCGCAGCGCGGCGGGATTCCCGCCCAACCTGGGCGGCGCGAGGGGGCGGCGGGGCGCCTCGCGGAGGTGCTGCTGCTGCTGCCCCTCCGGGCGCGTGCCCGCTGACTGTTATGTATCGCGCCCTGCGCGCTCCCGCTGAAGGGGGTGCGCATGCGCGGCGGTGCCGCGGTGTTCCCCTTGGGCGTCCTCTGTTTTCACCCTTAACGCCTATCCCACTCCTCACGTCTCGCTGCGGGTCTGGCGGCACCGAGCCGGAGTACCGATCCCCGCTCCGCCTCCCCCGTCCCAAACGATGGGCCGCTTATGTAAGGCCTACGCAGCCAGCCCAGCCCAGCCCGCCCGCACAGCACCCCCCCC